>RJWH01000040.1:594434-1194434 GCA_004363575.1 Solenodon paradoxus | reverse complement strand
AAAACCTAGACACAGACAAAAACATTATAGCAGAGCAAAATTGGTATTTACAGATGTTCATATAAAACGATGCAAACTTAAAACTAATAAAATGTAATAAAATATTGCTTCAGTAAAATTTATAGTAAAAATTAAAATTAAACATATATAATTTATTTCATGTTTGCTGCTTTTTAAAATTCTTCCATAGTATATATTCAAAATAAAATAACAAATGTATATTATTAATAAATATGTAAATATGTTTCTATTGAGGCTTCATATTTTTGTCCTTTTTGCTTATATTAGTGCATTCATAGTTTCAGCATTACGATAAGGTATGTGCACCCCTTCAAATTGTTCAATGTGAAAGCTCTGTATGCAATAATATAAAGAGAGGAGAAAGATCAGTCAGGCAAGAGATTCTAAATGTTTACTCATTCTTCCAGTGAGAGAATCTAGATTTCTTTCTTTTTTCTGCCAGGGGTATTTTTTTTTTTTTATAAGCCAATATATCTTTCAAAATCCAATGCAAAATCAATTCTGCAGAAACACTTTTCAGGAACCCCATAAAAGAGAAAATCACTTTGTTTTCTGTTCTGGGAAAGTATAGTGTTGTCATGTAAATGAAAATATTTAATGTGTATGATTTCAATGTCATCCTACTTTCAAAGACTCATTTTTAGACACTATGGATCACATTTTAACCATGGATCATCATTGTAACCTAAGCAAACATGTAAACGAAGACTTACACTACACATTTATTTGTTTAACTAATATAAATATTTAAGTGCTGGTATTGTGGCTTGGAATGAGCTGAACTTTCTTACAGACATGTTATTTACTTTGACTCAAACTTGAAAAGTTTTGTTTTTCATTTTTGAAAACCTTAATTTATTACTTGTTTTTGTCAAGGCTATTTAACCATATAAATTTCACAGAGACTCCATTCAGCTTTATTGGTCACTATTATATCTCTTTATAGATAACTGTTTGACTTTATAGATAATTATTAGGTTATAGCGTAGCAAGGTGTATGGTATCTGGTCACATGTCTTATTTCCCTAAACTGTTAAGTCTCAAAGGTAAAAGCTATATATTTATGCATGTATCACAGTGACATAAAGAATATATATTAATATAAATGCTTCATGTTTTTTCTGTTGATGACCCCAGAGATTTGGAAGGTATATAACCTGGTAGTCTTTTTTAGTGACTATAGTATAATCTTAGAAACTTATTTGAAGAATATGTTGTTGATAAATCACAGGTAAAAATAGGTTATTTTTTGTTTTAGTCTTATTTTTTTGATAGCATGAAATTAATCCCTTCACTAAAATAAAAAAAAAAAAATGCTTAGAGTGACCTTGGCAAGTTGTCAATGGGAGAGAAATTCTGCACACATTATTAAACACTCATTTCAACTATAACTAAAATTTGTTGTAAAGAGAGTAATTTTCCTTCATTGGTCTCTATTGTGCAATATCCAAAAGAATAGAAGAGAATACAGATATAATGTCCCAATGAACTTCAAATGTGTCTATAAAAACTTGTAGTCTGTATTTTTAAAGTGTTTTTTTTTAAAAATACAACCTATGTTTATTAAATATTTAAAATTCAAGAAAATGTTATGTATGTTTATCATGAAAATTACAACTACAATTTTGGAGTTTTAATTTCTCATTTATTTTTTGAGCACACGTTGTAAAATTTAATAGGAAATCTTAATGCTAAAAAGCTAAAATGGGTTTAAAGATGCTTTAGGGTATTCATATAAAATTTGTTTTCAGCATTTTAGATTTATATAACTCAGGTCTACAGAATTGAAAGAATCAGAAGAATTGGATCATGGATATTCTCTTCTTCTCTGTAATCTATTTTTAAGTAATGATAAGCAACTTTGAATTTACCTATGACCCATTCATGACATATGACTGATTATAAATTATGTCTATCTCTTTAGATCTCCAGAATTTCACTCCATTTTTCATAACCTTCCCAAATTTTGTTGCTGCAAATCAATTATTTACCATTATATGTTGTTTTACTTCATGTATATGCATTCCTGAAACCATTATTTCTGGTGTGCTTCTACATCAAAGCAATTAAACTTTTATCACATAAGTTAAATTCACTAATACCTTTGATTTATTAATTTAAACTTCATGTGAATACATATTCTCTTTAAGATAATATCAATTGTTCTATTGAAGAGGCTTATTGTATACAACAGTCAAAGTACTATACATACACATATTTTTGAATTATTTATGCTTGCTTTAGTTTTAAATACAAAGTTCAAAGATGAATGGAAAACAGAATAAAACAAGTTATGATTTGGAGAAAAGCTTTATCTCAGTTCTATATGTTAAAATGGGAGCATATCCTGAAAGGAGGGGTTAATAGTTGTTGGATCAATTAGTGAAACTTGAATGAACAGCAGTTTTTTTTTTTAGAGCTTGAGGGTATATTAAGACAACATTTAGCTCTGCTTCTTATTAGCTGTGCATAAATTCTACCAAAAGCCTAATTAGCTCTGTCACAGTGTCTCATCCATTTACACAAGAGAACATTTTCTTTTCCCTTACATTTTGTCATGTAATAAACTAATGCTATACTGAATTTAAACTTGTTTTTTAATGAGTAATATGAAGTTTACTAAAGGTTACCACATATCCTGTAGTTAAATGGACATCTTTACATTTTTTTCTCCTGTGACGCCAAGGATATTGTCCTAACATTAAATAACAGGTAGCAAAGCGCCCTCTTCCTTTTTATTTGTTTTCCATGTGAACATTATATTCCACATTGGATATAGATTTATGTTGGTGGTAAAATGTATTTTTATTTTTTATATAGGTGTTTATTGTAAAGGAAAAAATGAAAAGCGTGAGGGAGTAAATAAAGGGAGGAAGGAGAAAAGGAAAAGGAAGTTTATTTACTATCAGTAAAACAAAAATATATGACTTAGTGAAAAACTCACCATGATTTATATTACATAATTAAAATAAAATTAGACTAATATTTTAGCTCAGATCAAGAAAATGTTTAAGTATAATTCACAAAGGAGTATATACCTCACAGTTTATCCTTTTTCGAGACTTCCTTAGAAGATCCCTGCCCTGGTTGAGGGCAAAGTAGACTTGTCTCTCTGACTGCACTGGAGAAACCCTGAGGTCACAGACTAATGCTCACTGGAGTTCAAGTGCACCCTTCCAGAAAAACCACATTAACTGCACCCATAGAATTCACTATCCATCAAGCCCCAAACCACTCAAAGACTTGAATTCTTTGATCCTAACGATGACCAAAGGAAAGCAGTTTTTGAGGTGGTGTGCTTGAAAATATGGTCTTTGTATTCAATACAAGCCTTTGCCCATGAAATTTTGTGTCAGTCAAGCAAAACCCTTTTAATGATAGTGAGGGTGGAAGAGAACATAAGAAAAGAATAGGGTATACTTGGATGCTAATCTCCAGTTAATCCCTTTCCTATCTGTAATTTTACTTTTTCCTTCCATTATCTTACTCCTAATTACATATTATTTTATCATTAAAGAGCAAAAATTTGTGCGTGTTTTATTCTGACACTATTTTCTCTAGAAATTGAGTCTTACAGCCAATTAAGATCATTTTTTAACTAAATTATCCCTTAGTATAACTTCGTAAATTATTCTCCATTATTATGTGTTTTTCTTTGTCCACTTACGTGATATATTATTTCTTCTCATGATTGCTTGATCATCTGTTTATGTTGTAAGCTCTTACAGGCAAAGAATTCTGTTATTGTTAATTGTGATATACATGAATTAAGATCAGATACATAATTCAATGAGTATCTGTTGAGTATAATGAAACACAAATGCTTCTGTATTTCTATTTATTTGTTAAATATACTGATAAGGATATATAGTGACTGATGTTATTAAACAGTCTGATGGAGGAATTTATAATGAAGAATCCTCAGCAGCATCAAGTCTCCCCCAAACCCACAACAGTATCACTTTTCAGGATTCATCAAATATAATCAGTTTTGATTATTGCTCATGTGGTAGCTACTTACAGATATATAAATAATATACTATTGCATGTTTTCTGAAACAATCATCTTTAATATAATCTACTGAATTCCTAATGTAATATCAGAAGAGGTAAATTTCTTTTCCACTGCATTTGCTTTTCCAGTGCCGTGACATCATTAATTTTTACTATCCTGACTTCATATTTAATCTTTATTTCTCTCTTCCTCTAATATCATCTATGTGATTTCTTCTCCCTCATTTTACAAAGGAACAGTCACTTCTTCCTTTTCATCAGTCATCCTCCCTATTTAAATCTATATTTATTTTTAAAGTATCTGGCTTGATGCATTTAAACACTTTCCTATCATAAATATGCGGCATATTGTGCAAAGATAGTTGATTTAAAAAATTGAATAACATTATTTTATACTTACATGTCTTTACATATATGTTTCATTTCACATTCATTATGACTTTCTTGAGCTATATTTTTTCTGGTTCCTTTATTTTTCTATTGGCTTTTCTTTACTTGACCACTGTATAGGTTTAGGAGTGGCTATTGGAAGCAGACTTTTGAGAATCTGCCACTAGCTTTGACATATACTGTGTGACCTCCAATTTAATGCCTCTGCAACTACATTTCTGTACGTAAAAGTGGAAAATTAGAACACCTACTGTATGTCGGTGTAATAGGATATACATATATATGTATATTTATATATGTGTGTATATGTACACACACGTATATATTTCAGTCTACTACACATACATGTGTATGTGTAGTAGACTGAAAGATGACCCATACATATATACAGATCTTATTCATTATGACATCTAAATGTTATCTTATATACCAAAAATAACCTTACAGATGGGATTAAAGATCTCTAGATGGGGAGACTGACCTGGAAGATCCAGGTAAATTCTAAATGTAATGACAACTGGCCTTATCAGAAGGAGAAAGAGGGAAGTTTGAGGAACAAGAGAAAAACAAAACAAAAACAAATTAGAGTGCTATGGCTGAACACCAAGGAAAGCTCACAGTCACCGAAGGCTGGAATATATAAGGGGCAAATATATATTTCCCCTACAGCCTCTGGAGGAAACCAGAACTTCTGACACAATGAAAGCCATTTTTTCTTAAAATGTATTCTTAGAAAGTATGCATAAATTAGGTATTTTCATTTATGTTTTATTGATTAAGACACTGTCAGCAAGATCAACTGACTTGTTAAATGTCACTCAGCTATTAAATGAGTCTCTGGATTTCTAATAAAGATCTAAATTTGTGCTCATTTAATTTTTACTTTTATTATAAAATATGTTTATAACATTTGTTCCCTTTACTACATTCCAAGTTTCCTATTACCAGATCTCTTTTCTATGCCAGACTGTCTCACATAGTTCAGAACATGATACATATTACTAGGCAAGCTTTCTCTACAGAAGACAAGCTTATCATCATCACTTATACAGCCACTCACAGATTTTAAATGATGCTTCATTTTCTCTTTTATCTCAAAAATTTAAAATTCTTTATTGGTAATAGCAACAATTTTAGAGTGAAGTTCTAGCCACAATATTTTTCCAGATCTTTAGTAAGTAGATGAAAATGATTTTGGTTAAAAGGTAATTAGATTTTTAGGCAAGCAACTGGAGTCTAAATTATATTACTATCACAGTGTAACTGACACCCTTGAAAGAAATTTATCTTTCTTTTCTGAACTCTAATTTCTTCTTCTTTAAATGAAAAATAATACCTTCCTCAATTATTTGCTGTAAAAATTTAGAAAATATCCAGGATGCATTTTGACAAGTATTAAGCATTAAATTAATGTAATTTTTCTCTCTTTTATCAGAGCAGAGGGAAAACACATATGAAATCATTAATGCAAATTCATTGTGTATTTTCTTAAGAAAATACACTGCTACCTCCTTTTACCAATAACTAGCTCAAGCATACTTTTAGATTTCTTGTTTTGTTGTTGTTTTAAGTATTGATGGTATTCAAACTTCATACACTGAAACTCCATCACAGATTTAAATTCTACTAATATGCAAGTTACAAAGTACGTCACAAGAACTAATTACATGGTATTGCTTAGAGAACATAAGCTATGGAGAAGGTGCTAAATATCTATGTCTTAAAGCTATTGCTCCATAAGAGCTATGGGAATTAATTTTCAAAAGAAAAATAATAACCCAAATCACAAACTATCAATGTTGTTACTTATTTCAGAAACCATATAAGAAAAGTGACTATTCAAAATAGAACCAAAAGTAAATATCTGGGCTGTCTTTGAAAACTGAATTATATCTGTATAACCTAGCATAATTACTGGTATTTTCAAGGTAAATGTCAGAATTATACTTCAAAGAAAACCCATTGTGCCATGTCACTTTCTATATTATAGGTCTGTCAACCATGAGATCATCACCTCTGTAGAGTATGCTACAAGTAGATGTAAATGTGACTTTATATTAATTACTTTGGACATACTCAAAAGAACAAATGTCACAATATACTTTTGATATTATAAAATTGGACCTCTCTGTTACCACACAGCTCCTTAATATGCATATTTCAATTTATATTTTAATAGATATTAACTAAAATGTCATGATATCAAAATAATGCATTATTAGAAATGCAGTGTTCAATTATTCAGTAAGCTAACATGTCTAAAATAATTTCTATAAGGCAAAAAATATAAAGCACTATTTGGTTCTCCTGTGAGACAACTACCTTGATTGTGTTTTATAATCACCTATTATTCTGCTCTCTTCACTGACCTCACTCTTAGGTGATAAAAGCAAATGTCTTTGCATTTAGAGTCATGTAAGATCAAAATCATACCCTTTATATATTATTTACCCCTGTAAACATCTCTAGAAAGTTTCTCAGCAGAAATCAATTACAATAAAAAAGTTGACAACTGTTGAATACAAGAATCAGCCAGACTTACAACATTTTCCATGAGTTCAGATTAATTTGTCTGATTAGCAAGAGATCAAAATAGCATTAATTTAATATCTATTAAAACTCAATTGGCATGCATCTATTTACATGTCTTCCTTAATTTACACAGCAAAACACTGAATTAGAAAAAAATATTAAATTTTACTAAAGAGTACATTGAGGTAAATTTCTGGTAAAAGTTTTCTAAATAAGAACAATAATAAGTAGAGATCTTCAGATAAAAATGGAAGAACCATTATGTCACAATATATACTGCTTTTGTGATTATTATAAATACACAGAAGGATCATGTTTTAGTAAGAAGTCAAAACATGAAGGAAGAATAAGTACTGAGAATAAGAAAACTGCCATAAACTCAGAAACCAAAAGACAATTCTTTCTTATCTCAAATTTCATGTAGTTAATGCAAGGAGAAAATATGGAAATAAAGCTTTGCTGATATTCAAAAAGAAAGACTGAAATAGAGAAGAACAAATATAGGAAAGGATGACAAAAGAGGAGAAATAATGTAGTGAATATTATCTATAGAACATATACTGTGAAAACAGGCAGTTATTTTCAAGAACTCATTTACTTATACTGTATAAGGTAGAAATGTGCTGTCTTTGCTTATTGCTTAATCTCATCAAAATTCTCAAAATCAGAGCTGACTCTCATTGCTATGTTTTGAGTTAATTAAGTTTTCTTACTTTGGAAGATTCCATAAAATTTAAAGATATATGCAAATTATATTAAGCAGAAAAGTGTTGATAATTATAATCATTTAGTATATATATGTATATATTGGTAATGTCTGTCTTTATTTCTAAGTAATCAATAAAAATGGAGGAAAACAGTATATAGGATTGTCCACCTTTTGCTTATATAGTAGATACTTTCATCACTTGCTTCTTTAGTAATGAAAAAAACTTATGAAATTGGATTAAATATGTTTCTTATTTACTGTTGCAGATAATGTAGAATTCACTTAATCTTTTTTCAGCTCAGAGAACTTTTAACCTGAAAAGGAAACAGTGCAAAGCATGCTTTATTGATGTACCTTCTTGCATCGACCCCCTGGCTGATTATCTAGGGAAATTTATAACTCTTCATCATTATTCTGAAACACTTTAAAATTGGAGGAAATTATACTCAAGAGAGGATCTACTTTCCTCAGAACATTGGGGTATTTTTAGATATCCTTTACATTGAGGAAAGTTATAAAGGGATATCATAATTATCCAGCAGAGTTATTATAATGATTTTCTGGTACATGTAAAACATGTTATGGCTTTTGAATTTAAAATAAAATTTTCACTCTGTTGTAGTCAGCACTGCTCTTAAATTCAGTGTGTGTCCTAGAGTACTGATTTTATTTTCAGTGATATTGGCAGACACTAAGATGTAAAGATGTTAGTTTTCCCTATCTGCAAATGTATTCCTGTTTAAGTATGAAATAAGTCTAGCTTTTGCCCCAACCATAGTACATTTATCATTGTACTAGATTATGGAATATACTGGAACCTAGAATGATTTTTAAGTATTCTTATAAACAAAAAATATTTAAAAAATTAATTTTATTGAAGGAACATTGCATCATAACCGTACGTAGATTTAAGGTGTGCATTATTGTAAATCAACATCTGTATATAATGCATAAAATTCATCATCATTACTCCAGTTCTTTGTTTACCATACAATAGATTCCCTCTACCCACCTTCCTCAGCCTTCCTTTCATGTGATCACTAATTTAATTTTATTGACTAAAGTCTGTATTTGTTTGATTTAGGTTTTTTTGTTTGTTTTCCACTTTGTTTCTTCATAGACCATATATGAGTGACAAAAATTAAATAAATAAAGTACTTTATATGGCTCCTCTTTTGTTGAATCTTTTGATAGATACTGTGCATCAGTCAAGAAAGACTAGTTTATGCTCCAGTAACCAACAACAAGCCCCATCTATATGATTCAAGTGACTATAGAAAGAAAAATTTGTTTACTGACTGTCGAAAGTCTATCACAAGTTTTCTGGAAGCTGCTGATAGTAGTTTATAAGGAATGCAAACTGACAGTTTCAATCTTTACATGTACTTCAATGACCACTGAATTAGAAGGATAAGAATCCAATGGATATAAAGTTCAAACTCAGAAATGATACACAACGTTTTTTATTTTATTGTCCAAAACAAATCACATATCTTACTTATTTCAAGTGAGAAAAGAAGTAAAATCCTATGATTCTAAAATTAAGATGATTTGTGGTGAATAGAACTAGTGGATACACATAGTGCACTGGTAGTTTTTCTAAAGAATTTTATTTTTTTCATAGTATCTTCAGACAGAATTGTTTTTACAAGTTACAAATACTGATTCAAAGTCAGTCATTTATATTTTTTACTTTATAAATAACATTTTATCTTTATGTGGGAATATTTTATATTTACATGTAAAGGTTACTGATTTGTAGTCATTGTTGAATATCTCTTTCCTACCCTATTGTTAAAATATATTTATCTGTTTTCGATTATTTTTTACAGAAAAAACTATCCAGACAGGTTGGTTTTGCTTTGATATATGGTAGAATGAATTAAACTAAATTTATTTTGAAAACATTTACTTAAATGTACTAGGCATTAAATCATTACGCTTTCCAAGTTGAGTTAAAGTATCTCTTTTAATACTTACTAAATAGATGTGTATAAACTTATATGTCTATAAACTGTACATTTATACTTTCTATTCAACTTATTCTTAAATAATTTTGAAATATTTATCAAATAATAATTAAATTGAGGAAAACAGGAAGAATTAAAAAGACTGATGAATAGCATAGATTTAGGTATAAAACATAAATACTCATTCTACAAGTTATATATTATAAAGCTATGACTAACAACAATATTTGGAGAAAGAAAAAATTAAATCAAGTATAGAATACTAATATTCTCATAGCAAAAGGCTAGGAGACAGCCAATTCTATTGAACACTAAATCATAGAGAGCTAAGAAAATATTCCATTTTAACATGATTTATCATAATTTAAATTTGTTTTTCAGAATTCAAATTAAATATAAGGTATTAATTTTATTGTTTTGAACCTTTTTTAAAACTCGAGTGAAGATTTTATTAAATCTGGATCAATTTAAGATTAGATTGCTCTATTGATACAAAACACAAATATATATTAAGTAATTATCTCACTGGTGGAGAACTTGCATGTGTTAAAGCACTGTGTTGTTTTCTTTTTTTAAATAACACATACAAAAGTAGAAAGAGGAATCTGCTCTGTGATTTGGCTCCAAGATGGCGGACTGTGAGATCTTGAGCTTGCTTCCTCTCCATACGCGAAAACAAAATATGCCTATTAAATAACAACACTCTTAAGTGGAACAGGGATCAACATCTCCACAAGGAAAATGACACACTTTCATTAACAGTGAAGAAGCCAATTTGTCTTGATATTATACTGACCTGTTCAGAGATTCCTGGGCCACAGGGTAGGATCAGAGATAGACACTCTCCCAGACTTGTACTTTCTCCTTAAGTGTGTGTTTCCCCATTCCTGAAAACTGGCTTGCAAACAAAAACCTGAACCTCGGCATGGGTTGGAAAGAGGAACAGCCTCCTTGTGAACAAAGATCTTGTTTCAATTCAGTGTGGGCACTGGAAGCCAACATTGCTTAGGAAGCTTCAGTGAGAAATATCTTCACACTCTACCATTAGCACACTTGTGCCAGACTGTTGGAGCTCGCAGGGGCCTTTCTGCAGGTGTTCCTGCCAATCAGTGTCTATAACTGAACAGTTTTAGTATCTGCTTGATACTTTCTGGAAATTCTATGCCATACCCCGGGGCTTATGTACCTACTGGTCCCTGCTGGAGCTGCCATTTCTCTGGAGAACTGGGGCATTCTCACAGGAGAGTGTGCTCCATTAAACTAGTTCAGCTCTGTCTCTTCTGTGGCCTCTCTTGGGACTGTGGTCTGCTTGTGGACAAGCCCCAAAACTCTTGGGTCTCTCTCCTTATGCCTTGCTGTTCATGTCTGTGACTGTGCTGGAAACTTCTGCATTCCCTACCTCAACTCAAATCCTATAGACTGAAATTCTAAAGCCTCCACACAAGATATCACACAACTAAAGCAAGGAAGCCCAGCATTATAGAACAACATCACAGCCTATTTGTTGCAGACTGACATCTTAACACAGACTTTTAAACCAAGAAAGACTTATCCATTGAAACAAACACAGAACATCAAATAGATGAGAGAGAAAGAGAAATAAACATGAAATGTTGAATCAAAACAAAACACTAGGGGAAAATCTAAGTGCAATATAATTAAGTACACTACCTGCTGAAGATTTTAAAGCATCGATTTTAATGATAATCACTGAAATCAAGCAAACAATAGAGAAACAAAAAGAGACATATAACAAAGATAGAGAAAATATGAGGCAGTTTCAAACAAAAGTTATAGCACTCAAGCACTCAACACAATAGCTGAGCTGAAAAACACAACAGAGGAATTTAACTGTACAGGCTGGAAAAAACCTCCAATCAAATCAGTGGAATGTACTTGATCAGATAATCACAGAGAAAAAGAAATGAAGCATATGTGGTCTATAGCATAACTTCAAAAGGAACAAATTTCATGTCATAGGAGTCCCAGAAGAAGAAAACGGAGAGAAGGGGACAGAAACTGTATTTGAAGAACTAATAGCTGTGAATTGTCCTAAATGAAGGAAGGAAATAGACCTGCAGACCAGGAAGCTCAG
Source organism: Solenodon paradoxus (assembly GCA_004363575.1). Lineage (NCBI taxonomy): Eukaryota > Metazoa > Chordata > Mammalia > Eulipotyphla > Solenodontidae > Solenodon > Solenodon paradoxus. The sequence continues at coordinate 1,182,703 of RJWH01000040.1, read as the reverse complement.
CGTTTCAAACAAAAGAAACCAAACAGAATTCCACTAATGAACATTGCCATTAAAATTAAAAAAACACAAAATAAAGAATCTTAGAAGCAGACAAGGGATAACTATTTGCATGCAAAGGAGACTCCTCATACTTTTTAATATCCCTAGAAAAAATAGCTAAAAACTGGATTGCTGAGTCATATTATAAGTTTTGTTAAGTATGTAGGAAACTAGCTTTCAAAGTAACTTCCCTTTTTTATTTTATTAGCAGAGTGTGAGCTATTTAGTTGTCCTGCATTATTGCTATCATTTGATATTTTCATTTTATTTATTAGTCATTCTAATAGGTATGTTTTAGTATTTTTTGCTTTTGATAGGCAATACCCTAATGCTTGCATAATGTTGAACATGTTTTCATGTGCTTATTTGCTATATTTGTACCTCCTTTGGTGGAATGCTAATTGAAACTTTTGCTTTCTCCCATTTAAATTACATTTTAATTAAAATATTTTCCTCTTTACTTTCTTTCTTAAATAAAACTAGGTATAGCATTATTTTAAGACGGAAATATTAGCCCAAATTAAAATATCATTGTAATATATATCTATAAATGTGTGTGACTATACACACATATCACATATATGTCTTTATATATATTTATATATATGCAGGTTTTTACTATAATAAGGATTATTATAAAGAATCAAAATTAGTTTATAGTTTGCATCCATGCCCCTTCTTTATGTAGTTTAAATGACTGATAATGAAAATATATGGCAGTCAAGTATTTTTTCCTTAAAATTTATAAAATGACTAAAAGAAAATATGACACATAGTTAAAAGTGGTTAGTGGTTACTTCTGGGCAATGAATGTATTAATATTTATTTTCCTTTTTATACATACTTATTTTTGTTTCTAAAAGAAGGCTGTATAAAAGTAATCGTAAGTAGTGGTTGGCCATATTTTCTTAATCTTTTCCAGCATAACCCTTTTATTGCAAGTTTTCATAATTATCCATAATTATCTGAACTCTTCCATAATAGCAAATAGACTAAATAAACTATAACTTTATATCAATTAAAATATATATAAAATTTGTTTTTACCCAAAAGTCTGAAAGAACTAAGAGATGTATAATTGAATTAAATGCAATTTCAGTAAGTTAAGGTGAACAGCTACTCTCAAATTCTTCCAGTTAACTGGATAAAATAATACATACAACTATACCATGATTAACTGAGTACATTAAGCTTTCTGTAGAAATCTGGCAAAAACTTTTTATAGTGAAAGAAGTTATCTACTGTTTTCTTATTACTCTACAAAATAACTTGAAAATATGATGATTTAATAATTATTGTTGTAAGTTCCAGGAATCCAGCAATTTTCCTCTGGGTAGATACTTTAAATAGTGAAGGCAGGGATCCACAGATATTTGTAAACTTATGTTCCACAGTCATAGCTGTGGATTTTTAAGATGAATTTACATGCATTTCATTACTAAAAATTTCTTAATGCTTGTTTTATTTGTTGTTTTGTATCATTAACTCTAAAGTAACTGAAGCTAATAATTCATCTTTTAAACATAAGAGAATACCTTATATGACAGTTTATATTCATAACTCAGTCACTTAGCATTTCTACATTTTTGTACACTTCAAAATACCCTTAAAAACTTTACATTATAATTTGACTATTTTAGCAAAGAATATTTTAATAATGTGAAAATGCATGAAAGTAGTGATTTCTAGAGCTGAGGAATTGTTAGTTATTTAAATATGAGATTAATTGGTGATATTAGAAATATCACTGAAGATGTGGCAATATCAAGAAGATCTGTACATAAGATGGAAGAAAAATTAAATCAAGAATATGTAAGAATTGTTCTTATATAATTATAAGTATTCAAAAGCAACTGATTTACAAGTATATCTGCAATATATACTGATTTTAGGGAGAGGGAGCTGTCCTCAATAAAGAAATACAAACATTTTAGTCACTAGAAAGATGTATTCTCCTATTTTGCCTTCAATTTGCTTTTCATTCATTGCTCTCATGTAAATTTGTTATTTACGAACACTTCACTGAAGTCTACTAATTTGTAAATGGACACATAAAAAAATAAATTTTAACTGCAAGACTGAAGACCAAAGCCCCAAGTGACAGTAAATTAACTATATTCATACCTTTCCATAAAAATAATTTATCAACCTTTTGCCAAGCATTTTCTCCTAATGTGAAATGCCATGAATTCATATTTCTAATCTATTCAGGAGAAAGGTGAACTATTCAACAACTGTCTTAATAAGTTTATCAGTGTATTTTCTTGTTTAACCTTCTTATTACTTCACAATCTTTCAGTCCTATATCAATAAAGAGTTCTGCTTTACATTTTTGTTTTCTTTTGCCTTCTATCTAACGTACAATACTTCACTTTAAAAGCATACAATAAATAATTCCAATTAATGTGTATACGTGTGTGTATATATATATATAAATGTGTGCGTAAATACATATATAATACACATATATTGTATATATACTTACATGTATCAATATACTGCTCATGGATATATCCATTTGTAAAAGTTGTCCATATCAAATCTATGATAGGTAGATATGTTGAAACACTGAGATTTCATGGCCAATAATCTCCTATCTTTCAAATTAATTTTCAGACCACATAATTTGATTATACTGCTTGATTCTGATATTAAATAAAAACTTATTTTATAAAGGACCGGTTGTCAATAGTATAAATCAATCTAATTATACTAAGATCACAGTATAAAGGAAGTTTTTACACATCGCTCGGAGATTAAAAGTAGAATAACACTATAACTAATATATGCATCACAGTAATTAAAGCTTTAAACTATTATACATTGTTTTTAATTTGGCAAATTTCTTTGGATATTTTATAATAAGGAAGTAAAATCAAGTGTAGGAAATACAGAAATATACAATAAGTGAAGCTATATATATAATGATGTCATAATAAAGAAAAATGAAAATTAAGCTAATATCTGAATATAAGACATAATTAAGTCACTAATAGAGGATTAATCAATAAACAGAGGTTTAATCAATATCTTCAACAGTTATGTAAAAAATTGAAAAATTTGAGCTAAACAACAATCATTTTGTGAAAAAAGGCAGAGAACTGATAAACAAAGAACACAGTATATTCATTTAATTTTAATAATAACTCCATAGGCATACCTTTAGAATTTTGAGGAATTGAAGACTACCTCAGTAAATGAGTATCACAATAGAGTGAATCACATAAAATCTTTTGGCTTCTTAGTGTATATAATAGTTATTTTTACATTATACTATAGTCCATTAAGTGTATAATAACAATGTCTAAAAATGTACATGTCTTAATTAATAGGTACTTTTATTGACAAAATGCTATCATCTGAGTTTCAGGAAGTTGCAAGCTAATGATTGGAGTGGTGATTTCTAAATAGTGGAATGACTCATAAATTAAAATAAGACAGCAATGAAGTTTGCCTCATTGATGAACTCTTCTTTTTAAGAAAGATTTCTCTGTAATATGCAATACTGTTTTATAGCAATTTACCTCCAAGTAGAACTTTTTTCAAAAAGTTACTTTTCTCACACCCTACTGCTGCTTTATCAACTATTTATGTAATATTCCAAATAATTTTTTATTGCAATGATATTGACATCATATTCACCTGGAGCAGATTCTGTCTCAAGAAATCACTTTGTTAATTTGTAAGAAGCAATTCCTTATCCTTTCAAGTTTTATCATGAGATTACAGCAATTTTTTTCACATATTAAGGCCGATGTCTCACTTTAGTTCTCTTGCTGTTTCTACCACTCTGCAGTTACTTCCTTCAGTAAGGTTTTAAATCCCTGAGTCATTCATGAGGATTGGAATCAACTTATTCCAAATTCCTATTAATATTAATATTACGATCTCTTCCCATGACTTAAAAATGTTCTCAAGAGCATGTTGAATGTAAGTCCTTTCCAGAAGAACTCTACTGATGTCAACCGACTTTTTCAAATTAAGCAGAGGAACTGCTACTATCTATGACAGTTATCTATAAAACATATTTCTTAAATAATAAAGCTTGAAAGTCTCAACTCAATCATGGAATGCAGAATGGATGTTGTGTTAGCATGCATGGAATAACATTTATCTCCGTGTACATCTCCATCAGAGCTCTTGGTTAACCAGGTGAATTGTTAATGAACAGTGGCATTTTTACAACTATTTTTTTCTGTGAAGTTATTCTTAACAGTAGAATTAAAAATCTTTAATGTTGTAAATAAATGTGTTATCATTCAGGTTTTTTTTTATTTGTTTGTTTTTGTACCATTTTAGAAAACAGGTAGAATAAATTTAGCCTAATTCTTAAAGGCCCTAGGATTTTTATAACAATAATCTGTAACATTGTCACCAACTTCACTAGCCCCTAACAAGACAGTGAGCCTGTCCTTTAGACTTCTGAAAACAGGCATTGACTTTTTCTCTTTAACTATGAAAATCCTAGACGACTTCTTCTTTCAACAGAAGGTTATTTGTTCTACACTAAAATTTTGTTAGTTAGTGATGCCAATTACTAGATCTTTGGTATAACGTACTATTACTTACAATAGCACTTGCTGCTTCACCTTATACTTTTATGCTATAAAGATGGCTTCCTTTCATAAACATCATGAACTGATCTCTGTTAACTTCATTATACTCTTCTGTAGCTTCTACACCTCTCTCAGCCTTCATAGCATTGAAGAGAATCATATGCTTACTCTGAATTAGGTTTTTGGTTTAAGAGAATGCTATGACTGATTTCATCTGTCAAAACCATTCATATTTTCTTTATATATGAAATGAGGACATTTTGCTTTTTTATAGCTTGTGTGTTCACTGTATTAGCACTCCATTTCTCAAGAACTCTTAATTTGTAGTAACAACTTGCTATTAGGCACTGAGATTTTTCATCTTCCTTTCACTTTTAACATGCTTTTTTCCACATTAAATAATCTCTAGCTTTTTATTTAAAGTGAAAGATATGTGACTCTTACTTTTATGTAAATACTCATTAAATTGTTGTATTATTAATTGTTGTAGTGTTGTATTTCAAGGAATTTGATAGGGAAAGATGTAGAAAACAAGCTCAACGGAGCAGCTAAAACAAACATATTTAATGATTAATCTATCATCCTCTATAGACGTGGTTCAAGGCTACCTGAAACAATTACAATAGTGACATCAATGATCACTGATCACAGATCACCATAACACATATTATAATGATGAAAAGGTTTGAAATATTGTGGTAATTACCAAAGAAACAAAAAGAGAGGACATTCTGTTGGAACAGTTACTTAGATTTGTTCAAATTAAGGTTGTCACAAAACTTTAATTAGTAAAATGCATACTATAAAGTGAAATGCAATAAAAATATGTATGCCTGTATTGTTATTCAATCTTTAATGATAGAGCCAGGTATTACAAAGAGCTTTAATATTTTCTTCGAACTACTCATGAAGAATTTCAAATTTTAGCTTACTCTAAAATGTTTCTCCCTATTTTCTTTCAACAAAATACATGTTTTACTTAAAAAATGCATCTACAAGTATTATCAATTATTTTACCTTCATAATTATGTGATTCTAAAGAATTATCTTTTTACATTTATTTATTGGAAGGCCATTTAATAAAAAAATTTCACAGTATATATCATAGCATCCAATTTTCCTTCATAATTATCAATATATCTGTAGCACTAGTTCTCAATTGAGGGAAGGGTAATTATATCTCCCATGAGATATGGCCATATCTTGAGAATTTTTTGATTGTCACAAATGTGAATAAGCTACTGGCACTATTGGAAAGGCTAATAAACATTCCATTATGCAATGACCCATCACCTGCCAGACACCTGACAAAAATTTTTCTAGCTTAACATGCCAATAGCACCATGGTTAAAAAAAACTGATTTATAGAATATTTAGCACTTCATAACAAAAGCAATTAGAACAGAACCTGACTAATTTATGACGCAAGGTTATTTATTAAATGATGCTTGAATATTCACACAATCAACAAAAAAATCAGAGATTTAGGTTTAAAGATGACACAACCAGTAACAGGAATGCCACCTTCCAATTTTGTTACAAAACCAATCTGATATATATACTACTCTCAAAGGCATTTTTTGGGTCACTGAGGTCATACTAAACCCCTTCCTTACAGCTAGACCCTGTAACCAAACTCATCTAGTACTAATGGTAAGTATTGTTCCTGTTAAAATCACTCCTGCCTCAGAAACTGAGTAAAGAAATATCTCCTCTTGTCATACTTGCCAGATGAAATCTGTCCATTTCTTTTTTCCTCTCAAAACTTCTGCTAAAGTAAGAAGTACATATTTCAAACATTACCGGGGAAGAAGGAGAAAGTAAAAGTCTGACAGGTAAATATTCTATTGTGAAAGTTGGAAGATTTTTCACCTATTGAGTTTACAGAAAAAAGCTAGAGGTATTTAACACTCATTGTAATCTAATGATAATCATCTGAAAGAATTTTACAACTGTGTCTTGCTTCTATTTAAATAACTTCAAAAATTCAAAAAGTGGTGTATTTATACGGTGATATTCATTTGACTGTGGCTAAATGTAAATTTTTAAATAATTACATCTTGCTACTTATCTTTATGAAAAAAATACATGGACTATTAAAACAAAAATCTTTATAATTCCAGGTAAATATCATTGACATCTCAGGCTGTAAAATATAGTAGTTATACCTCATAGTTAATAAGGTAGGAGAGCACTGCTGGAATTCCTTCTTTCTAACATATGCTTAAGAAGAATCGAAATACCACTGTTATTACTACCACCACTACTGCTACTAATAGAAACAATAGAGCAATGATTATAACTTCTGAAGAACACTTGAAATAAACAAAAAAGAATTCAACAAGATATTGCTCAACCATATTCAGGGTCTGATGCATAGGGCAACTTTCTCTACTACTTGTTAATACTTAACTCAGGTTTAAAATATTAATACATAAAAAATCCTATTTAAGTTAATTTATCAGAGTTGACTGAACAATTTCACTTGGCTTTTGTTAAAGACTTCAATGTGTAAAAACTGGAAATCTTATCAAGCTTACACTATCAGGATTATGTTCATTTTTACTGTAGTGTATTTAACATGCTGGGACTCAAAAATTTGGAGGAATATTTTATAATAAAAATTTCACGGTCAATCCTATTATATAAGATTTGTGACATAAATGCTCAGAAATTCACATCATATCCAATTATTAAAAAATACATAGCATTTTATAATGCCTATGCCACCCAGCAAAAATCATGATGTGACATACTCAAAAATATACAGTTTCTGAGATATCAAATGGAATATTATGCAGTTCTACACTCTGTGTTGGACTTAGCAGTTACAGAAGTCAGTCTTAATTTTGAAGAAGATATTTTCATGTATATCTAGTGAAATATGGCTTAAAGTTTTCACTTTTATTTTGGTTGTTAACTCCCATTCAGTGATTTTTCTAGAACAGCTTGTTTTAGGTTATAGAAATTTAATGGAACAGTTGTTATTTTCACCAAGTTTTGAACTTACAGAGAATATAAACATCTCAATGGGTTTTACTCCAGGTGCTCCCTGAAAATTTTGTATTAATAATGATTAACATGATTACCCCTAAAATCAGTGTAAACAAATATACTAAAATAATTTACAGTCTAAACCTGCAGGATGAGGTAGTAGTTGCATTATGAACAGAGCATATGTACACCAAATTATACTAATGTCAAAAATGAAGTATTCAGTTTCTTTATTTCCACATTTAAACAATCACAAATTTTATCAGATGTCAGACACACTTCTCAATTCTTCAGCAATAGGGTGTTTTGTCTGGAACGTCAGATGTCTGCACTGGTCAGTCCCTCCCCTTCTAGCTGTCCTTCAAAATCTATCTTCTCATTGAGACTTTATGTAAAACCCACTTTGAGATTGTACCATTTTTCTAACCTGTATACCTGTTCATGCTTTTCCCTTCCCCAGCACTAAACACTACATAACATATGATTCCCTTTGTTTCTTCTTTATTGTTGCTCATCTAACTGAAGAGAAAGCTCAAGAAAATCAGAACCATATTTATTGTATTAAATGATGTATTTTTAAAACAGTGCCTGTAATATAGTGGATTTGACAGTTATTTATTAAATAGAATGAATATGTGAAATAGAAACAGGTGATTCAATCTCACGAACCTTTAACCTAATACATTAGATAGTAATATATTTGGTACATTTTCAATTTTGGTAAATATGTCTAAATTTGAACTCTATATTGGAGCAAAATTTCTGGTAAAATTTCAGAGAAGACACATACAGCTAGTTAACTAGAATGTCTGAATAGACAAGATGTGATGATGCAAAATAGAATATCAAAGCAAGTAAAGGATTCTAGTATACAGTATTGTCCATTATTTTAATTTTAGCTATTATAATAGATGTATAATGGTGTTGTATTGTGATTATTTGAATTCCCCATTGATAGATTTTGTTATGTGCCCATTTGTCATATGTTCCTTTTTTGATACAGTGTAATATTGATACAATTGTAATATTTGCTGTGACAATTTTAAGTTGTAACAATTTTTCTATTTACATAGGTCTTTTTAAATTTCACAGACATGTACTATGTAAATGTTTAAATATATTTTCTGTGTTACCTAGGGGTTGTTTTTGCTATCATGGATCTCTTGTAGCTCTGAATAAATGTCACAATTTTTTTTGTTTTAAATCCATGTAGGGATTCCTTTGGGATTTTGATGGAGATTCCACTAAATTGGTAGTATATTGCTTTAGGTAATATGGCCATTTTTAACTATGCTAATTCTTTCAGTATGTGAGCATGGAATATCTTTTCATTTCTTTGTGTCATCTATTTTTTTTAATGATGTCTTACTCTTTTTAGAATATAGGTCTTTCACTACTTTGGTTAAGTTTATTCCAAAGGATTTCATTCTTTTTGATGCAATTGTAAATGGATTGCTTTCCTGAGATTTCTTGCTGAAATTTCATTATTTATATATAGAAATTCAAAAAATTTTTGAATATAATTTTGCTATATTTATTATTTCTAGTAGCTTTTTACTGGAGTCTTTGAAGTTTTCTCTATATATCATCATGTCATCTGCAAATAGTGATAGTTTCACTTCTTCCTTTCCAAAATGTGTAACTTTTTTTAAAAATCTTTTTCTTGTCTGATTGCATTGACCAGGACTTCCAGCGCTATATTGAATAAATTCATAGTGGTGATAGTGTACATCCTTTTTTGTTCCTGATCTTAAAGGAAAATCTTTCAGTTTTTTTCTCCATTGAGTAATATGTTGGTTGTGGTTTTTCCATATTACATCCTTTATTAAGTTGAAGTATATTCCACATACACCCATTTTTGAAGTTTTTCTTTAATATAAAAGGATATTGAATCTTGTCAAATGCTTTTTATGCATCTAATGATATGATTGTGTGATTTTGGTCCTTTTTTGTAAATACAGTGTATCACATTTTTTTGTTTTGTATGTGTTAACTATCCTTTTATCCTTAGAATAAATCCCACTTGTTCATAGTGTATGTTCGTTTAATATGTTGTTGGATTCAGTTTGCTAGTATTTTGTTGAGGATTTTTGCATCAATATTCATCAGGGAGATAGATATGTAACTATTTTTTTTGGATGACAATATCTGGTTTTGGAATCAGTAATTTAGGTATCATAGACTGTGCTTGGGAGTCTGCATATTCTTCATTTTCTGAACAGTTTTAAAAGGATTAGTACTATCTCTTTTTTGAATATTTGCAAAATCCACCAGTAATTTCCAGTGGACAGTCTCTCTCTCTCTCTTTTTTTTTTTTTTTTGGTGTTTACATATCTTGAGGTTTTGAAGCATGGTATTCTTTTGTTCCCATGGTAGGGGTTCTTGTTGATTGACTACTAGTCATCTTTCTACCAGGGGATGCTCATATTTTGCTTTATATTTTTAACATGACAGGCTTCCATAATTCTTCTTTTTTTTTTTTTTTGCTGTGTCAGGGAGTGAGAATGGCTGAGGGTACGGGAAAGGCAAACAGGGTAGGGGAGCAGTGCAGCTGTTGCTGACTTGCCAGGCATGGGGTACTTATTTCTGCTGGCTGTACTCAGGTCAGTCACCCTGTCTGAGCCTCCAGAACTTGGTGTAGCATCCACAGATTGTGCTACTAGAGTGCTGAGACTGAGTCGCAAGTTGTGGGATGGTAGTACAGTCTCTTTCTCTATGCTCTCCACTGCGCTGACCTGAAACCTTTTATGTTAAAGTTCTTTCAAGCCAATTGTCCACATAGGCAGAAATCCACATTCCTCCCTCCCTTGCTTAACTTGATCTGGGCTTGCTGCCTAGCCAGCCGGTTGCTGTGTCTTTGCTGCCCACCACTGAAACTAAAAATCACTGGAACTAAGAACAGCTACAGTTGTCACTGCTGTCTCCACAAAAGAGCCCCATGCTTCCCACACACAGCTTCCAATCTTCAATCTGCCATTCTACCGTAAGCTATCCTAATGCTGTGACTGCCCCCAGCTAGTTTGAAGCACCAGAGATGTCTTGACTCACTCAATCTCTGGAAAATTCCTGTGACTTCTGAGGACAGCATTACAGATTGATTTCAGCTGCTTTCATCATTAAAAAAAGTTATAAATATGTTTACATAAACATATGTACATGTGATTTTCATCCTAAAAACCCAACATATATTGTATTAGAATTAGATGTTTGGATATATTGTTTTTTATGTAATAGTGCATGCCTTATATGATACCCAATACTAATATCTTATTATACTAATAGTAATACAGTACTAACAATATATTGCATATACTACAATGTATTAAATATTATGCATCATATCAATAATATTCCCTATGATTATAATTCAATATATCCATGTTCATTAAAATTATGTTTATAATTATATACATTACAGTTTATATGCTGAATGTGTAACCTTGCCAAACTCTTATTACATCTATTAACTCATAGATTATTTTAAACTCAACACCAAAGAGGGTAAAATAAAAAAATTAGAAACAAAAATGTTGGGAAGAACAGAAATCCAACATCAAGAAGGTACGTGCACATACACACACACACACACACACACACACACACACACACACATACACATATATCCATACATATATTAACAAAATTCTTTAAGCAATCCAGTTAAATTAAAGGGTAGATAGTTTCCCTCAAGTAAATAAAGCAAGACAATTATACACTACTTACTCTAAATTCAAATATAAAATGAAAGTGATTAAAATTTAAATGTGGAAAAATATAGCCTATCAACATAACAAACAGGGAAATCAAGTAGCTATCCATATGACAGTATAACTTATTTCAAAACAAATAATGTCATCAGAAATGAGATAGTCATTTCTGATTGATAAAGTGATCAATTAAATAAGAAGACATAATAATTAAAGGTGATATCTCATTGTGTATTTTTATCGACTCTTTCCTAAGACTGACATTGACAGAATATCTACATGCCCCCAAATTTCTCAGTCTTGAAGAAATGGATTCTTACATTCAGACAACCTTTCTAAGATTAAATAGGAAGAAATAGATAGCTTGAACAAATCAATCATGAATGCTGAAATCAAAACAGTAATAAAAATCTCCTCCAAATCAAAATCCCAGATTTAGATGGCTGCACTAATTAAATCTAACAAACTTTTAAAGATGAGTCAAGCACTTTTCCAACATTGTGGCCAATATTACTCTGATTCCTAAACCAGCAAGACAACACAAAGAGAGAAAACTATAGACATATTTCTGATGAACACATGTAAACGTTTTAAACAAAATCATAGTAATTCTGACTCATCAGTATTCTAAAGGGATTATTCTTCAATTTGGATTAATTCCAGAAAGCAAGGATGACTCAACCATGCAAATATATGTATGTGATAGACCACATTAGAAAATAAACAAAAATAATACGATTGTACTTTTAGATACAGAAGAAGCATTTGGCAAGATTCCGCACCCATATATGACAAAAATTCGCAAAGAGTTTTCTTCAAGACAGAAATTTGGGGGCATGTAGATATTCTGTCAATGTCAGTCTTAGGAAAGAGTCAATAAAAATACACAATGAGATATCATTACTCTGTGAGACTAACATATCAAAAAGATAAGTATTGGCAAGGATGTGGAGAAATGGAAGTCTTACAGTGTTGTTGGGTATGTAAAGGAGAACAATTTCTATGGACAGCAACATAGAGGACAATCAAAAACTTAAAAGTAGAGCTAAGAAAAATAAATCAGAAATAGAAAAAAAAATACCAGATGGTTTCACTCATATGAGGAATATAAAGAAACAAAACAGGTAGGAGGGGTTCTATTGATAAAGGTTAGTGGCACTACTCTAATGAAGAGAGCAGTATATTGTTCACATTGTTCAAGGCTGAATCTATTCTCTGAATTTATTAGTACTGTAAACTAATGATAGAAAGAAGTTGTTCTTAACATATTTTCTTCTAAATTGCTCCAAAATTAGATGCATTTGCTAGTATATAAACTTCTAGGTGGATGAAGCAATTCCTGCAGCCAACACACCATCATCGTTCATTCACTATGAAGTTAGGTATGACAAAAGTAAAGCATATATAGAAAGAGGCAGCAATTTTTACAGATTTAGGTTAAAAATAACTATTTTGTACTTTTAAATCATAGAGCCATATGAACACATAGCCAAGAACCCTCCCATGGCTGTGAATATCCCATTTAACTTAATGTCACTCAAGTCTACACTTGTTTCATTTCATAGAAAATCAGTTTCTGTGCAGTAGTACATGAAAAAATTGCAGCTACATATTGATGTGATGAAAGATATTAAGAAAATATTGAGTGAAAATATGCACAGATGTGATAAAAGTGTAAAAGAAAGAAAATAAGGGAAAGATAAAGTTAGGATCATGGTTAACACTAGTATAGGAGAGAGATGCACATAAAATGTTTCAGATATATTTCTTTTGCATTTCTTATCTGAATATTCAGAGCTATATATCTAAAGCAATTATAGCATGTTTTATAACTTCTCATATAGTCATACATATTGGTTATTCATTTTTTATAAATTACATTTTATAAATTACATTTTCAGTTCTTCTGCATGTACAATTTGTTATGTACAAATTATCTTTTTCTTATTGTTTCATTTAAACTCTTCATGTGTAATATTAAATAAATAAAATCACTTGTGTCATATGTATTTCAAATATTTTACTCAGTATTTCAGTTTGCTTAATAAGTTGTATATTGTTGTTTATTCTCATTCAAAATGTTGAATATTAAAATAAGCAAATTTATCAAAGCTTTCTTTATGCCTTCTGGATTTATGCCTAGCTAGAAGTAATATTTATTCTGAAAATATTTATTTATTTCTTTGTGAAGCTTTGTTGTTATTTTTTGCTTGATTCACATAGAATTTAACTTGGGACTCTCTCTCCATTTGTGTGTGTGTGTCCATGTGTGTGTGCTCATGCACATGCACTGAGTTGTCCAGTTTAACTTATTGTCTCAGCAGCATAAACCATACTGTATATGACTTCTTCTACTCACTGTCTATATATAATATATTGAAATATTGAATTTATACCTACTTTTGGAATTTCATTTATTTATATGTAATTTAATGTCTTCTCAAAAATAATCACAACTATTGCAGATTCATAAAATATTTTGCTAATAGTATTGGCAAAATATGTTGATTTTATTTCCCTGATACTTTGTAAATTTCCAAATTAAATTTGTTATCATTTTAACTGGGAAAAAACTAATGTATTACACTGTACTACATATTAAGTGATTTTTCAGTTATTATCAGTATCATTATTGCAAGAGTCAGACTCCTATTCTCTGTCGAGAGCACAGCAGGTCCAAGACTACAACCTTGGTTGTAACTCTTTATTTTAATTTCTGTGTAGGCCAATGAAAAATAAACAGTAATCTCTATAGTATCTATATATGCTTTAATCTTTAATATGTTGCTTTCTATTGTAAACACTTTATTTTTCAACAATTTTAAGTTCATAGCAAAATTGTGAAAGCATCTATGAACACTCTGCCTTCACATATATAGTCCCTCATTATTTTTTGTTACTTTAAGAGTGGAAAGTTCTGAGACAAACTTCACAGTTCACTTTGAGCATTAACAGGTAATACTGTATTTCAAAGCTATTCTCAAACTTTTCTTCTGAAAAATGTGAATATGCTCCAGTTCAATTAACCAAGTGATAATTAGTTAAAATTGAATAAAATTATTTAAGGTTTTAATGATTATTTAATTGTTATAATATGCTTACCTATGAGTGGTCACCAAAGTTTAAGACATTCGAGCCTACCAGTACTTTCCTAATGCTGTTCAAGAATTACCTACACCAGAGATAGTTATAATTCTAGGCAATTCATATTTTCTGAGCTGAAGATATCAATGCCCTTATTTATTTTTTTGTTGTCTAACAACATAAGCACTTGGTTTGGGAACTGGTAAAGGGGAAAATGATGCCTAGACTAAAATGAAATTGTTGATTCCTTGGTAAAGCTGAATCTTATTAAGTGCATTCACACAGAATAGTGACAGAAATGATACAATCACAAGTAGGAGCAAGTAATAATATAAGGGAAATATTTATTCTCTGTTTAAAGCAATTGAAAATTACTTATGTTTGTGTGAAAACATACATTCCCTAGGTTCCTTTTTCAATGTATTGGGAGACAAGAATAATAACATATCAAATAAAATTAGAAGGATAATTTTGGGTCAGGTTAATTATATTAAGTATCCTGTGAATGAACAGTGTAAATAGGAAAAGGATAATTGTTATATAAGACCTGTTAAATTAATTATGCAATTCACATCTTCCAATTAACCCAAAGTAAACAAAATTGAAATGTGTTTACCTTAATCTGCAAACTAGACAAAAAAGTTAAATGTCATGGAAGTAATCAGCAATTTGTTACCTAGATGACATTTACATTAGAAATGAAAAAGTATCAAAACAGTCACATGAATAAACATATATTCTAGGTGTAAGTATGTGTATTTCAAAAAGAAAAACATGTATCAAATATAAATAATATATTTTAATTATCTGTATGCATAAATGTGAAAAAGAAAAAATAACTGGAAGTGATATTTACTTTTAAATTTACCACAGCAGTTAGATAAACTAACATAAAAAATCAAGATTACTAGAAAAGTATGGGAAGTGAGGTGATATTATGAAGAAGTAGTATCAACAGTGAGAGGCATTTATTTTTTTTCTTTTTAACCCTGTCTTTTTCACATATGATCATATACACACATAATACATTGGCATGTGGATATTCATTTAAACATAAATAAATGCAAATTATAGCTGTACTGTATCATTTACAAATTATTTCACACAGCAAAGCACAATTTCAGACAACTCAGAAATATAATTGTATCTGCATATAATAATAAATATGTTTGATATATCTTGTGTCCTTCCAAGCCATTCTTTCCAATCTTATCTTCTTCCAAGTTACCCTATTTATATGGATCACATCCATCGGTTTACATATTGACTTCCTTTGTGTTCATTTAATGAGAAATCATTACAGAAACTAGAGGACTGGAGGAGAGAGGGGTAAAGATAAAGAGCTGCTACTTCTAAAGCCTGGAAGTCCACCCTTGCGCTTGCTGCATCCCTTCATGGAAGACTCTTCCTCTTAAAGTGACTGTTTTTTCCAGAATTCTCTTTCCTTTGGAAATCTAAGCCTCTCCCCTGTGTTCTAGTGGTGATGATGGTATATAATGCTAAACTCAATTTTGAGCTCTATTTATAATGGTTCTTTTGTGTATTATACAAATCTATAACTGGACATATGGTAGAAAATTTCATGTATTATATATAGATGTATACAATAATGCACACACTGAACAATATGTTATAATGAAACATTCCTTTAATAAAATAAAAAAATAAATTATATTCATAAATAAATTTGTGCTTGATGTTTCTCACTGTACTCTGGCTGGTACAACAAAATGCAAGTTTATAACTTGCATACCTTGACCAATGCAAACAGCAAGAATGGCAAATTATGTACAGAAGATATTTCTGAATAAGAATCTGCATATTATGTTGCTCTATATAAATAGCAACCTTATCAAAAAAAAGGGAAGAGGACGAGACGCATGCTGTCAATTATAACTACAATGATATATAATTACAGTAACCTCTAGGTTTTGCTGATGGTACCATTTCATTTTCACTGTAAATTAGAACCCCCTGAGGAAAGAGAAGATTCCCAGGCCCTCTCCATAGAGATTCTGGTTTAGCAGATTAAATGGTTCATGAAATTACATTTTAAACATTCCCAGTGGTAAGCATATAAAAAGTGTTCCAAGGAATATGTATTAGAATTACTACTTGGACATAAATAAAATTACATTCATTAAAATAAAATAAGAGATAACAATGTAAAATTCTTCTCTGCTCATAATAAGCTACAAGATCTCACTAAACACTTGTTGGAAACTTTAGCCAAACCACTTAATAAGGTGATATAAATAAGAGACTAGAATAAAATGATCTCAGGATAGACTTCTAAAGAAAGATAATTTTACTGGTCAAAATAGTTGACTCAATTTCATATATGCTAAATTCTGTTTCTATGGTTATATGAAGAAATTATGTTATTCAAAACACTATACATTTAAATATATGTCCTGAATTTTCTTTCTGTGATTATCTCAACTCAAGATTTGAGAAAAAAGTATAATTTGAAATAAAAATTGAGTGATGATATAAAGAACACATTAAAACAGCGATAAAAATATTGTCTCAAAACTGAATATTAACCTTGTCAGGTATTGCAGTCTCAGTTGGAAGTGTTTTTCCTTTTAGCACTTTGAGTAAGTCATGTTACTTTTTTCTGGCTTCTAAAGTTTCCTTTGAAAAATTAACCCATTCAAAATGTATCTCAAAATGTGATTTAATTTTATTTCCACTAGTATATCTTTCATATTTTGTTTTATTCTAAATATAATGCAACAAAAAACAATGTTGAGTCCTTGTATGAATCATTGATCAAATAATTATTCATGTATATTTCTCTAATACTGCATTTGCATCACCATACTAATTCATACAAAATTTCAAATTACAGATAAAGTTTTTACAGAAAACAACACTTTTAATTTAGTAATACATGATAACAAGAAATATACATTTATTGGTGAATATTTCTAGATCTCAGATTGAAATTATTTCTGGTGTCTTCCATGGCATTCGCTTTTAGGTTAAGCAGTCATAAAGGGATTCACCTGAATTAGAATTTATTATTTTGTTCATATTTTTATTTAGAAGTAAGTTTTGTTGTGATTGTTAATAATAGTCATTATTAATTATTAATAATACTGAATGTTTATTTCTCCATGCTCTATTTACATTTTCTCACTATGTATTACGCAGATATCATAAAAAAGACATGGCAATTTATATATATTTAGAAATACGTTAGCAATAAAGTCAATATTTAAACTAAGATATGAGTATATATTTACCGAAATATATTTAGAATTTTACAATTTTTCATCAAGGTAACACGGAATTGATCAATAGATTATTAAATTGTTTTCTTTCTCTGCAATTCATTCAATTCAAAGCATCCAATAAGATATTTACACAGTGAATCATATGTAGCATAACATATTAACTGGAATTCACCCATAACCCGCCAGAATCCATGACTTTAAAAGTCTTGAACTACTTAAAAAATCAAAAAGTGCGTAATATTTAAGGTTCTTTGTAAATTAAAACAATTCTTTTCCACAAATAACTAATTACCACCCTCATCTCCTTTGTGAGGGAGTAACTAGCAAACATGTTTTTATAGATAATAACAGGAGTTATCTCTTTATCCAAATTGAATCAAACTTCTCTTCCACGAATTTACTTTTCTGAGCCAAGCAAAGGCTGCCAATATACTTGAAGTTTGCACCATTTCCTCGATGTTTAGAGATTAATTTTTGCTATAAACTTCAGGAAATGTATTTATGTCTAGGAAAAATATTGCATATGATAATTAGTATTTCAGATAAGTTCATTGTTTAGGGTAAATAGGTACATATACGTAAATGGAATGAAAATTTTAAACCCAGCAAATTAAACCGAAAAAAGGTAAATCCAAATCCTAAATGCTCTTGTTGCCAAAAGCTGAACATTTTCCTTCAACTCTTGGAAATTCTAATTTGGGCCGAGCTGCAGGCTGTGTTATCTATCTTGCCAGCAGGAGAGATCTAGCCAGAGCAACAGGCCATAATGTGAATAGCATATCCTCAGTACCAGGGACTAGATGGGAATTTCTATCCAATTTTTCAACTAATCACTGAAAAATTTTGGAAACTCTAAGAATGTTTTTACAAATACACTTGGTCTTTTAAGCAACCTATGTAATTCTGTTTCATGTCCTTTCTTATTTTATATTTTTTAAACATTTAAATTACAGAAAACATTGTTGAACTATGTATTATCATTGATAAAATATTCATGTGCATTTTTCAAGCTAATACTGCATTTTATCTACATACTCTTACTCAAATAAAATTATAAAATACAGACTAAAGATTTTTTTTAAGAAAAAACAACTCCATCATCCTCATTTAGGGATAAATTATAAGTAAATTATAAGTATATAGTAGTATATATAAATTATAAGCAGTATATATAAATTATAAGTATATAGTAGTAAAACATTGCTAGAAGTCATATTGAAAATACAACTATTAGCTATCACATGACATTCTCTTTCAAGTTAAAGAGACAAAGGATTTTATTTCTGCTAGAATTAATTGATTAATTTATCATTCATTTATTTAAATTTTACTGAAGGAATATTGTACTGTTATATTACATAAGTTTATGATGTGCAGCATCATAAACTAATACCTGTATATAATACTTTAAGCTCATACCAACAGTCCAATTCTCTTATTTTGTTCATAAACTGATTTAGAATTAGTTTTGATTATTGTAATTACTAATAACAGCCAAATTTACTGAATGATTACCATCATTAATATATGTCAGTTCTAAAGTTATCTTCCCGTTTAATCCTGATTCTCTACATAAGTAATGTGTGGTTTTAAATTTTCAGTCTAGTACACGTAATCTTGTATGACACTCACAGATATTAGATGATTAGAATTATATACAGATTGAACTATTAAATAAATTGCCAAGGGTTACACACGAAAACCATCAATCCTGGTAATTTTTACTGAAGATATCATTCTTACTTTTTGTAATTAACTGGACACATGTCAGTTTGATCTTAATTTATGCCCTAAAATAAAACTGAACTCTCATCTCAGGAAAATGGTAAAGAAAAAAAATTAATTGAATATTTGAAGGGATATTGAACTATAACCTTAAATAGATTAAGGTATACATCATAGCAAATAAGCATCTATATTTAATATAATGAACTAATCACTATTTCAGTTTTTCCATGATTAATCCCCTTTAACCTTTTCTGACTACAACCTCTGATTTTCTTTTTGTGACTAAAAGTCTTTCGCTTCATTTAGTTCATTTTTAAGGTCAATTTTTGTTTAATTCAGTTCATTTATTTGCTTGATATTTGTATATACTACATATGAGTGATACCATGAAATGTCTGTCTTTCACCTGACTTAACTCACTAACCACCATTACTTTTAAGTCCGTTCATATTCCTGCAAATGGCAGAATTTCACCCTTTTTTAGCTGTTTAGTATTTTATTGTGTATATACAACACATCTTCCTTAAACACTCATCTTTTGATGGGAATTCAATTTGTTCTCAGCTTGTGACTATTGTAAATAACTCTGCATTAAATATGGGGATCTATATACCTCTTTAAATGAGTACTATAATTTTATAATAACCAAATTCAGAAAACAGGGTTGAGGGCTACTAAGTTTAATTTTTTAATAACTGATCTTAAAACTAACTTACATGTAGATATTCATTATTTAAAAACAGAACATTTTTCTGAATACATCTATATTGAGAATATTTTAAAAAAATGAATAGTTATTACATTTATTTATTATAAAGAGGACAAATTTATTAGGCATACTAACTTACCATGGAAATCAGTACCAAGAAAAGCACCTGGAGATGAGAATTGTTTGAACTGTTTTATAGTCAAAAAAGAAAAAATAAGAATTGTCAGAGGGGTGAATGTGCTCTGTAGTATAGGAAGAATAGTTAAGTCAATATAAATTTTATAACATAGTTTAAGGGATGTGAACCAAAGGTGAAATTAAATAAAAAAGATAGTCAAGAAACAAAAATTCAGTGAAAAAACTGAATATCAGCATATATTGTGTCAATAGTATCACTGATATAATGAAAACATATTATAGGTGTGAGTTGCTAATTATATATCTGCCTAAATAATACATCTGTACACTCATTCCAAAGCTCAAAAATGCCTGATGCAATTTGTCTCTACAATGTGTCCAAAATACCTTCTACTATTGCCTTTCTAGCTAACCACCTGCCATGCTTATTGAATTTTTTTCTGCTCTGCTAATATGTCACTTTCCCTATATTCTATCTTGGATTTTCTGTAAATCCTACTTAGTAATATGCCCAGATTTAGAAATTGGTAATTTATTCTTGCATTTCAGATTTTATCTCATATCTGTGAAGTGCTTTCCTGATTATAATATTCAAGTCCTAGAAAAGCCCAGATCTAAATACTCATGGCCATGCATTATCAAAAACACTTACAACTCTGCAAAGTGCTTTTCTTTACTTCTTTATAGTTTATTACTCCCTCAACATATAAACCACATGGAAGGTTGCAAGCAAGTTATATATATATAATATATGTATATATTTCTTTACATTAAATCATTTCATATATCATTATAAAACCCAGAATGAGGTCATACTATTATTGTGACAGAAGAAATGGATAAAGAGCACGATAACACTTAAAATATGTCATATTTATTCACATTCTGTTGTCTATACAAGTTACTTGACCAAGGCTGACGTCAAGAGGAAATCACAGTAAGTTACAGTGCAATTGTCAGCTTTGTCCAGGTAGCATATTATAAGTGCTGTTTGATTTGTGTTGACTGCATTAAAATAAACTGCACCTTTCTGAGTCAACAGATAAGATAATTAGAAAACTATGAATAATAACCTGTCTATCAATAGATTTGTAAGTACCAACTTCAGCAAAAAAACCTTAAAACATTATTTTGTGAGTGAAGCTAATGAATTTAGGTTATTTATATCTTCAACTATACTCAAACACAATATAATCATCTAACCTCATATATTTATTCTAAAGGTATCTTTTTTGTGAAACTGTTATAAATTTTATGATAACACCATTAATTTATGTATCTCCATGAAAGGAAAAAGGCAATGAATAGATTGTTTTATAGATGAATTTAACAGAAAATGAGATGAGCACATGGAAATTAAAAATAAAAAAAGTTGTTGGTAAATATTTGGATGTTAACTATTGAAGTTATGATAATTTTATATAATCTGACTGTATTTTTTATTTAAAAGAGAGTAGATATACAAATAAACAACCAATGGGAGTATATTTAATCTGTTTAAATTAATAGTCTAAATATAAGTACCTATTAATTATGATCTATAAATGATTATTACCATTTCTTAGAAAATATTATATATTTGTCAGTTGGATAACTGTTGATATTTCCATTTGAGAAGACTATTGGGAGGTTAGAAAGGAAATCTGTCACTGAAAAGCCAATATTTCTTTGTAAATACTTCAATATTCCTGTCTCCACAGCTATATAACATTGAATTGAATTAGAGCAGTGGTTTTCAGGTTGAGTTTCATGGAATCTTGGGTGGGGCGGGGAGGTGGGGGAGAGAGAGAGAGAGTGCCCAGACTTGATATTAATTCTTGGAGGTCTGGTATTGTCTTGAGTCACAAAGACAGGTTTAAATTTTCAGTATAGTTATAACAGAAATTGATGTATTGCTTGTGGTGTCTGTGTAAAGCAGAAGAAGCTCTGCCTTTGGGGTGGATGAGATATAAAATTAAGCCTACATGATCTGCAACTTATAAAGCCAGGTCCTTTCTCTATTTTGTGCTCTCTATTTTAGTGATAATTTATGTACATGCTAGTGACTTTTGATCCAAAAGAGAAAACACTTTGTAATACCACTGCAGAAGAGGGTTGATGTGATTGTCCTTCCTTTAATGCCATTGCTATATGGTATGATGCTACTGCAGTGAGCCTTGGATTAAAAAAAAAAAACACTATCAGTTTGGTCCTATTAGTCATCATCTGCAGCAATTAAATCTTATCTGCCAACACTAGTGTACATGCATGCACTCGTATGTAGGCACGCCCATATAAAACACAAATCTACAATTGCTATTTCCTAACTGATTTATCAAACTTTTTACCTCCTGCATGTCATCTGTTAAATTATTAGGTGACAATAAGAAAATTAGTAGATCAGATATTTATAAATTCTAAATTCGAAATCAGTATCTGATATTCAACTTGAAAATGACATCCTGTAAGTTATGTCAGAGCATTTATTTTATTCACCTGGCTCAGTAAATGTCACATACAACAGGTTTCCATTCTACAGAATACAATCAAAGCACTTGTCAATATACACAACATAGAGTAAATGTAGGTACTCAATAAATTTAGCTATTGCTTTCCCTTTACTTTATGATTTTTTTCCAAATGTTTTTGCCTCATTATACACAATAATATTACATTTGGATATCAGATTAGATACATTTTATAAATCTACTGTAAATTCAAAATTACAGTGAAATATTTTACATATTCTGTCTTTTCTTAGTACAGCAGTTGCATTTTTATTTTATATGACTAATTTCTATTTGTTGCTTGTAACAATATCTAGGGGGTAAGAAATTGCATTTCATATCACATCCATCACCACAATTCTAGTACCTACCACCGTCATATTAAATCCCTCATTCCCTCGTTTTTTCCCCTCCCATCCTCAGCCACAGTCCAGGCTAAAAATATTCATTAGAAATAAAAAACAAAATTTAAATAATTTTTCTTTCTCTATATATCAATATATGATAGTACTTTAACATTCATAAGGATATAGAGAAAAGAACATTCCAAGTCAACACTAATGAAAGTTTAAAATGTTACAAATAATCTGGAAGACAATTTTATCTTATTTTGCCAAAATTTGTAAAATCTATAAAATATACCTTATATTTTACATATTTCACTTCTAGGAGGTTATGTTGAAAAATAAATAATTAAAGAAGAATTCAGGGCTAGAATAATTTCATGTCTGAAAAATAGGAATAACTTAATTCCAAAGAAGTTATTTAAACTATCATGACAAACAAATCACTTCACATTTCACTGTTATGAATAGAAGAAACCTATTATAAGAATAACATTATAAAAACATGGAAATGCGTTCACCACATGTGAAAGTTATTCTCTAATTTTGGTGTTATGAATATTCTTTTTTCTCTAATATTACAACTATAGCAACAGCTTTAATCACTCAAATGTAATATATTAACTGGTTTATCTTGATATCTATGGAGAAATTATGACATAAATGCTAATTTTGAATATTTTAATCAGTTATAAAATACTTTGCATTAAATCATATTAAATTTTAGAAAATATAGATATTTATTAGTGGATTTGGCTAAAACATAATTTTTCAGGTTGCATGGAAATAAAATAAATTACAATCAAAGGTGAGAGTAGAAATTCAGTGCTATTAAGAGAGAATTGGCAGGAATTGATGAGAAATAAGCATGATAAATTACCTTTAAATAAATCTGTTAACCTTAGATTGATGCAATTGTTATCATGTACTGTGAAAAGTGTGGAAAACAGTGTTTCTGTATTAAAAAAATGCTTGACTATTTTTCCCTGTAGCATTTCTATGACCAGACAAAAATATAATGAAACAAAATCTAAATTAAATAAGTCCACCAATTTCCAAATAGCATATAAAGAGTGTTTTAGGACACGCCAAACACTACTAAGCACTAACCATGAACACATGCTTTGCAACAGTATTTTGGTCAATCAGCATTGTAATTTTCATGGAATTGCACCATCCAGCTATAATTGAGTACAGTTTGGAATTGAAATAGCGAAGTTTTTGTTAAGAAAGTGCTCAGGGTGTTGAGCTCAAGTTGATAATTCTTTAAAATGTTTAACGAACAATAAGAGTCAGTCCAAACTTCTGTCTTCACATCAGACTCCAAAGAAATCCTTCCATACTGCAGACAACCATTATCCAATTTCTGCAGAAGTACTGTTCCTATGATGGCTCTTTATAGGTCAAATATCGCTTCCATGCTGTGGATATTTATAGTGTTCTACTTTCCTGGAGAAAAGCTGACACTGCAACACTATGTTTAACTTGTGAGTTCAGATAACAGATTGGGTTGATAATATTAGTTCCAGCTTTTACATTTCACCTTTCTTCCTTCCTAGTCCATTTTTGTGAATCACTCTATCTACCTACTTGCACAAATGTCATGTCTATCAATTCAAGGAAATATCTGCTCCCTATTTCTTTTCTCACCCTGGAGCATGTACTTTATCTTCAGAGATACAAAATGAAAATAAATTGTCAGACTATTTCTCTAAGCAATCCGAAAAAATGCATAGTGTTCTTGTTTGTGAGGGTTTTCTTCTTTCAAAAGTTTGAGGAAAAGCAATGTATGTAGGTTTATGCTCAAACAAGTTCAAAGGCACCAAATGCTGATCACATATGCAGAATCATTAGCACAATCTTTCCAATATCAGTGGAACTCACCTATACCTAAGGGAATATGTTATCGGATCAAGTAGTAATTTGGTTAAATACATTTTAAGCATATGTAAAGCTAGCAGATAGCACATCTCTGTTAATTCCCCAAAGATATATGATATAATGAAGTAATATGACTAACTGAAACAAAAGATATAATGCAATATCATTATTTGTCTCTAAATTCCATTATAATTTCTTGAATCTCACTTAATCATTCCAACAATCCAAGTCACATTTTCACATGGACATGTATTGAGGCACCTATAAAACGTTTTTTCAGATAAACAAAGGCAGTTCACCAAACAAATTTCACTTGAATTATATAATATAAACAGAAATTGTCCTTACAAAGAAGTTGAAGAAATAATGAAGTAAAAAATATTCAGTGCTGAGTTTCTTCATCAACCTTAAATCAGCTTAGTTTGTTTTACCGAAAAAAGAGAGAGAATATAAAACATCCACATTAACAAGCAGTTAAAATAGGCATAATCGCACTTGAACTTTAAAACAAAATTTTTCCCAAATCCTAGCCAGAGCTACTAGATAAGAAGGAGAAATAAAAGAAATACAAATTAGAAATGAAAAAGCAAAACTATCACAATTTTCAGATAGCATGATAATATACATAGAAAACCAAATAAATTCGACCCCAAAAGTATCAGAATTATTAAATGAGTAAAATAATTATCAGACTACAAAATTAATATACAAAAGTTGGTTTCATTTTAACATGCAAAAATGAAAGGGAAGTAAAAGAAATTAATAAAAGAAGCCCATTTACAGTCAAAACTCAAGGAGATGTAAAAATTCCCTTCTCATAAGAATTACCATTGTTAAAAAGTTCATCCTATCTAAAGCAATATATACATTTTATGCACTCCTTATCAAAATTTCACTGGAATTTTTTCAGGGAAATAGAAATTTCCCAAAGTATATTAAACTTTATTAGAATTGCACATGAAAAGTATCCTACTAGTCAAAAATAATGAGAAAAAAACCAAAACTGGAGTTACTACCCTCCCAGATTTTGAACTGTATTATAAAAAATAGTAACGAAAACTCTATGGTACTGGAATGAAAATATATCATACTGATTAGTGGAAGAGAACTGAAGTCACAGAAGTAAATTTAAACACACATATGGTCAATTAATTTATATCAATGGAGTCAAGAGCATACACAAAATAAACAAAAGACCCTTCAACAAATAGTCCTGGGAAAACTGGACAGCACACGCAAAAGAATAAAACTAGCTTGTTCATTAATATCATACACAAAAATTAACTCAAAAGGGTTTAAAAACTTGAATTTAAGACCAGAGACAGTTCAATTTAGCATTCTTATGATTGCGATAGGGGAAATCTTCCTAACCAGTAAAGCACACTTTAAAATAGATAAAAAAGAAGTTTGCTTGAAAATACTAATGAAAAATTAATAATATTGAAGATCACACACTTAAACATTATTAGTCTTTGCTTTGAGTTTTCAGAAGCTTCCATATAAACATGCACTTATTAACATATACTTATTAATTTTAAAATAATCTCAAAAGAACTGAGCAATAGGATTATAGAAACTCTCATTAAAATACTGTTGCTGACCAAGCCTCATTTATGGTACTGACTGCAAGAAAGTTAAATGAGAAACTGTTACACTTTAAGTATTCAAGACAAAAATAGACAAAAGACCACTCCCCAAAATGTGGTTCAACTATAACTGTGAACTATTTTAGAGTGCATAAGTACCAGGAAACATCTTTGTTTTCCATTCAAAAGTTAGTTTCTAATATGTCCAATTTCTATACATCACAGTCGAAGACTATGTCTAAAAGTAAGTTCAAAGGTATTAAAATCAATCAGCAATTGAAAGTTTGGTAAGATTCACTAAAAGATAATATTCTTCTTTTGTGAGAAATATTGAGGTACATGGGTAATTCTCTTTCAAATTGTTCAGAAAAGTATTTAAATATTTTCTCCATTGCACTTTTCTCTAATTTTAAGATAAAATAAATAAAATAGAAATGTAAATCAAAAAATTCCAATAATACACAGCGTAGGAATTTTATGTGATTCTCAGAAAAATGAGTTGCATGCAATAGATAACCAAGAAACAACCTTTGATATTCCATCAGGAACAATCAATCCTGAAACAAATAAGTCAGAAATGTATTTAAAAAGTTGATGAATCAGTTCAAAACAGTTTTATATGGCTATTAATAAAGCAAAGGTAGTCTCAATATTGCATGGATATTTTTCTCTCATTTGGGCACCATATTTGTAATCCAGAAATATTGACAGTATCTGAAATAGGCTAGCATCCATAATTAAATTGCCCCTTTTCTATTGCCTTGCATATACTTTGACACTGGGCTGAAAAGTGAGCCCCTTATTCATCACTGATGTCTGATATCACATAATTTAATCAAAAGCAAATAGCTATTCAAGGTAACTTTATATCTTTTCTAGGAAAGATTAATCTATTCGAAAAATAACAATTGAATTATCTCAAATTTCTAACATCATCTTAAAAATCAGTTTTGTGTTTGGTATTAAGATTCTCTCTCTCGCTCATCCTCCACTTTTTTACTGTCTCTCTCTCTCCCCCTCTCCTTCTTTGAATCTTAATTGTCTGGGTGCAAGTTGTTTATTAAGTAATTTCCAGCATTATTATACTGCATGTACTCATTTTATTATTACATTTTAAGTAGTTTAAAGAAACAAAGATAAAACATCACTTTTTTGCTTTGAAGTTAATGGAGGATTTGCCTGAATATGTCTTCCTTGGTGATCAATTGCCAAGTTTATATACATTCCATGTGAAAAGTGGTGTGGAATTTTTTCCGTCAAAAATTATTGTAGTATTTTCTGTATCCTTTTAGAATGTAAATTTGACTAAATTTTTTTTTAATATCAAAAATATATATGACCATGTTGTATACGATATGATTTAAAATACTTCAAGGTTCAGTACTGCATTTTAGTCTGCTTGTATTTTCTATTGTGTTCTAGTGAAAGTATAGGAAAAAGTGATCAGAAAATATATTTTGTGTTTAATATTCAAGAGCCCCATCATATTTTACACAAATCAATCTCCTTAGTAAGTCAAATTTCAAACCTCCTCTTCATAAATCTAATTATATATTAAAAGTTCTAGATGTTACTTAGGGATACTTAACATTCAGTTTACTGCAAGTATTTGCATATTTTAAAATAATTCTGCTTTAATTTTTATGGAACATATATATAAGTACAAGTCAAATTTGGGAACATTGCATTTGACTAATGCTTTCTTAATAAATAACTCATTTATTGCTTAACTCAATAAACATTACTAATCAATATTGTTATTCATAGAAAAGCATATATTTTCACCATGGTGTTCACTATTGTCCTATTAGAACATCTGTGATTAAAGAGAAGCTGTATAAAATAACTTGACCCTTGGTTAAAGTTTTCTGGAATGTTAGAAGTATAAGCACATTATTACTAATGGTTTTCTGAAAACATAAAAGCAATGAACATAGTTAATAAATATTTATTTTGCTTTTCACCATGGCACATTCAGATAGAAATAACAAAAAATTATAGTTACAATTTTATTTTAGATTTTGATGATCATTAAATCCATTAGGACATTAAAAATGAAATTTAATAGAATTAGGGTTAGAACTAGAATGGGATGCTTTTTTCCCTAGCACTACTTTTTTCTAGAAGCTGAAAAATGCAGAAAATGGTTTCTCCCCTATAGGCTACACTAGGGGAATGCAGCCCTATTGGCTCATTTTACACTTCTGACCTCTAGAACAGTTAAAGAGTACATTGGAATAGTTTTAAACATAAATACATAAATAAATGAACAAAATGAAGCTTAACCCTCACCCATAACTAAAGCAATTTTTATGAAGACTCTTTGGATTTGGGACATTCTTCTATACTGACCCACACTGAGTTGCTATAAAATTGTATTGCCAAATCTGTTGGTAGTTATTGGGTGAGAGGAAATTTTCCATTATAAAACCATTTAATAAATTCAGTAAATGACAATCACATTGGTATTTACATTTGTCAGAAGATAAATAATCCTTACAAGGAAAAAAAACCTTTTCTTCAGTGAAAATACTTTAATGGCTAATTTTGATTCATCATTTTATATGCCTTCTTTTTCTGAAAGCCTTTTATCATTGCAAAAACTACATTAGATTTTTAAGTCTTTTAGCGGACTCTCTGTTTACTCTTCGGTTTCAGACCACAGAAAATAATTCTAGCTGAAATGGTGTGAACTAGAGGAGATGATAATAGAATTGTGGTGAGGGCTGGATAAACAGACTTAAGGTTGACCTAGAAAAAAATTAGTAGAGAAATTGATAAAGCAGGGGGAGAAGGGGTATTATACTTCTCTAACAAGAGCTAAAGTTTAACAATCAATATAGATATATTACTGGTCCTAAGAAATCCCATTATGTCAGGTAGAAAGCAAGAGTGAGAATCAAGCCCTGTCATGTGGAGGTGAAGGTTAAGGTCAGCATTTCTAGGGAAGAAGGAAGCACATTAAGAGCTGCCACAACGTAATCCAGCTTCCTTGTAGTAGTTGCCATGTTGTATGTACCCTGCCCTATCTGGTGCTAGCAATGAATTATAATTGCATAAATGTTAATTTTATATGCATAGTATATTTTAAACAAATCTTAGGAACAGTCAACCCAGAAAATACACAACTAGAAAGTAAAATAAGTATTAACATTGGCAGGTATGGTATGTGATTTTGTGGAATACTGTTAACCTGCTATGAAATGAGAATATTATCTTATTTGATTATCTACAAACACCCATTTTTCAATATTTGAGCATTCTCTATTGACTAGTTTTTGGAAGTAGTTTAACAGAAAATACACAAAGATATATAAAAGTTATTGCAAAAAGACTTTGGTATGCACTCAGTAAAATCTCAATTAGCAAAGACAACATCGACCATACCAGCAAAAAACCCGATGCATCATTAAAAAAGAAAATGAGCTTATACAAAACAACATATACCGTAATACCCTATTTGAATGTGCTTTCCATTAAATGCTTAACCATTTCACCAAGTTAAAGAAAACTGAAATAAATGTATCTATATCTGGAATATTTTTTCACAAAATGAAGATGAAGTCTCTCAAATAGTTCAATTAACTCTTTGCGTGATTTAAAACTTTCTTTCACTGAAAATGAATTCTAAGGATTAAATGTTTTAAATATCTTTCAGTTTAAATTACCTTGTTTTGACTTTACTGTTACTGATATTCCCTTCTTTAATATATTATGTTCGAAAATGTCCATATCAAGTAGAGATTACATACTAAAATACATACTTGTCTTAAAATTTATTTGTTTGATAATAAGTCAGCTATTACTTATGTATAATATACATTAACTGTTGACTATCAAATATATTAAATACAAATTAATATATGTATATTTACATATTTAGATCTACTCTGAAACTTTTAGCATAGTTTAACAAAAATTTGATTTACTGATTGTTGGCATGGTGATTTTTTATTAAGAACACATAAATAAAGTTTTGTGAAACATAAAGCTATCACTATTTTAGGAATGCCAGTTTTTATTTGTGAATCTTGAAATATAATATCTGCTAAGAATTTGAATGTATAGCATATATTTCAATAACTCCCTCAGAAAAGATCAAATCTTTTTATTATGTTAAAATAGATCCCTTATATTTTGAATTATAGAAATATTCCAAATTATTAAAAATATTTTTAATATTGTGTGATTTCATGACTTCCTCTGTAAACAGTAAAGAACATGAGGGCAGGTATAAACTGTTTTTGTACAAGAAAATGCCATCAAAGATTTGTATATTACTTAACACAACATAAATATTCAATAGACATGTTGTATAAATGTATAAAAATATTTCAGGGGATAAATTGATTGATTCATAAGTATCAGTTACTTCTATATTAAGTACATAAACACTCCATAATTTCCAGGTGACTTTGTTCCTAAAACCCGAACTAAACTTTTTTTTAAAGGAAAGATTGAAGCAGGAATGAAGGCGAGGAGGCAGGCAGGCAGGCATAGACAGGAGGAAGAAGCATTTATTTATTTTTATTTATGTGTTTATATTGGTTGTTCCCTTTGGCCTCAGAACACATTATGCCCAAAATTATATAATTTGTATTTAGTACTTTTATTATCTTTATCTTCCTTTGGCATCTTTCCGCTGCTAATTTTTGCTATTTTTTAGAAAAAGTCCTGTGTCCTCATAGGTCATTTAGATAGAGGTAGATATTATTTATAAAAAATCGTATAGATAACTCAGGTTCTGACTTAGGTTTCCTCACTGAACATTTAGCTTTACTTTAAAATGTAAGCTAGAATACAGGGAAAAAACAATCATAGACCAGCTAAATTTAAACTAATAGTAACTTGGCTTTAATCTTGTGATGAGTAATCTGTTTCTGATGTATATTTTCTCTTAGAGTTTGCCTATCATGTTTCATTCAGTAACCAGCAGTTTTATCTTCTTTTCTACTACATCTAAAAGAACTTTTATTTCCTCATTTCCTAAAGCTAAACATTTCCCATCCATCATATCATTCAAAAATGATACCAAATGGAACTCACAATTTTGATTTTCCACAATTTTAGGCTCCTAGCTAACCAGTCCTTACCAACTTGTTAGCAACCTAACAGCCTCCAGCAGACATTAAACATATGTGGTCATGAAGACATTAGAATTCATTTCATAGTGTTGTCAGAAGCACTTCACGACCATTCATTGCAAAGAAGTTATACAAACTGATTATTAATGATCTTTGTTAAGTCTGCCAGAGAAACTAGGTCACTGTGTATGGTAAATACATGGGAAAGCCTGAGTCTTCATTCACCTGTAGCAGATGATGCCAAATACTACATAATCCATAAAGTTTCATCTTCCTATAAGAAAGTTAAGTATAACCTAAAATTTAAGAATCATCAGGTAAAAAGAAGTCAGAGACAGCCTTCCTCCCACTCTGAAGTGCTGGTTAGTGGAAAATAAAATTAATCATCACTGAAATCGACGCAAACCTATTTTTTCTCTTTGATTTATGAAACAAAAATATTTATTCTGCTATGGGAAATTCTCATTTTAGTTGCTCCAATTACAGAAACTCTCCCCAGACCAATTTTTCTTATTTCTCCTAAGTAACTGAGGCTTTAGTGTATGGGGAATAGTGCCCCAACTGCAGTCTGAAGAGACTGGTGGAAAAATAGTGCAGCTAGAGAAAGGAAGCCAGTGTATGAGGGAAGAAGGTAAAAACAAACAATCATCCCAGAATGGAGAGAAAGCTGGTAAAGATTAATCTTCAACTCAGGTCCTTAGTCTGAGATTTGACAGGCTATGAGAAGAGTAGGACATCACAGCATGCTTCACAAGACCCTTCCCCTCTACTACCATACAACAAGCACGAATGATAAACTTAGAGTGGAAATGTTAGGAATGCTGCAAAAGAGACACCTTCGGGGAAATGGTAAAAAAGGGAAAGCAAAACTCAGAGATACAAAGTATTACTATAGAAATTTGAAGTCTCTGGTGGCCGTAGTAACAACAAACTCTAGCTCTAGTAACCATAGTAACAGCAAACTACACACAATCTGACTCCTGAATAGATTCACACAAATCTTAATAGACAGCCCTAAGAGAAGGAAAACAATGCTTTTATCCAAATAATTTTTTAAAAAGTCTTTTACTATCTACTGTCTATACATGTTAAACTTCCAACATGTAATTATCAAGGATGCAAAAGTCATGAAACATATACTCTGAAGATACAAATCAATTATGAGAACCAGCTACAGATAATGGGAACTACCAGTAATGTAGTTTAAGAAAACTATGGATAGTATATTCAAGGATCTAATGGAACACACAAAAACAGATGGGTAATTCTAGAAAAGATATTGAAACTGTTATAAAGAACCAAACAAAATGTTGATAAATCTGTAATAGTGTAACAGAAATGTGGATTACCTTTGATGAACTCATCAGTAGACTTGACAGAGCAGGTGAAAGATGTGAGGACCTTGAAAATATTTCAATAGAAATTCCCCAAACAGAAAAGCAAAGAGAAATAGACTGGACAAAAAAAAAAAAGATATTAATTATTAGCCATGGCAAAATATCAAACTGTTTTAATGTATACTAGGAGTGTAAGCACTTTTATGCTTTTATAATACATATATCATACCACTCATTATTAAATTTATTTTGTCATTATATTCATTTTGAAAATAGTTAAGTAACTATATTAAGTGCTTATCTCTGTAATGCATATTGAATTTGAGATGAATCTCCCTCCGTATTTTCTTAGTTTGATATTTTCTCATTCATGTTATCATTTATCATTGAAGTTAATTATGGATAAACTTTAGTTTCATTTATCAGTTCCAATAGTAGCATTGCATTATAATCTAAAGTATAAAGTATGTGCACCATAATATACTTACATAAATAGCTGAAAAATATAAATGTGGGTGCAGATATATGTTTATTAAAAATTATTTAAAATATATGTAGATACACTGCCCGCTTAGAAGTTAAACTTAACTATCTGTTCCATTCATTGTGGGCTAGCCAACACGACTCAACTATAATTAATATGGAAGGACTATTTCCTTCCAAATAATTATGGGAGAAAAAGTCACTAACTTGAAAGTAAAATATTTGGAAAATATTTCTTTAACAAAATAATTATTGTATTATTAGAATGGCTCTTCATTTTGGCAATATTTCTGTCAATACTGCAAATCAAATCTAGTCATTAGTAAATTATCAGACATATCTAACTTAAGGGACTTCTATAAAATATATGACCAGAATGCTTCAAAACTTCCAGAGTCACTGGAAATATGAAAAAAACTGAGAAATATTTACAAAGTAGAGGAAAATATGGAAATATGACAACAAAATGTATGTACTGTTCTGGGAGATCTGGGAGAGCAGAAAAAATATATTAATAGAAAACTGGTGAAATTCAAATAATGTTTGGAATTTAGCTAGACTATTGAAATCAATGCCAAGTATATCATGGAAAAATAAGATGTAACAACAGGAGAAACTGAAAGAGGAATGCTATAATCTGAATGTTTCTTTTTCAGATTCTATGGTGAACTCTATCTCCAAGGCGATGGTATTAAGATGCAGACCATTTGAAGGGTTTGTAGGCCATGAGGGTGAAATCCTCTTGAAGAGGATTAATCCTTTTATTAAAGAGATCACTTATTGCTATCTATCTCTTTCCACCATGTGAACACACCATGAGAAGTTGCAGTCCCTCAACCAGGAGGTAGATAATTATATAAGTAATTAGCACAAATCTTTTTCTAAAATACCATGATTATTTTTTTTGTCAATTAAAATAATTCAGAAAATTTATTCAGTGAAACTCTTTGCTACAAAAAATATATTAGATTATCTCTGAAAACCTTGTTATGTAAAATTTATATATGCAAATAAAATAAAAAGAACATAAACTCATTTCCTACTTATATAATACAGAATGTTCATTACTCAAGTGATTTTTTTTTGCTTTCTTCTTCATAAGAATATTGAAAATCTTTCCTGAGTATCACTAAAAATTGTGTTAAGTTTGAGATGTAGGTGCCCAAACATTTTCAGATTTAAAAATAAATTCATATAAATTATCATATAAAGAATGATTCTAAATACTTAGCAGTAATCAGTTCCATTATTAGATCTAACTCAAATGAGAGGCTGAGGTAATCAGAATAGTCCACAAGGATATGTACATCAGATTATTTACGCTTAATCTTAAATTGGACTTTATATTCACAAGTAACTTTGAATAGAGAATTATTATAATTAGAATATCATCATTGAAAATACATATAAAATGAAAGATGGTATTTTGATAATATTAATTTTGATCATTTTGCTGACTGAATTTTTATGTCCCCCCTCAAATTCATATGTTGAAACTCTACTTTCTATGAGATGTTTTAGGAAGTGGGCCCCTGAGGAAGTAATTAGGATTAACATGAGATAAATTTGATAGTGAAGCTCTCATGAATGAGACTGGTATCTTTATAAGAATCTCTAGAGTCTTTTCTTTTCTTTTTACCATCTTACAATACAAAAATTTTACAGACTGTAACCAGGAAAGGGTTCTCATCAGAGTCCAACCATGCTGGTACCCTGATCTAACAGATTTCCAGTCTCCAGAACAGACACATTTCTGTTGTTTATAAACTTCCCTACTTGTAGTATTTTTGTTATAGCAGTCAAAATGATCAAATAATATTTGTATTTTATTTTAAATTTTACTCTATGGAATTTCAACACGGAGAATCTATGTACGCTAAAATCTTAGAGCATTTTCAATGGCTTTCCTGTTTTTTTAAACTCTTGCATATCATAGAATCATATAAAACCTTATTTGTTTCTATTTTTCCATTAAATTTAAAACATTATAAAGAATATATAGATATTTATTTTAAAGCTGATCTTTGACACATGAATACACTTACGCACACATATTTTTTCAGACTACCAGGTATTCTGACTCTGAATCTATTGAAACACTTGTTTTTTAAAATCTAGATGGCCAGATAGTTTCTGTCCTAGAAGGGGCCTGCTGCAAACATGTAACTGCCATTAACCTCAATAACTAAAGAACATTACTGTCATTTCACAGAGCTATAGCTGGAAAAACATTTAATTAATTCACTTTAAAAAGGCATTTCTGAAATCAGTACCTGAGCATTTATCTCTTGAAAAGACAAAAAAAATACCATTTTCTATAATACTTTTTTATGACAGTGTCTCCAGTTTCTATGATAGCCTAAGAATTAATAACCTATTAAAGAAAATGTCTCCATTTATTCCAGGAAGGCTAAGAATAGTCTGAAACCCACTTCACAATCTTCAGTTTTTTGAGGATAAAGTGTTTTTATTATGTAAAAATAGATACATGGATTTCTTTTTCCCTGAACAGCTTTTTGGAAATGTCTTGAAAAAATAGAAACTGCAGAGCTTTAAAGAGTTCTTTGTTACTAAAGACGTAGCTCGTTTTGTCCAGGTGTGCTAACATAATAGATCAAGCATATGTAAAAATTTACAAGACAATATTTTTAATTACTGTAATCTAGAGATTTAATAGCTATGTTCAAATACAGCATAACTTAGAATATTAAACATAGGTGGAATAATCTTGGGAAATACGTTTAAGGACATCTTATCCATTTAATTATTTTCCTTTAACATTGGAAAAATAAGCAGAACATGCCAGAGACAATTAAACTGGTTTTAAAATAAGATTAAAATGCATAGTTTATAAGAAATATCATGATTATATTAAAGTATAACTATATAAAACCTTATTTTTATTTTGTTTTTAGAAATTTCTTCTTTCATCTTTTTTACTTCTCTTTACCAATACTAAATGTACTAAGGCAAATGCTGGCTCTAAAATTATTTAAATATTTTTCCTGTATGACATCATATGATTCTAACTAAACTCTATATCTTTGAAATTTCAATTATTTATTCTCCTGGCAAGATTATTTTTGCCTCGGTTTAATAATAATTGTTTTCTAATTTTGATTTAGCTATCATTTTTTCCTTCAATCATCCCTCAGACTTTAAAAGATTACTGCTTGTTCTTCTTGTCTCTTTACTAATTCTCACATTTTAACCTCTCTTACACTAAACATCCATTTAGTATCACTAATTTGTTCAAAGATTTAAATTAATATTTAAGATAATTGCAATTATATGATAAAGGATAGAACTGGATGTTAAGGGGTGAACATTGTGAAATATACAGGATTGATTTATAATGATGCACACCTGAAAATTAAATGTTATAATACAGTGCTGTTTCAATTAAAAAAAAAATTGTCAAATGTGAAACAAATTCTTACCATCATTAAATTTGTGTTCAAAGATATTTCCCTGTGTGTTTGTGTGTGTGTATGTGTGTGTTAAGCATTTATATGGACTAAAGGGGAATGAAGAACAATGAATTAAGTGCTTCTGAATTCTTTGCATTGTCATCTATCCTACCAAGAAAAGAAGTTTTATCTCTTGCCATTTTTGAGGGAAATTGAAAACATACACTGAAAAATCAGTGAAATAATTGTAGTATTTAAAATTTTATTCTCTCTTTATAATTTTTCTCAATTGGAAATTATGAACTGAAATGATTAAAAATGACTCAAAAACCCTCAGAAATGTAGTTTTGAGAATTATGGAATATATATTACTGATCTATCATCTGCTTACATCTGTCTATCACCATCTGTCATTTATAAAGTTAGTTATAAATTAACATTAAATCATTTTAAAACAATGAAAACAGATATCCATTTTGAAGATGAAATGATTCAAAAATTTTAAATTATATGTCTGAATTTAGCTTGGTTGACAATATAGTAGTTTGCTACACATGTGTTTGGTTAGCTTCTTAAACAATAGAGTAGTTTGATATACATCAAAATAAATTTTTATAATAAAAAAAGAAACTCATAGTGCTCTTTTGAAGAATTATCTTGAAATATCACATAGAAATATTGTGGGTTCATGTGCTGAATTATTCCTAGTGTATTTGTATTCATATAAATTGAAACACAAAAGAGCGAGAAAGTTTTTTTTTAATTCTGATAGCTTTGGCAGACTGCCACTGATCCTAGTCTAAATTCAAATTAATCCATTGCTGAAATTTAAATTAGAATAAAAGAATCATGGTTTTCTTTTAAATACAGTTATCACTGCTGTTTACAAACTTTCAGAATAAACTCAACTAATGCAAGCACACAGTATTGCTATCACTGCTTCAAGTTAACGTCAAGCTAAGACAAATCTGAGGCAATAAACTGATATTCTACTTTTCCATAAAATGGATATCATTCAATATATATTTTTCTAGAATATCATTTTATGGTATCATAGATAACTCAACATTGCTTTCCACGTGAATTTTATCACACTAAATCAATGTTTAATCAAAAGAGGGAAATTGATTTGTCTCAATATTACTTTATATTAACCAATGCTTATTACATCTTAAATAATATTTCATTTAGTAATGTTTCTTTGATTCATTCATTTTTGTAAAATTTATAAAATTTTATAACAAAATAGTTTGTAAAAGTCATTGCCTATAAGTCATTTGTAATCATTTTGCATGTTGCGTAATTCTGGTTGATAGACATAAATTTTTCTAATTTTTAAAATAAATTTCCCTGTATGTCAAATTTCCAAGCAGTTGATATACTTTATTTTATTTATTAATAAATAATTTATTTCAGCTGCTATATTAGAGTTCTTTAAAGAAACAGAGTCAATAGAACATGTAAGGAATTAACACATGTGATTATGAGGATTTTGTGAGTTCGAAATATGATGGGGTTGACCTGTAGACTGGCAATTCCCCAAATTGGTACAGAGTTCAGACAGTCTGTTATAGAACTAAGTAGGGTGAATACTGCAGTTGAATGAAATTTGAAGACAGTCTGCTGTAGAATAAGAAAAAATGGACATTGCAGATGAAATAAAGTCTGTGTGTAGAGTATTCCCTCCCTGATGGGGAAATCACTCACATAAACACATTTGTAACAAAGGAGAAGAAAACGCTTAGGACTATTACAATCTTTGTTTCTATAACTGGTCACATGGCATAGCTGGTATTTTCAACTACCTTCTGTCATTACTTATTCCATATTGTCTTTGCATGTGGCAAGCACTTCAGCTGGCTATGGTTCTTTATCATGTGCATTAAATCAAATCTTCATTCCTGAATAATATGAGATATTAGCAGTCCTGCCAGCATTGAATTATAATTTCCCATTGACTTTAATGACAGGACATGGTAATACCCAGAGACTCCCTGGGGATACCCTATATTCCTGATATACCTTTTTTTCTTCTATTGTGGGGTAGCAGTCCAATTTGCCCTTTGTAGTAAGAATCAATCACCCCAACTAGCACAGTAACTCCCTTCCTGGCTTATAGAGGTATGAGGAACTCAAAGAAGATAGGTGGCAATCTCAACTTTCAAGTCAATGGAGTAATTGTCACTTGTGTATACAGATGGAAGCAATCCTCCACTTCGAACTAAATCCTCTAGTCCAGAAGAACATTAGGATCAAGGACAGAAAACAATTGTTTTTTTTTTTGGTGAGTAGCAACAAAATTTTGCTATTATGAGAAATGAGTGAGTTATGCCACACTCATTTCTACCTGCTTGACTTTTAGACCATGAAGTCGCTGCTGGGACTAGGATTGAGAGGCTGGGGATATCATGACTAGTAATCATGATCTTTTATAAAATGATTTTTTAATCATGCATTTGGTATTCTTTCCAGAGCATATTTTCTTTTTTTTTTTTTTTACGATGAGGATAGGCTGAGAATATTGCAAAACTTCAAATTCTAATTCCTGCTTAGTTTAATAATTCTTTTAATTTATCTTCTTTCATACTTCACTATAAGCAATGCGGGGAACCAGGCACAGCTTCCTCTGGTTCTCACGTTATGTAAATTTGGACTATTTACAAGCTAATTAATATCAGTAAACTTTGAATATAGATATTTTGAATGATGAAATTTGATGTTAGTAATAATTTTATAAATGCCATACGTTGAAGGGTTACCTTATGAGTTATTTTAGAACCAATTTATATTTAGAAACTGATGTTCACTTTTTTCCATGATTCATGGCCAATTTAAAATTACCACATAGCTTATTATATTAATCTTGTCAATAATATATATCATATATTATAAATAAATACATTTGCAAAAGTATCTCTGGAGATTAGGAAAAAAAATAATCCTCTATGTTGAATATAATTATTTTATTTTCAATTCTTGAGAATAGATATGAACACTAACATTTAATTAAAGCATAGACTTGTTTACCTTCTATAAGTACCTGGTGACAAAGTGTGTTTACTGTGTGAGCACCGAAGGAAACTAAATTGTGGTCATTGGTGAATGTTAGCTTAGAAACCATTTAGCAATTCAAGTTGCAATAATTTTTGTTGTAGTTGCCAATAAGTAAAACTTTTAGACTTTCCCTTCAAGACTAAAAATCATAGGAGATGAATAGACAAAGCTGAGGCTCCACAGTTTATTTCAAAATACTTAAGTAGGAAAAAGTGTAATGGGATTCTAAACTATGTTCACTCTTGGGATTGGTCAATGCGTGACATAATTAAACCAGTCAATCTGGATTAAAAGTAAAGCAGTTTGAAGATTGATAAAGGAGGGAGAAAATGAGCAAGACTGAAGGTGATCCATTTTATCTTCCAAGTCAGACTGGCATTTTCTGTCTGAATTTGAATTAAGTTTTGATTGTTTGGGAAAAAAATTCATATGAATTAAGTAGCTTAAAACAGCATTACTTGCTATCTTGAAGTTCTATTTCTCAGAAGGTTTGCGTAGGTCTCACTGGGCTAAAATCAAAGAACGATTGGCGCTCCATTTTTTTCCAGAAGTTCTAGAGAAGATTTTGTTGTCAAGACTGTTGTCAGAATTTAGTTATATGTAGGTATAGGTACTAGGTCTTTATTTAGTGTCTGTTGTCAGCTGAAGGCTATATAAAACCTTTAGAGTTTTCAAACATTCCTTTACTGAAGGCCTCCATTCTTCATCTTTGAAGTTATTAACAGTAGGTGCTTCTCACATGACATCTCTCTGACTCCATTCTCTGTTTCCCTCTTTTGCTTCTAAGAGCTCCTGGGATTAAAATATGCCTACATCAATAATCCAAAATAATATATCTATTTTAAGATCAGTTAATTAGCTATGCTAATTCTATCATCAAATATAATTTAAAATATAACACGATTATTCAAAAGTTTGTGAATTAAGAAATTGACATTTTTGTAGGCTATTAATCTGCCTACCCCACAGTTTTAAAAAGGGAAACGTTTCAAATTAATTTGAAATAAACTATTTTATCAAATCCCTGGACAATAACTAAAGACATAGATAGTCCTGACTAAGCATTAACATTAGAATTTTTGAGATGAACTGTAGCAACATAAACAATGATCAGTTACCCTCAAATATAATCACAGCAGTCTTTGAATATAAGGACTACAGAATGAAAGGAAGAAATAAAAGTACTATTGCATGTAATTGACATGCTTGCTCATGAAAAAGCATCTGGAGATGCCCTTGAACTAATTAATGTGTTATTTTGTTGGTCTTGCATTATACATCATTCTCTAGGTTATAATGTTGACTGAGGAGGCTAGTAGTTCATTACTAGGTATGTTAGCTCTCATGAGAAGGAATAAACACTGTGTTATTGGTATGAAAGAACCTCTTCTTGACCTACTTGAGGAGATCTGGATAAATTATTATTGAAAAATAATTTAGGTATGCTAAACCTGCAAGGCCTTGATTTCAAATATGCAGATAGGCAATTGCTACTTAATAAAGATGAATGAAGAGTTTTACTCTGACATCAGTGAGAGTAATAGAATTTTGAATATTACATATAATAATGGCAAAATTGAAAGTTCTAAATAATGTCACATTAAAGAGCAAGATAACAACTCAGTAATATAGGAGGCATGCAAGAGAAAGAATTAAATGCTTCTTGACAGATTTAACTGTGTAATAGGTAGGCATGAGAGAATTACTGATGCTCCCTCCTCTTAAGTAAATAAGAATAAAGAACTGCAAGATAGGGACGTGAGACACTGCAGTGAGTTTTAATAATAAACTATTTCTTGAACAATTTCAAAATTTCTTGGCACCTCACCTATCTGTACTTTCCAAATAAAATAGGATTTCTCAAAAATGCATCATTTATTTTGCATGTGTTTATGTACCTAACATTTTAACTATGGATTATATACTACTAATTATTTTCTATTTCAATGGAAAATTACTCAGCTTTCCCACTGTTATTAGATTGTATTATACATTAGCTATCAATGAGTATAATAATGTTTTTTGTTTTTTCAGTAACAGTTTACAAAACTAAAAATTCACCAGTCTAGATAAAAATTGCAGGTACATGTTTTTTAAAATATCCTGCTACCACATGATTTTTTTATCATGTATACTGTGATGATTTTTTACATATCTACCAAAAGTTGACATGCAAGTCGTAATGACATTAAAAGGCATCACTGTAGGTAATACTGGTGGAGTAGTGATTGGGGGCAGTAAGGTTCCAAATTCAAATCCTGGGTCCTGGGGAAACAGTCAAGACAAACAACTAAAGAAAATAAATTAAAATGCTTCTTTCTCCTCTCTATTCCTGCCTGTACCCTTCCTTTAAAAGGTGAAATAAACAAACAAACAAACAAAAGTATCACTGTAAAGTAAAATATCAGGGAAATGGCAAAGGGAGGATGACTGAAAATTCTCGCTACCACAACATTAATGACAACAAAACAGAATTGACAGAATTAACTTTTTTCAGAGGTTTGAAAGCTAACCAACTACTTACAGTCACCTAAGGACAATTATTCAAGGAAAACGGCTGAATTTAGCAAAACAGCAAAGTTTGCAGTATTTTAACTTACTCTGTTTTTGTCTCCCTTAAGTTCTGCAGAAGTTTTAAAAAGTAACAGCTCCATAATCAAGATAAAACCCAGCAGCCTGGCAGCCACGGGATGGGTCAGGTGTGGCTGAAACTTTTTCAAAGCCTCATTCCCAGATAATTTTCATTATTTTAACTTTCCAGTGGCTTCCTGGAAGAAATCATTTGCTAGGCTGATTTCTGTGATCAACTCAGCTTATTCAATGCAAAAATTCGTTTCCATGGGAGCATTGTCAATGATCACTGAAGTTAAATGTTAAACTTTGAGGATTCCTCAGGCAGTGGATACAGCTGGAGCAAAAAATATGCCAAAGTACTTGAAAGGAAAAGTGGAGAATGAGATGCAAGAAAGGAGTTGGGAATGCTATGAAGTATTTCTGAAAATCTAGAAGGTCCCCTGCATTCATAAGGCTATGTGTATATGAAAGATGAGCAGAAGCTAAGAAAAGACTTAAGTTTCTAATCTTTTACTTCTGGATAAAATCTTGAGACCGCTCAATAAGTAAGGGCTATTTAAAGTTGTCCAATACCTGGTAAATTGTGAAAGTATACCCTAATACTATGTGCACTCTATGGAGCCTCTCAGTAAATATTAGTTGACTTAATGGTTTTAGGCATTTAAGAAAATTTCAGTGGAAGCATTGTCAGAACACTAAGATAACCAATCAGAGACATAAATGACCATTGATCACAAAAAACAGAGATTTTACAGAACTGTAATAGAAAACAACAAGCTACAACAGAAACAAAACTAGGGGGAAGGGAAATAATATGATTCACAGAGATACATACCACTTCATATTTTCTAAAATGTATTATTTTCAAACAAAAATTAAGAAACATAAAAATAAGCAAGAATCATTACTCATACATAGTAGCAAAGAAAGCAGTTAATGAAACTGTGCCAAGTTTTCAGATAAAGCAATTACTGGAGATAAACTGATATTCAGTCTGGAGAAGAGAAGATGAAAGAATAAGGAAATAATGAGCTCAGAGACATGCAGGATACCATAAAGCACAGCACCATACACATATTAGAAATTTCAGAAAGAGAGGAAAGAATAGAATTACTATTTGAAAAAATCATGGCTAAAAAATTCCAGAATATGATGGAAATTATGATATATTTTATAAATGCTTGTACTTTATAAAGAAATCTATAGGTTAATCTTCCAAAAAAGCCAGCAAAATAATGAAAACATTAGTTGATAGAATTTTCTCCAAATAAGACATGCAAATGATGACAAACACATGAAAAGTGTCTTCATTTCACTGGCCACCCACTGAATGCAAGTCAGTCACAGTAAGACATATTTAACTTCCACCAGAATGGCTATAATTAATAAACAATAACACATGTTGATAAGAATGTGTATCAATTAGATCCCTCTTATACAGTTGGTAGTAATATAAAAAAGTTGTGACCACTTTGGAAAATATTTTGGCAATTCTTGGTTAAGGTAAATATATAGAATTAGCATACAATCTAATAGGTATGTCCAACTATTTAGGAGATCTACCTGTGAGTATAGTTGGAAATATCTTTACACATAAAGTTGTACATGGATGGCCATGGCAGTATTATTTATGATAGCCCAAAAATGGAAACCAGGCATATATCCAACAACTGATGAAAAGATAAATAAAACGAGGAAGTGTATAGATACACTGAAATACTTGTCAGATTTAGAAATGGAGTACTAATATATATATATGTCACATAATGATTGAACTCTTTAAACATTCATGTTAAGTGAATGATTTTAGATGTATTGGTGAGTCCATGTATATGAAAAGTTAAAATGGACATTTCCATTAAAAACAGATAGCACATTAATGATTTCTATAAACAAAGGAATGGGGTAAGAGGGAATGACTGCTAATGGACACATCCATTCCAGTAGGAGAGATGAAAATATCCTAGAACTAGAGAGTGGTGCTGTGGTGATGGCTGAAAGAAATATGAGTGAATTTTATGATATCCAAATTATATTCAATTTACAAAAGCATATTCCAGAGTAGTCTTAATTAAACTTTAAGATAGGTTATTATAAAATATATTTTAGC
The DNA here is from genome assembly GCA_004363575.1 of Solenodon paradoxus. Classification (NCBI taxonomy): domain Eukaryota; kingdom Metazoa; phylum Chordata; class Mammalia; order Eulipotyphla; family Solenodontidae; genus Solenodon; species Solenodon paradoxus. Next base: position 1,138,157 of record RJWH01000040.1, on the reverse strand, counting down.
AAACAAACTGAAGCTTAGTTATGCAATCATGAAAATAAGTTATATAGTTCTCTATAGCCAATTGTCTACTTTTAGATGTAAGAAGTAAATTAACTTTATATGTTCATGTTGATTAAAAAACATGATTTTTGTTCACTTCTACTTTTTCTTAATTCTAAGGACAATTTAGCTCAAAATTAAGATATTAACACTTATCCATCTTCTATAAAAGATAGGTTTAAAAGTTGTTGAAAGTAGTCTCTCAGTGACTTAATTTACTATGCACAATAGCAGTTAACTGAAGATGTTATATGGAAAAAAGCTTAGGGGTTTTTGTTTTAATGCTATTTTCTGTCTAATATAAAATGATGCCAAGTTTTTTCTATTAATATATTTTATGACTATAATTCTGAATACTTAAATGAAAATTCCAAGCCTCCTACTTATTTTCCAATACCTATCTATCTATCTATCTATCTATATAACTATTTAGACTAACATATAGTAGAATGACTATAATTGAATGGCAGGCAATAGTCAACGTATACCAAGTGTGCTGTTGAGGGAAACTATTTCTAGAAAAGATATCTGATGAACTAGAATATTTTGTTTATATAGCCCTAGAAAATATGGTATTTGCATTATAAATCTGTATATTAATATTTAAATATTATAGACATGTCTTTATCAAGGGAAATATAGAGTCCATGCTTTTTAATTTTTATAAAATTCATAGTTTATATTTATTCTGTCATAGTGACTATTTTTCACATGAATTGATTATTAACTCTAAATATTCTACAATGAATTCCTATTTAAAAATAATCTAAGACCTTTATGCATAGGCCCCACGAAGAAACTACAAAGAATTAAAGCATACACAAAGCAGGTAAATTTAAAAATATTTAAATTAAGCATTTTTTCATACCACAATATTATGAAAACAAAATATAATTATAATCATAAAATTGGATGTTGAATCCTGTTAGTGTAGTGGATAAGACCACTCTCACCAAATAATATAAACCACATACATACCAAGGACCTGGGTTTGAGTCTTGGGACCAGGGGGGTAAGGGGGGTGGGGGGGAATAACCAAGGTAAATAACTAAATAAAATAAATAGATGCTCCTTCCTCCTCTCCCTGACTTCCTGCCTAGTTGCCTTTATTTTGACAGTAACTTTCCTTTAAAAAAAAAAAAAAAGGGGAAAAGGAGGAGGAGGAAGAACTTTGGAAAGTTCACAAATACACAGAGGTTAAATAACACATTACTGTGCAACCAATGTGTCAAAGAAGAAATAAAACAGAAATGAAAACAGAAATACAATGCCAAAACATATTAGATATAGAACAAAAGTTCTAAGAGGAAATTCATAGCAATAAATGTCTATATAAAGAAAAAAATTAAAAAGTCATCGCTTTTAGGTTTGTGACTAGAGTAAATATTTCTATTTTTTCTATAACCACTCAAAATCTAAGAAAAAAAATCTATCTACTCAAAAATATACCCACAGAATAATGAATACTCTCATGAAAGAGACAGTAATTCAACAACAAATTAATTTGGCACTGTGTACATATATAATTTTATATCTACATAATCAAAGAATTTTGAGAAGAAAAAATATGAATAAAAACTACTGTGACATTAAATTTCAAGATAAATATGTTGTGATTTTAGTTCTAGCTAAATATGAAAATTTAGATAAAAAATGACAATTGTAATTGAGTCATTAGGTTAGTTAATTGGTTGGTGAAGATGAAAAAGATTTGATAGTCTGTGATTTGCCTTGAAATGTCAAAATTATAACTTCCTGGCAAGGAACATAGGACATCTCACAAAAATTTAATGTAGTGTGTTTGAAAAACTATTTTTAACTCAATCAAGTGACTTGAAGTAACTTTTAGTCATTATGATAGGAAATCTCAAAATTTTTGGCAGTCAATAGTAAAACAAATATGTGACTTAACTACATGAAAAGTTGTTTTTCTATAATTTTTCAAGAAAGCAGAGACACCAAGACACTCCTAAAAGTGTCAAGATTATGAAAAACAGGGAAAGAAAGTCACTGTGACATTACAGAAAACTAAGCAGGCGTGACAACTAAATGCAGAGTAGTTTGCATCCTGGAACAGGCAAAAAATGAGGAGAAACTGGCAAAATTCAAATAAAGTCAACAGTTTAGTTAATAGTATTTCTCTAATATTAATTTATTTGATTTTACAAATTTACCATGATCATTATGTGAGGATGTTAACATTGTGGGAATCTGGGTGAAGGATCCTTGGGAATTTATCTGTGCTCTATTGCCGACTCTTCTGAAAGTTAATAATCATATTAAAGTGAAGTTTTCTTAAAAAACTGGAAGAGATAAAAACAATTTTTGTTTTGGGGGGATCTATCTGTCACTAGATCTATCAATATCAATATCAATCTATCAATAGATTGATTGAGAAAATTGATATCTTAAGAAATCTTCTAGTTCTTGAATGTAAAATATCTTTCTTTACTTTCTCTCAAGAATGTTTGAGTTTTCAGTGTACAATTCTTACACATACTGTCAGCAGTTCAATTCAGCTGAAGAGGGAGTTGTTGCCAGGTGTCAAAATAGACAATTAAAGAAACAAACCAAAAATAGATAGTAACAGTCAACTTTTAATCACTCACTGTTATACTACAAGCAAGAGTCTAAAACCAGAGAAGGTACCAACGGCCTTTTGTTGCGTTTTCCCTCTTGGAACACTCAAGTGGAGCAACAGTTAACTAGGAATCATTATGCTGTTGAGAGAGCACCCACTCCTATAGTTTTATGGACCTGAGAACTGGGGGAGGAAAGAAGAAAGGGGTAAGAGTGGGAAAGTACTGAGTACTGAGTGAGACTAAAGAAAACTGTCCTCAAGTCTATCTTCTAAGGAGACTTCCAAATGGAAGCAACTGGACTCGTAATACAAATCTTCATAGGAACACGGTCAGCCAGAGTATAAGAATGCACCACTCCTTAGAGAAGACCATGTGCTAACAGTATGGAGTCTGCTGTAGGAGGGCAGACTTCCCCATGAGGCCTGATAGGCAAAACTTTTTTAATTACCTGTGGTTACATCTGAAAAATCACACATAGAGTTTTGGGCTAGGAGCTTGATTTTTCACATATATTTCTCAATTTATTCCTAAATATTTCATGTATTTGGACACAATTTCAGTTTAAATATTACTTTTAATTATTTTTGTTTTTAGTTGCTGATGCATTAAATATAATTTCTTTATATATTGACTTTTAGTGTGCAATTGACAATGATACATTATTTTAGTTGATGTGTGTTGTGTTCTTAAATTTCACTACTTTATGTCAGGTTGTTGACATTTTTAAATATGGTTTTTCAACATACTAAGATATAGTCAAAGGTCTCTCAGCTGTCTTGAGGTGAAAAATTCTTAGTCAATATTTTTTCAATTATTTTTCTCCTCTTGATTTTATTTTCATTTTCTATTCTGATTATATGAATATTAACCCCTACTCACAACACTTTTATATTTTTATCTCTTTAACTTTTTTCAAATGGATTAATGAAGATAATTTTTTTAAAATAAATATTTAACAAATGGCATAGGGAAATATTTTGAAAACAGATACCTTTTAAGGGAGAGGATTAATAGTGCTAATGCAAAATACATTTTAGTAAATAGAAAAATGGATGCAGTGGAAGCACATAGTATTGATTTTTAAAATCACAGAACTTAATGATTAAAAAAACATAGTAATTCTCAAATAAAAAATGGAATATTTCTATATGTTGCTTTGTTCTTTATAATAAATTCCATTATTGATTTCTTCTTCCTCCTCTAAATCTTATTTTGACTTATCACCTACAAAATCTTTAGTTTCCTACTGCTATCTCGTTCAGAAATTTTATTCTCTTTAGAGACTTCATATATTGCACATACTCAACAGAAACCTAAAGGATTAGTATTCCCTAGTGTTCTCTTCACAGTCATTTGTTCTTTCCTTGAAAAAACTCTGGATCATTTTCTTACTAGTAGAATTTTCTATTAGTATTCAGTTTGAGTTTAAGTGACCAAAATGAAACAAAACAAAACAAAAAAACAAACACAAAACTCTTTTATTTGGACCAGAAAGAAACTAAAATTGTAATAAATATCAGAGTAGTTTAGGAACCCAAACTTCAGTCTCTACAAAAGATATAATTCAGGAATGCTACTGGAACAATTTAGTTTTATCTGCACCTGTTTCCAAAGCTGAGCTTTTCTGCCTCATTGACTAACATTTATAAATTATCTTCATCCTTGTTAGTATTTCAGAAATTTTATTTTAGTTGATCACATGCTTTACACTCAAGACATCAACATCCCTACTTCCTTTACACTCTGTGGTATGAAAGCACACAATTGCCTACTTACCGCTATCATCAGGAATGGAAGAATGAAGTGATACCTCAGTGAGTCTCATGAATTTTATACCTGCTTTTACCCATAGACCTCTATAGAAACAAACCTAGTTTCTCCTGTTAATCCCATCTATTAACCAAGTTGAACTTTTTATTCCTTCCTGTAGCAGCTGGTTCTGGAAAAGACAACATTTGACCCTATGTGTAATTTGAGAACAAAGCACTGACACAACAAAGGGCATTGAAATTATAAAGTGTACATGTTTGGGCCTCATTTCAAATGTGTCACTGATATTTTACTTATGTGATTGTGATTTGGTCCATCTAGGATACTATACTATAACACCATAAACTTTATGGCTTATGCTAACAGAAATCTATTTTATTGTCTAAGTTCTGATGACTGAGAAGCACAAGACCAGGGCACTGGCAGATTCAATGTCAGGTGAGGGCCTATTTCACAGTTCATAGATGACCATCTTCTCAGGTGTCCACACATGGAAGAAGAGGTGAGGACACTCTCTGGGATTTCTTCAATAAAGGCACTGATATTATTCATGAGGACTTCCCCTTTATGACCTAGTTACCTTCCATAAGCCCTAATAGCATCATATTGAATGTTAGGATCCCAATATATGAATTTAAGGAGATCACAAGCATTCAATCCATAACAGGAATTTAGCAGCATGATCTTTAACTTAAAGCAGATCTTTCAGGACTCATACCACTGAATCCATAAAATTTTATTGACATGGCAGATCTTTGCATTTGAGTTTATCTACAACACTTCAGTCTGCATGTTTCCTGTTAGAGTATGCATAGTAATTGTCACTTAGTGCTTATCAGATCCTGTTGCAAAATAGTATAATATAAATAAAATGGCTCAGCATGATGTTCTTGGGAATGTTCAAGACTATAAAATTCCCTGGTCTGTGTTTGTACAGAGAGGAAATGTTAACTTAATCCTGAATGAGACAGTGAATATATGTTACTATCTCACATTTAAAACATTGATGCTATCTCCTTATTTATTTGCATAATAAAGAGAATATTTTCTTGTGTAAAATATTGCAATGACACTGTCTAATCAGAAGCTGACTTGGGTGATATCTTTTATGAGCTTCTGCTAGCTTGCTCTCATTCTCCATGCTTTATTGAGTTTTTAGAATCCAGAGAAAGTGGTCTAAATGAGAAATTTGATAGGAAAGTCACATTATAATTTTTACTGGGTTGCTGGTCTCGTCTCCACATTTCCTAATGGGATTTAGCAATGCATCCATGCAGATATGCCCAAGGCAGGTGGGCACTTTCAGAGGCTTTCGTTTTTTTTTGCCTTTCCAACTGAAATTTCTAGTCTCGCTTAACTTCTTATGATATCAAATGAGGATTCCATGAGAAGTTCTATGTTTCTGTTCTCATAATAATTACATCTGTCTTGCTTCTGAAGGTTAAGTACTATTATCCATCCTCTACATTTCTTGAATCCTATCATTGTCATTTGTGCCAGTTTTCCCAAACTCAAGATTCAACTTTTACTATTACGCTAGCCTAAAGCAGAAACAGTCATCTTCTCAAAGATTGTAACTTTCCAGCCAGTGCATTATCATTTGGAGGAAGACAATTATCAAGAAATATAGATTGTGATATTACCCTACATTTGTGCAAATAAGTTACACTAATACTCTTTCATGAATATTGGCAGAAGCAACAAGATATACTCTCTCAAAGACAAATGACTATAGCTCTACCTAAAACGTTGATTTCCACCCAGTGAGAAACTAGTAACAAATTTAATCATGATGTGTCCAAATTTCTGAAAAATAGAATCTGAGATAATACATTTATGTTATTTTAAGTAATTAAGTTTGTAGCAATTCTCAGGCAGCAATAGTAAATTAATATACCTCCCTTGAAAATATCGTGGTGATGAAACAAAGCTAAGGTAGGTGTTGCATTCACTGTGGGTTTGTCTAACAGCTGAAGAACTCTAACTTTAGTAAATTTAAACTTATTAATGAGATACAAGCAAATAAATATTTCCTTTACTACAGAAGAACAAACCTTATATGGCAATATGCCAAGGAACTGAAACAAATGCAGATAGATAATCCCCAGCTTTCAATGGTATGAAATACAATTTTCTGATGTTGTAAAGATGAAAAAAATGATAAGCAGTAGAAATCAGACTTTGAATTTTGAATTTTGATCTTTTCCTGGAAAAGCAATACTCATAGTGTTGGGCCATAATATAAGCAGCAGTTTATATCTTAAACGCATTATCTCTCATCAAGAGAGAGAGAGAATTGGAAACCTTGTCACGTTAGCATTCAATCATCCAGGAGTTAATTTTAGTTCAACATTTCAAATATTCTGTAGGCCCAGAGTGCTGTTATCTGGGTACAATAGTGGTGAGAATGCATATAAGCATGTTTTTCACTTTCACTTTCAGTAACAATATTCAATATAGTGTAGGGGATATTCAACACTTCATTATTAAATAGACTTGATGTTAGATTATTTTGCCCATCTATAGGCTAATGTAAGTCTCCTAAGTAAACTTAAATTAGGCAAAGCTAATATGAAGTTCAGTGGGTGAAAGGTATTAAATGCATTTTCAATTTATGATGGGTTTTATCAAAATGTTACCCCATTGTACATCAATCTCTACTTGGTAAGATTGTCTGGAACATAAGCAGCCAGTACCTCTAGTCACAAGATATACATAAACATTAAAGATATGTCTCTCAACAGAAATGTCCCCTGTCACTTAGCAGAAAACATATGGTAATTACTCTTATCTCACAAAAAAATTAATTCTATTATGTTTCTCTACAATGTAAATGAAATCTACATTTCTCCCTACTCTATCTTATTTGATGTTCATATGACACAAAGTTGCCCATTTGGTGACTATTACTTTAGTAACATTATTAAGATAATGCTTATTGTTAAAGAATCTAAAATATAATTATGAAATATTTTCACATGCATATTGACTGTATGTCTTCTTTGGAGGAGTGTCTATTCAGATCTTCTGCCCATTTTTAAATTGCTTTTAATTTATATGAGTTTTTTGCATATTTTGGGTATATGATGTGCAAATATCTTCTATCATTCATAAGGATATTTGTTTTGTTTTGTTTTGGTAATGTTTTGGCTATTTTTTCACTGTGAAGAAGTTCCTTAGTATGCTGTAGTTATTAGGGAAATGCAAACCAAAACAATAATGAGCTAATATCTCACACTTTGAGAATAATTATTATCCAAAAGATTAAAACCAAAAAATTTTGTTAAGAATATGGAGAAGAAAAAACTTACTACTTCCATGCGTACTAGTGTAAATTGATACAACTTTTATGGAGAGCAGAAGGGAGATACCTCCAAAAATTGAGAATGGAAATTTCATATGATCCTGTTATACCACTTTGGTGTATTTACATGAAAAACACAATATTAATTGAAAAAGATATATGCATCCTCATATTCACTGAATCATATTTACAATAGTCATGAACTGGAACTGTCCATTGACAGATGACTGCATAAAGATGATATGGTATATATATACAATGAAATACTACTCGACTATCAAAAATTAAAATTCTGCCATTTAAGCAACATAGAAGGACCTAGAAAGAATTATGCTTAGTGAAATGGTTTAGAATGAGAAAAGTAAACATTGTATGATTTCACTTATATGTGGTATATGGAGAAACCAAATAAAAAAGCAATGCAATAGTGATTAGAGACAGCTAGGAGAAAGGGCTAAAGAGGGAAACTGGAGGTGAGGAGTATTAGCAACAAAGTAAGCAAATATCTGGATTCTTACGATAAACTCTCGCAATAGAGTGCACAGTTATCCATATGATCCTTAGAAGTTAGTCTTAAATATTCTTAAAAGTTATTCTTTAAATAATCCTTAATTAGTAAACTTTTAACAGGATATGTCCCTAGTGACATACCTAGAAATCAGTGTCTAAACCTCAGGCATACTGTGGAAGGAACTTGAAGTCCTTAGTAGAAATGGCCATCTCTTAGTAACGCCCCTGGTAATGACTTGACATGCACAATGGAATGGAAAATTTCACTCTGAGTCTAAAACCCTGGTATTTGCTGGCCTTAAATGTAACTATACTACCTTTAGATAAATCCTGCCTCTCTGTGCTTCTCCAAATAAACTTGCCACATGCCTTAATCAAGTATGTCTCCTTGAATTATTTCCTGAACTGACTCCTTACCTCAGGATACACCAGTGTCCTGAGTTCACTCACGCCAGTAATAGAAATAATTCTGATCAAAGGTTTAAGCAGTGAAAAATATCTGCCTTGTAACAAAGACCTACTGTGTGCCATATGTTGTCTATGTACATTGCCTCAATTTAACCTTCTAAAACGTATTAGGGAGAACATTCATAGCCAGTGTTCAACTCTGGTCTCAGAGATAAGCTGCAATTTGTCTTTGACTTTATCTTTGCAATTCTGCTTCAACAATATTTCAGACATCCCTGAACTTGTATATGATCAATTACCATATTCTTTCGTAGATTACACCCATATCTAACTATTATAACGACATCTGGAATGAAATAAAAGCATGACATGACAATTAGTTTGCTGTTAATACTGAAATAAATACAATATATAACTTAAACTACAGGTAAGCATTCCTAAATGAAACTTGGAGTGAAAATTTCCTTTATGTATCAGAATTTGGAATTCCATCAATCAATTTAAATATAAATCTATATGTATTTTTTCATGACCAAAATGAATGTAAAAGTTATATACAGATTATATAATCAAATGTGTGTGCAAGCTTAGATGATTATCCATGGCAAAATAAAAGTGGTTAATATATCTTGTAACAATTCCAGACATTGCTGAATTGGTCTGGTTTTATAGCATTCTCAATATTAAAAAAGAACAATAAACAGTTAAACTTGTATATGCAACTTTATTATTTTAAACAGTTTCATTTTTTATAGCTTGATTACATAGAATTGTGGCTTAAAATAAATACTTTTTCTATAAAATAGAGAAAAATATTAGTAACTTTTTAAACTTTCTATACACAATTTCATAGTTTCTGATATAACTTTAAATCATTGGAGAACTCTAACTTTTGTGTAAAGTTTAATTATATGATTTCTCAGTTCATCTATTTTTTTAAAAAAACACCTTTGATGGGTACATGGCCTTGATGATGAAATTCAAAATGTCATACAAATACTGACATTTTTTAAATTGACTATAAACATAATGCTTTCGGGTTTTACAGAGAACAAAGTGTTCATTCCTGCTTTAGTCACACTTTATTGAAGTCAGATTTCCTCTGAAGTTCTTATCATGAGAAATTCTGAGAAAAATTGCTAACTGTAAAGATCATTAATGCAGGAAACCACATTAAATCTGGCAGATTAGAAAAAGCTACTTAAAATTTCAAAATGTACATATAATTTGGACAGAATTTGTAAAGAAAAATAATGTTTCAGTCTATTTATTTAAATAAAAATTAACTTTGATAGTCATATCAAATGCTACTTTTACTTATATTTGCATGTATGTGTATTTATATGTGTATTTATATACTATATAAAGTATATATGTGCATTTATAGATATATAACTATAACTATCCTTTATATATGTATAATGCAATATTAAAAGTTAATATACAGATTGCTGTCAGCAATATTTCTGAGTGGTTGCAAATGAATTTTGTAAATTTTATTGGGAATCCTCCATCTATTCATATCTATTTAGGGCTTCTCTAATGAAAAGCTTTGGTAATAGAAAATGTACATTTAGTTTTTGTCAGTGTTACCTACAGATGAAAATAATAGAAAGGAAGGAAGGAAGAAAGGAAAGAAGGAAGGAAGGAAAGAAGAGAGGGAGAGTGGGAGGGAGGGTAAGAGGGAGGGAGGAGGGAAGGTTTACTAAGAGTAGTTTTAAATGATTAATGGTTTAGAGGTGATCCAGTTACCATTTTTTAGAAAGAGGTTGAAGTACTCTATATTGTGACTGCATCTTTAATAATCAAATTCACGAAATTTTAGATTAAATCATCAAGCTATGCAGTAAACTGTCAGATAACCTCAGATTTGACAAAGTACTGTCTTGAAGTAGTATATGAGGTTTTGGTGGCAATGAGGAGACTAATGGCTCTAGGGTGATACTAAAAATAGTCATATTCTTGTTCTCTACTTAGGACAATAATGTCTTCATTGCTGCTCAAGATATCTTAGGAGAAAAATAAGGTTAAGGCAGAAACCCTACAGTGTTAATAGAAACTGGTAAGGGGCAAGAATCCACCGGTCTCAAGGAGTCATATCTTCTTCTGTATTCTAATGGCAATATTTGAGGCTACATCAGAGGAGTGTCTCATTAATTAAGCTGAATGTATTTTCTTGAGAGAAAAATGGAGCATTGGGTTGGCAAAAATGGGGCGAGCTTATGCACTGGCAACCGAGGGGAGGGGAGGAGGCAGAGTAATGCATGCAGAAGGAGAGCAGTTAGGCCAACATGAGGTCCAGCAGGACTTCATACAAACAGCCAGGGCAAGTGCGAGGAATTTTGGCACCCTAGGTGACAACCAAATTTCCCCTTGTAAGACACCCTATAAATATCCTGCCTAACACATGCTGCTTTAACCATCTCAGTGCCAGAACTGTCCAATAACCCCTACAGTACCAGAGGTAACCCCCATAGTATTCACTTGTGACTCAACCATTCTGTGGTATTCTGCTCCCTCAAGAAACAGGCACATGTAAAAGGTCTCTGTTTCTTTATAGGAGGCAGGAAGAGCAATAATGCCTTTGACTTACCACAGTCATTGCTGGCAAGAGCTGTCTTTAATGTGGGGCAAAAGGGGCAGCTGCTTTTGAGCCCCCTCAACAGACCGGGTCCAAGGCAACTCAACTGCCCTTTTTGTTTCATGTTAAAGATGGTCGTAGTTTATTAAAAAAAAAGGAAAATGTTGACAATTATATTAAAACAATGGGACTGTCAGGAAATATGAAAAAATAGTACTGAACCATTTTAAATGGTATGTATGGTAAGCCTACTTTTTAAAGTTTTCTGGTGATTAAGCATAGTGAAACAAGAGATACTTTAACCCTCTGCTTATTTAACTTACTATTTGGATACTCAGTCCATTTTATACACATTTTGCAGAACAAAAGTAAGCATGATCTTCATATTTATATGAATTTTCATGCCAAAATATCAAAGAGAAAAATTAAAAGAAGTTCAAGAAAATGGGTTGTAAATTTTATATGAAATGGAACTATAAAAGACAATAATAAATATATACCTATTAGCAAAATTAAACAAGGAGATTAAGTAAAATCTTATACAGGGACATAATTAAATTGAATTGAAGGTCTAAGCTCAAAAGTTGATCACTACAGATACTAATGTGTATAAAATAATACAGTGCTTATCTATTTAACTAGGTTGTCATATCATATTACATTAAATCTTTAATTGAATTCCTAAGTCAAATATGTAATATTTAAAAATCTTTTGAAATGGTAATCATTGCCACTGCTTCAGAATAAAATTTTAGATTATGAGTTTTCTAGTGTTATTATAAAATGATTATGAGTCATCTAAGATTTGAATCATTATATATATTATTCAAAATATCTAATCAACTCATTAATAAACCTAGATACAGAAGAAAATCTGTAGCTTACACCAAACACATGCAAAGACTCTTTTTCAAGTTCTGTTTCTGGAATTTGTATAAAGGACTGTGATTAAACACAGGGATATTCAAAAGTAGTTCTATTTTTGTTAATGATTCTTTTTTCTTTTAACTATTTGCACACTTACTGGAATAGTTGGGAGAAATTTCATCTTCTTTATTACCCTACAAAATAATTAATATTTAGAAATAGCATTAAAGTACTATAAACCATTCCCTTTTGCAAAAATATTGATCTCATTAAATATTAGCAATTCAATTTGATGTAAAAGGAAAAATAAAAAGAAAGAAAATAATGTTTATGATTAAAAATAAATTTTAATTCTTTTGAGGAAATTATTTTTTATTTTATATATTTAATATTCAATGCTCTTTGTTAGTAGGCCAGTCATAGGAGCCTAATTATATAATGGAAATGCTCTATGACAGAAAAAATTTCATAAAGCCACCCTCAAAAACTTACGGAATCTTCTCAAGACCATGGTTATTAAAAGACCATTCAAAACTTAGTCCCTAACTAATACAGTTCTAAATAGTAAAATAGTACCTTGGAGGAAGCAGATAAGGCAAACTTTTTACTTGGTTAAGTACATCTGACTCAGTATACAGCCTGAGAAGGTACAGAAAGACTAGGAATATATTAAAGGTGACCTTACAGAACCATTTCTTTGAACATGTACAAACATGAACAGGTATGAGAAAGGCTGATGCCTGTACAGTGGACTTGGACCCTTCCTCAGCAGGTCCCTAAGCAATTACAGCCAAGTCCCTCAAGTGAGCCCCAATAAAACTCCCTGAACAGAGCACTCAGGTAGGCATTGCTTTATGTTACTGTATCCTTATTAGTTACAAGTGTTAAGTCTTATTTAAGAGAACTGGTTTGTGTCTTTTGTCCGGTGCTCATCAAGGGAATGGACCTATTTGTTCAGTACTAATGCTAGAGGTAATTTCTCTTACTACTATAAAAATTGTCAACATAAACTGCATTTACTACATAAGAAAAATACGATTTGATTATTCTATTAATAAATTGGTATATGTTTTTGTCTCCTGTTATTCCTCTTGGATTTTAGACTTTGTGAACATGATCATTTTTATTGCAGTTGTTGACCAGCATTTTCCAGAAGCTAGGAAGGTATCTGGGATCTTGAATGTTTAAACAACTGAAGATGAAATACATAACTTAAATAAGTAAATGACCAATAAAAAATTTCCTAGGACAAGTCCTAATTCAAGAAAATTGTCAGTAACAATAACAATATGAACTATAATCTATTCCACTACACTAAAGTGAATTCTACCCATAGCCTATGTTTATTAATTCTAGAGAACACGGAAATATAGATTATGTTTCATGACATAAATTTATACAGAAAGTGTGAAGAGTTATGAGAAATAGCTAAGGAAGAGAAATTGAAAAGTTTGTGGAAGATGGAAATTAGATTGACGTGTTTAATATAAATTGTCTGAAACATGCTTAAAGACATTTGATTTCCTCATGAGGTGATGACTTGAATCATAATATAAATCTGAAAGGGCAAGACTAACAAATGGTGAAATTAGAGATGCCAGATGTTAGAATTATTATGTTCATGCCATATTTATTTGGATAACTAGTATTATCTTTCTTCTGATAATAAATGTCTTCACCGATATTTCTTTTAGCTTTAACTTTAGAGAAACACTTAGGATTGAACAGGTATTTCTTTAAGAAGATCCAGGAAGAAAATATTTCCTGCCATTAGTTAATTTACCATTAGACCACATACAATCTCTAATTTTGTGTAACAGCTTAAAGTCATCAGTGATACTTATTAGCCATTTTATAACTGATCATTAAATTAGCAAGAGATGCTTCTAGCCCCCCTATTTTACATAAATATGAAAATTTGTGTCAGTGTAGTCTATTCTCTCACTTATATTTCCATATAGAAACATTTTGGGATATGGACCATATATATATTCATTTTGGGATATGGACCATATATATATTCATTTGTAAATAATAAATGCAAATATTAATGCTATGAATTGAATAGACATAGATACAAAAATATGAAGGCTTTGAAATTAACAGAAATGAACTTTTAAGTAATATTATCTATCATGGTGGTTTATATCAACATGAGCTAATATTTCAAGCCACTATGTATAGTTGGACCTAAATTCTTTCATACTAAGAATGGTTTAAAATGCATAAAACAGAGACAATTTTAGCTGAGTATATATGACACTATGTAATATTTTTTGTATTTTCCCCAAAGAAAAGGTTTTCTTTATTAATTAAAATAACTTCTCTCTCACATTTTCACATTGTCTTTTTTATTTCAAATTAAATGAACTTCTCTCTTTAACCTCCTATCATCTCATTCATTAAAAAAGTCATTTTTTCTGTTATATATAGAATGTTCACTTGTTTCTTTCCTGTGTTTCTATTTTGTTGATATATTTTATGATTTAATTGATTACAATTTATTAATTCATAATTTCTTTATTTCCTTGGTCTTTAATAGACACTTTAAAATATTTCTCTATATATTTCAATTATGGATATTAAGGGCAATTTATAATTGATGTTCTCTTAATTATGATCACAGTTACTGATTTCCATATATATGTGTATATATATACATATATATATGCAATTATCTTACATTGTCTTAGACAATATGGTGGTTCATTTTAGAGATTCCAGACTCTATTATATATAACTTCAAAGTATTGTTTTTGTTAGATTTGGTATATATAATTTCTTCAGATGCTATATATAATTGTAACAAAATTCTTTTGCCCCTCACTTTCATATATTAAGAATTCATCATAGATTTCATAGTGTTTATATCAGTGCCTCCTTCCCTCATTTCCTATCCTTCACTGGAGATCACTGAAAATTCTATTCTTTCATTTCTCAGTCAGTAAGATTTAATATATTCATTCTAATTAGAATATTTTACCTAATACCAGCTAAAACCTACCTTCAGATGAAAAAGATTTAAGGTGGAAATGATTACTCAAAGAATAAAGATAGATCAACCATCTGATCCAACAATCATGCTCCTAGGCATATATTTACAAAATACAAACTATCTAATAACAAAAAATATCTACACCTCTGTGTTCATAGCCACATGGTTCACAATAGTCAAGACATGGAAACAACATAAATGCCCATCTATTCATGACTGGATAAAGGAAACTACGGTAATACACTCAATGGATTTCTCTGCAGCTATTAAAAAATGTGTCCTTGCAACAAAGCGAATGGAGCTGGAGGGAATTCTGCTAAGCAAATTTAGTCAGAAAAAAAAAAAAAAAGAGAGTACAGTATGGTTTCACTCATCTGTGGAATATAAAGGAAAAAATGAAGAGATAAACCCCAACAAAATTCACAGGGCTCTAGACTGTGATTATCAGGGAAGTTGGGAGGGAATGAAGGAAGAAACAGGGTCATGGTAAATGGCACTAGATATCCGATGGTAGTTGTGGTATGAAATACAGGTTGTGATTCAATTTCAGTATCCTAAAATGAATGTAGCAATAAATAATAGAATCATTATTTAAAAAGGAATGAGATAATACAGATTTTGCTCTCTTCCAAGGGTCAACTTATCTTCATGATTTTCAATTTTTTCACTTGTTATTTTATATATTTATGTTAATTTTATTAATATTATAAAATGATGCTTGGTCATATTTGAGGTACTAAATATTTACTGAGAGTATGGATTCTCTATAATAACTTTTTTCAGAAAAACACTTTATTTACATTTACCAGTTTAGTACAAAGACTACAACTCAGGAACAGTCAAATGGATGAGATACATAGGCAATGTCTGAGAAGCTTGGGGAGAGAGGAGGAAGAGCTTCTGTACCTTCTCTGACACATCGTCCTCCCAGAACATCAGTACATCAGTGTGTTAACCAATTACCAATCCAGAAAGTGTCCAATCTCCTTGAGATTTTGTGGTTTTATTTTTTTTTGGTTTTGAAGCAGCATTTTATTTAATTTAACTGTACATCTTAATTGTACACATCCTCTATCACCTGGACATGAATGCTGGTCCCTGGGATGCACTAGCCAAAGGCAGATGACCAAACTGGTACTCCACTAGGATGCAACTACCTTGACTTTTTCTTAAACTTTAAAAAAATTTTCTATTTTTTGCAGTAACTTTTAACAATGAAAATAAACTTACATGTGTAGGACATCCATTATGTGCAGCTTCCCCATTCATCAGATATCTATGAGCACATGTTGTCCTCCATCAAATCACATATTCTTTACCATTGTCCAGTGGACTCCACTAAACTTGACTCTTTCCCCCTTCCCCCATTCCCTATTAGTAACCTCGATTTTATTACCAGTGTCCAAGGTTTGGTTTTGTTTCATCTGTACTTTTGCTTTGTTTATTCACATTCTACCTATGAGAGAGATCATCTAGTATCTATCTTTATTCTTTTGACTTATTTCACTTAGCATAATCCCTTGAACATCCATTTATGTTGATTCAAATGATAAGATTTCATCCTTTTTAAGGGTTGTGGAGTAATTCATTGTGTCTGTGCATACAACATCATCTTTATATATCTGGCGTCGGACACTTAGGTGGTTTCCAGCTCTTAGCTATTTTAAATAAGGCTGCAATAAATATGAGGATGCATTAATCTCTTTGAGTTTATATTTTTCTATCTTCTGGGCTGACAGAAATATATGGGATTTCCATATTTAATATTTTGAGGACTCTCCATACTGTTTTCCATAAAGGTTAAATCTGTATCATTTGATGAAGTTTTCAGTATATATCTACTAGACCTAACTGTTCGAAATGATCATTGAAAGCTGTAGATTGCACATCTACGATGTATTAGTAAACAGTCTATATATTCATAAATGTGTATTAGATCTTGTCAAGAGCTTTCTCTGTGTCTATTGATAAGACCTTGTATTTTTCTCCTTGCTCTTGTTGCTATAATGTATTACATTAATACATTTATGGATGTCAAATAATTTTTGCAACCCTGGATTAAATCTCACTTGGTCATGTTGGACGGTCTTGATGCATTATTGGATTCAGTTTGCTAATACTTTGCTGAGAATTTTTGAATCTATGACCATGGGAAATACAGATCTGTAATTTTCTTTTGAACTTTTATTATTTTCTTTCTTCTACTGAATTTTGGCTTTAATTATCTTTCTGTAGTTGCCTTAAATATAGGATTAGATAATTTATTTGAAATTTTTATTGTTTCTTGGGGTAGACCTCTATTGCGATGAACTTCCCTCTTAGTATTTTTGCTGCATCCCTTAGATTCTGAAAGCTCCTATCTAATTCTCATTTGTCTCTAAGTATATTTTAAGTTCTCATTTGATTTCCTCTTTTACCCTTTTTAACATATATGACTAAATATATTGATTAGTCATCAATTAACTTGGGGCTTTTCAGTATTCTTTTTGTGGTTGATTTCCAGTTTTAAGAGATTGTGGTCAGAGAAGATGCTTAGCGAATATAATTTCAATCTTCGTAAATTTGTTGAGACATGTTTTGTGTTCCAACACGTGATCTATCCTTGAGAATAATCCATTTGCTTTTAAGAAGAATGTTAAATCTGTATCATTTGATGACATTTTCAGTATGTGTCTTCTAGAGCAAACTATTCCAAATGATCACTTAAAGCTGTAGATTGTACATCTACTATGTTATTACTAAAAATGTACATATAAAATTGGCTTATTTTATCTCTACTGGTCAAATCAGTCAAGACTTTTGTTCTCTGTGTTTAGCAAAGTTAGTGGATTAAAATTAACTGTCTTTAAAGTAAAATACAAATGTATATAAACAGATACTACTTTATTTATTATGCAAATACTTTCATCTTAGATAATATTGATTTAATTAGTAATTCATAGAATTTTACTGCCAAGACATAGAAAATCCTGTTTAATGGAGGACTTGGGAAACTTATTTTAAGAGTAGTCTCTGCATTTAAATATCCAAACAAACAAAATTTTCAAAAATATAATTTATCTGTACTTATGAAGTTTTCTCAATAAATATTGAGATTATTGGCTACATGTTCAGAAAATTCAACAGGATTTATTCATCTCATTTGGGTTTTCAGATTAAGTAATTTTTAGAAGTGCAATTTATAACCATTTAGGGACATAGCAAGCAAATAATTTGAGTTCCACATAACTGTGTGCAATTTTAAATCTTTACCTTAAATCAAAGTCATATGGGAAACGATGATGAAAATCATTATCTTTTGAAACAATTGTTTGAAATGACTCTCCTACTGCATAATCTTTCTGAAGTAATCTTGAAGTGCAAGCATAGATGTTTGAATACTTCAGTAATTTAATTTTTATTCCTTGTGACATTTACCTGGTAATCTTTTATGATATGCACTTATAGTTCTGATCTCCTGAAGTAGTAAATTTTAATCTATTTTAACTCATCATTAAAATGATCAAAGTGCTTTTATTTTCCTCTGAGCACTGAGGTAAGAAAATAGTTTCAGGTGGTAAATAAATTAATGAATTTATAAGAGTATGATATGTGAAAACAAATGCATAAATCAGATGAGACTATACTGAAAGCAAATAA
Source organism: Solenodon paradoxus (assembly GCA_004363575.1). Lineage (NCBI taxonomy): Eukaryota > Metazoa > Chordata > Mammalia > Eulipotyphla > Solenodontidae > Solenodon > Solenodon paradoxus. Next base: position 1,119,462 of record RJWH01000040.1, on the reverse strand, counting down.
GATATACTTTTAAGGATTTTATATGACTAAGTAGAAATTATTTTTACCAACACTCAATTAAGCAGGTTTATAGACTGTTAGAATTGTTAGATTTTAAAAATAAAAAAAAAAACAATAACATGTTTTGTTTCAGAGAAACGGTTTAGGTTGCAAGATATTAATAAGAAATGTTGAATTATAATCATATAAATACAACTTTCCCTGAGTTTGAAATCAAGAAAATTTAAATGAACTCAAATATAGACAATAGTTTTAATAAAGAAATTAAATCTATATACAGACTACATGTGAATAAGAATGAATATGTATAAATGGTTATCTATATAAGAAATATAAATATTTGTATACATATATGTATGCACGTATATAAATGTACATATCTTATCAGACTAAATATTTTTTATATACATGAGAAATTAGGAGGAAGTTCAGATTTTATGATGCAGGGAACAGCAACAAAACCAACTAACCAGAGAACTGAAATGGGAAGAAATTATATCAGTAACCAAATTAAATGTAGTAGTAATATTGAGAAAGTTATTTATTCATCTTTAATAATGTAAACCTGTAATCATACGTCAATTTTCATTTAAGATTTATTTTAAGGAAATGTGCAGGCAGGAATGAAGACAAACATAAACAGGCAGGCAGGAAAAGAGAGAGGAAGAAATACTTTATAATTTCATTTAGTTGTTCATCTTGCCTTTTCCCTACCTGGCCTCAGGTCATGAACCCAGGTCCTTGGGATGTATGTGGACTGTGTCTGGCTGACTTAACCTTTAAGCCACCAGGGTTTGCCTCATTTAAGATCAAGAATAATTTCTATCAGACTTAAATTTAGAGTCATTTTATTTCATTTGAAATTTATAAAGTACTTACCTTCCTTTAAACTCTTTATTTGAAATATAAATAATTACATGTGCATATAAAGATATATATCAGGATATAAATAATGATGAAATTTAGAAATATTTTAAATTATAATACGTATCACTTAATTATTACCTTGTATTATTTGAAATTTGCAAAATAATTTTGCTCCTGTAAGAAATGTCATCTTAATCTTCCCAGGCTGCTGAAACTCTTTTATTAACATTTATTTTTTCTTAGATATTCACAGTTTTGCCCTGTTAGTAAAATATCTAAGATAATGATGCTAAAATATATTTATGCAATCTTCATTTCTATTGTGTTTATTTATGGGATGATTTAATGATTTATTACATAGGCTAATGCAACATCTGTCATATTTAGAAATTTTGAAAGCAAAATAAGTTTTGTGTTTGTTTCTCTGAATTACAGTCCCACTAGCTATTTTTAGTCATGATAGGAAATGAACCATAATTGTGTACTGCAACAGTTGTCTTATGTGTTCCAATAAACAGTAATACATAATTTTTTATCAAAGGATAAGAAAATAGAAACAAAATATTCAGGGCATTACCTGGTGGTCTAGCATATTAGGCCACCAGACATAGTCCACATATATCTCAAGGTCCCATGTTCAGGATTTGGAGCCAGAGGTGGTGGTGTGGGGTTTGGAGGGTGACAACCAAGACAACTAAATCAAATAAATGTTTCTTCTTCCTCTCTCTTCATGCCTGCCTGCTTATTCACCTTCATTCTTGCCTACATTCTTCCTTAAAAGAAATATAAATGAAAACTACTTTAATTTTCAGGTACTTACATTTTATCAACACTTGAAATTTTTTGACAAAAATTATTTTAAGTATAAATTATTTTTTCTTAATAGTAACAACTATCTTGCAATTCATCACAATTTAATTTCCACATTTGAACCTCATGGATTTGAAGAAGAAAATTAATTATAATTTCAAGAAATAGAAGGATAATTGTATCTTATAATTATATTTGAAAATAAAGTGTAGACCAACATTACATTTTGTTCAAGGAAATTCCATACTTCAGTAGTGGAAATATAGGCATAGAAATAATATGTTTCTGTACTTCTCAAGACTATGTTAAAGAATAATACTTAACGTGGTAAAAAAATTAAAAAATCAAAATATTATGTCTATACCATTTGGATCTCAGTAGATACATTTTTTGACTTTTGTAAAATAGAAATAGTGAAACATTGCATTTTTCAAATTATTTTTTTTAAAAGAAGCAAATGTAGTGTGTTTCAATTCTAGCACAGTTTTAAGTCTATTACTAGCTGACTTTACAGAAATACCTATGTTTATTTGATGGCCCAAATTCTTTTAGCAAGACACAAGTCCTTTATTTTAAAATGATTTAGTCAAAACTGCTTTCTACAAGTGAGAGAATAATATATTTTAATCAATTAAAATACATCAGAAACAGTGAGGAGACAATAGGTATAGTTAGTAATGGCTATGAATAATGATGTGTGATCTGACATTGTAAAGAGGACAGAATTCTATATTTTTGCCTGTGGAGGATTTCATATAAGTTTTGCTACAATTAACAAAAGTTAATTGCTTTCATTGTTCAAAATGTGAACAGTTTGACAGTGAGTTTTTTGTTTTATTTTATGTAAACACTTAATATGGCTAATATTGTATTTAATAACTAATTTTGGGTTTCATCATTTTAATATGTTATAATTTTACAGTTGTAAGTATATAAATTTACAATGAATATATTCAAAAAAGATTTTTTTCCTGTTTTTATTATATATTTAGCTATCTGTTCATTTGATCGTTCCCCTCAGTCCTACATCACTAACTTGGGTCCTTAGGCTTTATACAGAGTATGCTGGAGCTGCATACTTATAACCACTGTATCTATAGTCACAATATTTTAAAGACTTTATGAAATTCTATTAAATATCTGAGCAACACAATCTCTGAACCTTATACAGAAGGTCAAAATGAAGATAAATGTCTATAAGACATTTCTAATTTAAAGTAAGAAAAGTGCACAATTCTACTGTCAAGAAATTAAAGAAATAAATGTCCAGTGCATAGAAAGGTTAAGTTATATAACAAAGTTGTAGTTGCTCTGTGACATTTCTACTACAACAAATTGTGACATCAACATTCATTTATTTTCCACCTAGCTCACCTCTGCATCCTCAGGTATCAATTTTCAAGATTTTTTAAGCTAGAGATAGATATGAAAGATTTTCATGTTCAGTTAACTCAATTTATTGTTTCTAGATAAAAAATACTTTATCAAATTTGTGTCATATATTTTCTGACTATATATCTAGAAGAATGATTTACACAGCTTTAATCATATCCTAATAATGCTAAGATTGGGAACTCTCATTATCAAGTGGTATTTATTCCTGTGGTACAAGGATGGTTTAACACAAGCACATAAAATTGTGATAATACAACATACTAATAGACTAAAATACAAAAATCATGATTCTCTCAAAAGAGTTATAAAGGCAGTTGACAAAATTAGCATCCTTTCATTATAAAGACTCAAATATAAAATATAGGTGACATATATCTTAATTCAATAAAACCACATATGACAAGGCCACAACTTACATCATATTGAATGATGAAAAACTGGATATTTTTCCTCTAATATCAAAAAGAAGACAATGTGTCCACTATTGGCTCCTAATAAGAGATATCAGGCAAGAGAAACTAAAAAATAAATAAATTCAAAAGGAAGAGATAAAATCATCTATATTTGAAGATCACATATTATATATAGAAAACCCTAAATGCACCACAAAAATCTGTTTAAAGTGATAAACAATTCAGTAAACTTATGAGATGCAAAATTAATATACAAATTTCAGTCATTTTAATAAAACAGAAATTACCAAATATAAGTTGTAAACAATTGAATTTGCAATAGAACAAAAATAACAGAACACAAGAAAATGAAAATATCTATATTAAAAACCATAAGACATTAAGAAATTTACAAAAGCACAAATAAATTGGAAACTATTCCATGCTTTCATATTTAAATAAGAATATTATTAAATGTCCATCTATCCAAAATAGTCTATATATTCAATACAGTCCCTATAAAAAAATCAAAGCACATTTTTAACAAAAAAAAAATAGAAAGAAAAGTGTATGGAGTGATAAAATTTTTTGACTAACCAGAACAATATTTAGAAAGCAGAACAAAATTGGTGGCATCCTTCTTCCTCATTTGAAACTGTATTACAAAGATACAGTAATTGAAGCAATATGTTCTGCCATAAAGCATAGATAATGGAAGAGAATTAGAGGCCAGAAATAAACCCCATATATCTATAATCCATTAATTTTCAGAAAAGAAGCCAGGAATATAGAATGAGAAAATATTTGCTATTCAGTAAATTGTTTTGAAATAACTGGATAGCCGCAATCAAAGGAATTCAGTTATACCCCTACATTATATCAGATACAAAATCTAGTAAAAAAATTGCTAAAACTTGAATGTAAGACCTAATATTGTAAGACACCCAGAAGAAAATATACTAAGTTCTTTAGCATTGGACTTGGCAATTATTCTTTATATGTAAAACCAAAACAAAGATAGTAAAAGCAAAAATCATTGAGTGGAATGACATCAAGCATACAAGCTTTGGTGCAGCAAAAACCATCAGCAAATTAAAAGGAAATCTATGGAATATAAGTAAATATTTGCAAATTATGTATTTAATAAGGGATTACTATGAATAACACAAAGGAACTCAAAAAACACCAAAAAGTAAAAATAAAACAAAGTTCCCAAATAAACTTTTTTTCTGAGAACATAACAATATGTAATTCGATGGTCTATAACATTGCTAATCACCTATGGGCATTATGATGCATGAAATAAGAAAGAAAAAGAAAGATCAATATAACATGGTTTTGCTTGTATATGAAATCCAAAAACCACAATAACAAAAATTTAAACTCATATGAATAGAATAGAAAGGAGTTTGTCAGGGACTGAGTAGTGGGGAAAATAGGAAAAGGGTAAGAAATTTTCAGTGATTTAAGATATTTGAGGTCTGCGAATCTAATATAAAATATAGTGACTATAGTTGCTAATATATTTATTTCATAAAAGAAATTTGTTAAGAGAAGAAAACTTAAGTTCTTTCACACAAAAAAGGTGACTGTGAGATGAGGTGATGGATACACTAATTCATTTGATTGTGGAAATATTTTATAATGTATATTTAATCATCACATCACATTCTTTAAATATCTAATTATTTTGTCAATTACATCTTAATAAAGCAGATGGGATGAGGGGAGAAAAAATAGCAAATGGCTGACTTAATTGGCTAATTCAACAGAAATAATATTGAAAATGAAGATCATTATTTTGTTTCTTGAATAACTTTCCTTTTTTAAAAAATTGGAAACATCATTTAGATGAGAAACTTCTTTCTGTTAATTTAATGACATTCTGAGATAAACTCATCTATTCATAACAGCTTATATTTTGTATAACTATGGATGCTATATTAATGTTTTGTTTAGGATATCTTTCACCTATATACATGAGTGAATTAGTTTCATGCCTCTTTAAATTTTGGTGTTAAGATTCAATGCCTTCAATATCAGTAGGGAAGTATGCCTTTTTTCACTCATATTTGAAAGTGTTTTGTGTAATATTTGTGTTACACTAGTTTTAAAACCCTCATGGGTTTGCAATTTTTTATTATAGGAATTTAAACCTTCATTTTAATTTCTTTATTGAGGCAACCTGGCAAGGTTTTCTAATTATTCTTGGGAATTTACCTATTTCAATAGTTTCAAACTGATTGCATAAAGTTACTTTCTGTAGCATCTATAATTATAACTACATTTTTAATGTTTTATTTTCATACCCTGGTTAATGTTGCCAGTAATTTGTTTACTTTTTTAATATTTCAAAGCATAATATTTTGAATTTTTAATCACTCTATTTCATCAGTGTAGCCTCATAATTTTATTTTCCCTTTTCTACTATATTTTTGGTTTACTAGGCTGTTGTTCATTTCGCTCTTTCAGGTGAAAATTTAGTTGATTAATTTTCAGTCCTTATCCTAAGACAAAATTGTAATGCTATACACTCTGTCCGAATAATATTTTAGCCCTATTGTTGTTGCTGTTTTGTAGTTAAGTATTTTCTAATATCAAATTTGGGTTGTTCAGAAAAGTTTTTAAATTTCCAAATCTATTTCCATTTAATTTCATTTTTATTTAAAGATTCCAATCTTAATTCCATGTTTGTCAAAAGTGTGGTATCAATTCTAAAAGCTTTTCTAATGTATGTGTTTTCTTTTTTGTCAAGGTTTACATAGGTTTTCCGTGTATATGAAAATAGAAATTTACCAGTTTGCAGGTAGACTATTCTTTTTGATGCATCAGACCTAAAGATCCACCAGATCCAGCACACTCCTTAATACACTGATAGATAATTAGCAATATATTAATATAAATACCTGCAATATATTATATAAGTATTACAATATTATAACATTTAACTATAGCATTAAGTACATTTTTCTTAATCTAAACCTTTTTTGCCAACTGCTAATTTAACCTATTCTGTGTGCTTTTGCTTCATGCAAAGAGGTGGATTTTATTTTTGTATTTTAATTGTGCAATTTAGTTCATTTATGACAATTTGCTTAATCATTTTGGGTTTAGTTCTAACATTGCTTTTCACATTGATTTTGTGCGTTCTGTCTATCTAAGTATTTGATTCTTTTTTAATTAGCTATTTGTATCATAGCTTATGAATATGTTTATAATCTCTTGTCTTTTATTTTCTGTTATATTATTTTGGAGATAATATTGTCAACCTTTCTTTTCACATCTTACACGAAATATTTTAAAATTCTACTTTCATTTTTTCCTCTGAATATAAAGTACCTAGGATGTTTTAACCTCACTTAATCTCACTTATTACTATAAAACTGTTCTACATTTTGCTTAAATCATACAAAATTATGAATTTCTTCAGTACACTGTCAATTTTACTAACAACTACACTCATTTCATTGATATCGTAATTAATTCTTTTTTGCTACACAGATTTTTCATCTTGATTCATTTTGTTTCATAAAAGTCAAATTTGTATATGCCTTTCTGTAAATCTATTACTAGTAATCTGTCCCAGTTGCTGTTGGTCTAAACGTATCTTTTATGCTCATTTCAAGTAATATTATTGGGTATAAAAATATGTTTCCATTCAATTTCTCGCAACATGGTATATTTTGTTGTTTCTCCCTCTTCGATATTCTGAAATAAAAATATTTCAGAAATCAGTACTTTTTAAACATTTTCTTTCCAGCAATCAAGTTTCAAATGTTTGTTTGTTTTCATTTACAATCTTTCTATTATACTTTCTAGGACTCAGACTATATGCATGCTAGAATTTTAGCAACAATTCATGTCTTCAAATTTTTAATTTCTGTTGTCACTTATTTTGTCCAATATAATGTAATCCAAGAAATTTTGGGGATCTATTTTTCATGCATCCACATCAAGTTTACCTGTGCTTATTTTGCTGTAATATTGCTTTGACCATGTTATACAAAGGTTGGCCATGTTACTGATTAAATATTACATTTTTGTTAATAATAATACACATATTTTGTCATTTAAGTAGGTACATTGATGATAATTTCTCAATATTATTTATTTTTTTGAAAATTTGCAAAACTTTTAAGATTTTCATTTCCTACTTGAGATGTTCATTTATTTAATTCTGGGGTCATAAACTTTCTTCTGTCATTACAGATAGTATGTATATTAGAGTCTTATAGCCTTGCTATCTCTGCAGCATCTAGTCAGATCTGCTTTTGTAATGTGAAAATAGATAAGCCAATATAGATAAAAGAATGTGTGGCTGTAGCACAATAAAATTATATGGACACAAAAATTAAATTTCTTAATATTTTTACTTGTCACAAAACATTCTTCTTTTGATTTTTTTAATTTAATAATTCAAATAATCACTTTTGAAGAAACGTATCCTTTGAAAGTTCTCAAAACGTCTGATGACTTCCTTCTATATTACAGGTCACATATTTTATAAAGTATTATCCATTTGAAAAAAATTTCTATTATTGTAAATCCAAAATACCAAATATTTTTATCTATATCTTTTTACTTAAGAAAAAATACTTAATTTATACCATGCAATTATTGGGTGATTGATCATTTATCAGGATCATATCTTTAAAGATACGATTTTGAATTTTGAAACAAAAAGCAGATCTAGTTTGAGATGAATATAGTCTCATGTGAATCACTGCATGCTATTTTTTTTTAATGTAACCCATTCTGAAAAACTACAGAATCCATATACATTCACAAGGTAAACATCAGGGAAAACAGTATTCAGAAAGACAGTTCTTAGGTCCAGGTTCAAGACTTGGGGCCAGGGTGAACAAGGAATGTGAACAATCAAATGAAAAATAAAATAAAGCTCTTCCTCTCTTCTCTCTTCCTTCCTTCCTGTTTGCCTACTCACCTTCATTCCTACCTGTACCTTTCCTTAAAAAAAAAATAAAAAAGACAGTTCCTGACTGTAGCTAACATTGGTCAGGTAATCAATGAAAGGCTAAATATACAAAAGAAATACTATGTAAATAGCAAGTAAGATATAAAAATATAAAATATAAATACATCACAAAATCTAACATCAAAATGCGTTAAACAATTTTATAAAAGTTGAAATGACTATGGTTAGAGAAAAACTCATTGCATTTGAAAACACAAATTTGATGATCAAACATAAGATATTTATTGCAATAGGAAATGTACTGAGTGTATGTCATACGATGAAAGAAGCAGAAGCTATGTTTTAGAAAGAATACAAATGATTCGGAGACTAGTTGGCCTGTTTCTGCTATTCAAAAGCAAGACCATTGTTGAGGAAAGTATTTCTAGCTCCTACAATGCTTCCATTCAATGGAAACCCTAGAATTAGATTCTATACTCTTTCTTCAGTAAAACTAGAACAGCCATTTTCAGTTTCTTTGTGGCACAGGTAGAAGCAGAACAGAACAAAGACTAATGTTCTTTAACTTCATAAAAATCTATCATATTTGCTTTGTCAATGTATCTATTAACACAACAAATCTATGACCAGAGTTACAATCTCATTATATTAGCAGTTTGGAAAAAAACATTTATATTTTTGTATCAAAATCCCATGAGTTATATTTTCCAGCTGCTTATCACTTTGCAGTTCATGCTCCTTGAACCTGCTCCAAAATGAGTTCTGGACTGGGAATGAGTAAAGCACCTAGTCCCCAAATTCAAGACTCCAGCATTTCCATTTCCAAAGTCACCTCAAGATAGAATTAGTCCACCAGGGAGATGTTGTTGTTCTTACTGAGAATTTACAGGAATGCAGAAGAACAAATTTACATCTACAATTCACTTCTCAAGTCACACTACTAATACAGAAAAGCAAAACCTATAGGAAAGGCACAATATACTCCTGGAAATTTTCATGGAGTCCATATATCAACATGCTGCCATTGAACCCCTTATTTTAATTTTTAAGGAGGGAGGGGGTACAGGAGAACCTTTATATTTGTCAGAATTCATAGTCATAATATGTCAAATAGAACTTTCTTTACAGATTAGGCCCAAACACCCTTCAATTTACCTAACACTTATCTGAATAGTCACTGACTAAACCACTGGGAAAGGGAAATTTCAAGGTTTCAGCTTTGGGTGACGTATAAACCTGACCTGGAAAAGTTCTTGCAACTTCTCTTCTCTTATACTTAAAATTGCAATCTTTCCTTGATGAAATTCTCAAACTTCTTTTCAGTTTATGACTGTCCTAAGACCATATTCACATTTTGGTAGCCAAGGATCTCTTCCAGAGCTTTCACATTTAATCATTTTCTTACAGTGTGGATAGACCCATGGGTTTATATGCTTTGACAGCTGGAGGATCTATTCAGTTCTAACATATTTTTGACTAACTTCCTATGCCTCTTTTTGAAAAGACTCAAATTTCCTTTTCCTCAAAATTCTTGCTTGGTTTACTATCTTATTTTCTTCCTGATTCTATAGATGTGATATTGTGAGGGATTCATTTGCTCCAACTCTTTACATGTATCCATTTTATCCGAAACATTTTATTTCTAATTATATGCCCCATATAGCCTTTGATCTTATAACAAAATTCTTTCTAAAACGTCATCAGACTGAGATGATATCTCATGGGGTAAGTCAATTAATACTCTCGATAACCAATCATACAAAGTTTGTCAATCATAATAATAGTGTTGTCCTATCTAAACTCTAGTGGAATAATTAAATAAAAGGTGCATTGTTTACAATAGCCACCTCAAGGGATTTCAATTATATAACCCAATAGTCAATTTGATTACCCTGTCCTCTCAGATCTTAATAAAATTAGTTTAAAATCCACCACGTATGTAGTAGGGAGTCTTGCCATCTTGATCTCTGCTTTTTGTTTTGTTTTGTTTATATTCACTTCTGAGTCTGTTTCAGCTTCCACTGAATTAGATCATTTTGGTAATTATTTCACTAGTCTACATGTTTACTAGTTCACATGGTTTAATTATATTATAAAACACTTCATCACAGTATTATTTGTAGATACTCTTCTTGAGATATTTCTATAAAATTATTATTTTAAGATAGATGCTATTAATAAGATCATAAAAATTTTGTTTCTGGGTCAAGTGACAACTAACAGAAAAAAACATTATAAAATTTGCACATGATATTTGTGCATGTGAGAGAAAAGGATACTATTAATACAAACTATATGCTGAAATTCTAGCTCTGGATTTATTTGGAAACTCTTACAGCATGTAGATCCTATAGTAATGAAGTGCTAAAATTAAAATGTAAGAATGTAAGTACTTCCTTGTTCTTTTGGTAAAATGCTAAATCAATTTAATCTGAGATGCCATAGTTACTGAAATATTTTGTAAATAGGATTTTTATGTCATTATTCATTATTTTAGTCACTTATAATTACACATTAAGTGCTATTTATAACAGAGAACACCCAAGACAACAAAAGATGAAAAGCTATATTGGCCCCAACTACTTCAGATGTCAGGAGTGGATTGATTGAAGGCAAACAATTCACGGACTTGTCCAGTGGTGAGAAATTGTTAGGATATTTAACATATATCCACATGATGTCAGATTATGATTTTCCTGCCATATACTCATATTCTAAAGTCCCATTTTGAGTGTTTGAGTATAGTTGGAGAAAGGAAAAAACAAGACAAAAAATGCAAAACATCCTGACTGTTGTCAGTGGGCAACTGGCCTCGTCCTAAGAGAGGACATGGTGTTCTCATGATGACCAGAAATACCTTTCTAATCAATAATATCCAAGAAGATCACTCTGCAATTGTGATAGAGAAAGGGACAATAAGACTAACTCTGTGATTATATCTAAAAAAAATTATAAAGAACACTATGACACCACAAGACGATTACATAAATCTTTACTACTTAACTTCTTTATTAAATCCAGCTTTAGCCAAGCATCATTCCTCCCACTCTAACACAAAAATAGGAGTGTTGACCTTGTTTTCTGATGGTACTTAATCTAAAGCAAAACCATGCTCCCTTAAACCTTTCACCAATATCACTTAACAAATGTCCAAATCTCATTGGCATAAAATACCACAGACTGAGTGGCTTATAACAACATAAATTTCTCCTAAGCCCAGAAGCTTGATTTCAGGGTTCGTTGGCATCTCATTTGGCATCTCTTTGAAATGCTTCATGGCATCTCAAGTGTGTTCCCTATGGTTTTGAGTAGTGTGGAAACTGCTATAGGCTGAATGCTTATGTCCCTACAAAATTCGTGTGTTGGTATTTTTAACTCTCAAGTGATGGTAGTAGGAGGTGGACCTTTGAGATGTTCTAATATCATAATGAAGAAGCCTTTATAAAAAAAAAAGGTATTCACAGAGCTCCCTAACCTTTTTTTTTGCATTTGAGAACACAGAAAATAAAATCGCCTGTGAATAAGTGGACCTTAACCGAACACTGAAATCAAGCTTCTGGACTTATGAGAAATTTATGTTGCTTATAAGCCACTCAGTCTGTAGTAATTTATATAGTATGCCAAACAGACTAAGACAAGATAAATAAAATAGACTAAGGCAAATAAAATAATATATATATACATATATGTATATATATGTTTTACATTTTTTGCAAGATAGTATTTAAATATAGCATTAGCTCCATTAAACCATTTTATAGCCCCCATGTTAGGTTGGTGAGTGTGGTAAATTTTAAAATATAGGCACAAATTTTCTCTCTCCCTAACTCCTATCATTTGGCTGTATCTTGTCACATTGATTTGAACCAGCTTTATGATTTATTTTAGCCAACATTAGTTAGACTGTTTTTTGCACAGGAAATTTAATAGACCATATAGTGTCAACTACAAAAATAATCATTTTGTATGGAAACATAGTAAAGTCTGTTCTATTTACATGGAATAGAAATTAATAAACTTGATAATGAGATATGTATTTAATGCATTAAGAGTCTACTAAGGAAAAGGAAACTTGCAAACAAGTCTCTCTCCTGTTCTACAGTTATCCTCATAGTCACAGATCTCACAGGACTAGTCTATCCAAGTCATACACTTCAAAGATAAGTATACAAAGAGAAATATTTTACCTGATGCAAACACATTTTCCTTAATATGACTTTTCTTAATTATATCAAAACCTTTGCATATCCTTTGCAACTAAACTATGAAATGATTATATTCTGCTGTGAAGAAAATCTCATTGGTTTGGAATAAAATTAGAATGTCTTATGTACATAATGGCATACAAATTAAATTATTTTTCTCATAATAGTATAATACCAAAAATCCATGACTGTTACTTAAAACTGAAACTTTAAATAATTTGAATATTTATTTTAAAGGGGAGGAATTAAAATATTTGAGAAAAAATTGATAATACCAAATGCATGTGTAAGCAAATGGAATAAATTTTTTAAATTGTAATGACAATGTTTGATCTTTCTACAGGTCATTTTCTCTGGCCAAATTATAGATAATTTAATGAGACCAAGAGTATCAATAGATAAGTTTTGGATTTTGATATAATTCACAGTCTTGAAAACTTTTATTCTAGTGTATTTTGTAAAAGTATATTTTCTAGTAAAATCTCTCAAATGAACATACTAGGTTTTAACCACATTGACTGTATGCCCCAGGAATATGTTTTGCTTACACAATCTTATGGCAAGATTCATTTATGCTTCCTGTTTTATTTATTATTGAATGTAGGGTTTTGATCTTACTGTATAAGAATAGCAATTCTCTTTTACTTGTAAAGGTGTCCTAGTTACATTTCACAAGACATAGCATATTCCATACCTTATCTTTAATGTTCTAAACTTAAACAGTTGTCTACAATACCTAGGATTTTCAGTATGTCTTCTTATGTTCTAATACTTTGTTACAAAAATGTCAAGCTGCATAAACTACAAATAGAAGATTTGACTTAGAAGACCATTTTAGCTAACTTGAACAAAAACAAAAAAAGTAAGTCTGGATATTATGTTTACTACCAGGTGAACTTTGGTAAGGATTGTGATCTACAAAACTAAAAATAAAGGCAATATGATTATGAATATTTTCTTTTATCAATAAAGTAATTGAAGATCCATTGCATCGTGTTGAATATTATTTTCATGATTTCACTGAATAAAGCACCCGGGATATTGCCATTCACTTAAAAGAACATTCTAGCAAACTCCAGTTTGAAAGTATCTTGCAAATACCTCTTAGAGTCTTGTCTTTATTTTAACTTTCCTTGCTTATTGTCTCTCTTTTGACTTTTTGAAGTAGACACTTAAATGAACTTTCAGAGTTGAATCCTTTCCTGACATTGATTTTTTTAATTTCAGCCTGAATTATTTTCTTAAATACAAATCTGACCCTTTCTTCCTTGCTTAAAATCTGCTTCGAGTTCCCCAGTGCTCTTGGATTAAAGTCCATTGTCTTACAAAAAAACAAAAACAAAACACACAGAAACTGCTTCCTCTCTCTGTCTCCATGTTTACCCTTACCGATTTATAAAAGATATACTCTGTCAGAAAGTTACATCAGGTAAAATTCTATTTCAGATTATATTTTTGAATTAATTATATGTGAAAATGTACATAACTATTATTTACTTTTCTTTGTTTTAGTTGTTGGTACCTTTGTATCATGATTGCTCCATTATACTTGAGTTATTTTTTAATTTTTACTTTGTCATAGCATATCAGCTAACTTTTAAAAAGTTAATTATAGATACATGAATTATCTATTTAATTTATAAATGTTGCCTCTGTTGAATTCTTGTATAACTGAAAATATGTTGATCACTGTTAAAACATCAGCAAATTAGCTGCTTAAGATCCTGAAATGAAAGTTCTTTTACATATTTTTTATTTTTACATTTTCAGATTTTCCTGAGAATATGTATACATATACCAGTTGTTAATATATATATCATACATATATTACAATTTTTAAGAGTTCCAACATAATTGATCATATAATTTAAATTATTTGATTACCAACATCATCAATTTTAAAAGGTATTATTTTAGTGACTTCATGATATCAGACATAAAATAGGTACTTATAATTATTGAGATAATTGTAAAAAAATAATAAGCTAGTATTTTACACAATTGTGTCCTAAATTATATTGTCCATAGACTTTATTTTTCTGTTGGGTTAAATTTAATTAAGTCTGATATAATCAAAATAAAAGAAAAATTTTAAGTAATAAAGATAAAAAAGTTAGTTTAGAAGGTGTGATACATGGCTAAAGATTTCATACATATAAATATTTAAAATTAAAAGAAGTAGTTGAAGAAAAGTTATCTGATGTGTTCTAGAAAAGTACATATTGATAAAGTTGTTATCTCTAACATCTTTTAGATTTTTTTGCTTAAATTTATATAAATAGAACACATAATAGAAATGAAGTTGAAATGAATATTGAAAAATATTGGCAGCTTCAAATATAACGTAACTCAAGATTGTAGATTTTTGGAAACACCTGTGTCTTCCATAAAAGACCTTTGTGAATTTCTTCATGAACATCAGTACTACTGTAAGGAAAAAGGTCAAAATCCAACATCAGCCATTATGAACACTTTATTTATGCAAGTACAACCTGAGTCAAGTTCTCTGAATATCACTTATGGAGAGGCTCCGAAGTTCTTTTAGAGCAGGCAATATTATGTATTCATTAATAAAAGTAAAAAGGAAGATCTATCCAGATTGCTTATCAAAAATGGTTTAGGGTTTATCATCTAAAAGAAAGAACTTTAATTGAGGGTATCTTTTTCTCACAAATTGAAATTGATAACAATGCATAACTGCATTTAACCAGGAAGTACCCTAATATATTGGAAAGCAAAATATTCATTGAATGTGGTGAGTTTGACAATGAACATAATTTTCTATGTGTTGGGTGTGCATGACCCAAAATAGATGAAAAAAGGATTTGACTATGGAAAAATACAAAAGAACAAGAAAGATATGATCTCTACCAGGATTTGCTTAATAATTGTCATATGACAAACAGACTTTGATGTTTGGCCAATTGATTCATTTTTATATATTCTCTTTAATAGAAATATCATATTCTACTAGGGCATATTCTAACACAGGGTTAGATTTTTTATGCTTGTGAATAAATTGAGTGGTGTATTTTGTGTGTTGCTCTGCAGCTTGCATAGAGCAACACAGATGTAACCCACTGTCTGTAGAGAAGTCTGGTGCTGCAATTTCCCTAAGGAAGAGAGGAGGTAATACTAACCTACAGAGTATTCTGGAGACTATCAAATATCAGTTGGTGAGAAGAAAATAAAGTGTTATCAAATAACATGGCTACTGCTTGATACTTTTGAAAATTATATCATTATGAAAAGGGAGCTACCAAAGGTACTTAGGAGAGGGCATGCAGAGTTGTGTGAGGCACAGTTGTCTTAAAATACATTAAAACATAATGATACTAGACTAATGGGATTCTAGTTCTGTCTTTTTCACTATTAATGCGAAGTTTGATAAATTATTTTGATTTTCTAGGGATATTTTTTAAATTCAAGATGGAATAATTAGATGACATCTAAGTTTTTCATTATTTTGAAAATTCTTTTTTTTAGTTTTAATGGAGAATCATTGCACCATAACATTATAGATCTTACTGTGTGCATCAATGTAAATTAACATCTGAATATGCTATTATTTAAAATTTTCCAGTTTTCACTTCTTCATGGTTTCTCTTGTAGCATACTGATTCTTTAAATAAAACATCTAGTAAATATTATCTAGTCTATGAATACTGTTTTGATTCATAATTCTCAAGACTTTCCCTTCATTATTTCATTTAGTTTATTAATGAATTTCAAGTTTCTATACCTGAACCTACACAACCACACTCAAATATCAGCTAGTGTTCACATGGAGTATAAAATTCCACATGGCAAAATAACAACTAATAAAAGTATAAGTTAACCTACTTATAGATAAATAAGAATTTTGAAAATTAAATGATTTAAAATTGGTATTTACTGATCAGTATGATGCTGTGTTTAAAATGTTATATTTAATATTTTCAGCAACTAATAGGTCAAGTAAAAGAAAGCTAAAATTTTGCCAGAAGATGAATTTCTCTCTAAATGAATTAGGTGTGAATGATATTCTTTAATTGTGGATGTAACAGTTAATTCATTTTCCTACTTGGATTAATAGTATTATTTATATTTACAAAGATCTGTACTCAACTTATTGACAAGTGCTTGTGTTATCACAGAGATCCATCAAATTCAGTTACTATTCAACCAAGTAGAATGAACATTGTCTATATTATAGTGTCTTTGAAAGAGTATTAATTTTGTCCTAAAAGATACAATTCTGTTTTATTTAGATCATGTAATAAAATTGTATGATGCCAATAAAGATATATTTAGTCCATACTTGTGAACTAGATAATATATTCCAAATGAATTTGACAAATTCTATTTTATACTATGACATAGAAGTTCAATTTGTGTTGACTGATTATGTACAATTGGATATGCAAAGATGTATATATATGCATATATAAACACATACAATGCATACATACATGCTTGTCATACCTATATTTTATCGCTATAATTTATAAACTCATAGATATTTGAGAATTGTTCAGCAAGTATATAGCATTCAAATACACCCTCACAATTTTGAAAAATAATGTATACAAATTATAGCATGTCAGGTTTTACTTGACAGCTTCGTATAATTCCAAATGGATATAGGACTGCTGTTTCTATAGTAACAGCATAGGCTTAGAAAACCAAATACAAGACAATATTTAAAAATTATCGTACCTATTCATCTCCCCTCAATACACATTATAAAAGCCTTATTTTATTTTGTATGCATATTATTGGTGCTATACCATTATCAATAACTAAAAAAAGTTTTGACAGTGTGTCTCCAATATATCTAAGTATAAGTATATTCTAAGAGCTCTGAAAAGGTTGAAAGTTTGTTTTTCTTTTGATTATTTGGTCATATTTATGATATGGCTTGATTTTCATGAACTACTCTGATACAGACATGAGAGATGTAGAAATTTATATTTATATGTATTTTTAGTTTTATAGGTGGATTAATTCTTATTAAAGGGAGAAGATAGAACCATATCTCTAAATTTTGGATGCAACATATATATATGTATATGTATAAGGCACATATAGATGCAACATATATATATATATGTAAGTGTGTATATATACATAATTTTCCACACACTAAGTGCCAAGGACTCTGCAGTGTTCCTAAAAGAACGATTAAATAAAATACCTTCCTTTTCTCCAAAAACCTCGAGATGTAGGCCTGAATATCATTTAAACTCATAATTTTCATTTTCTTTAATGACTTTAGGTAGGTTGCTGTGCACAGCAGCACACAAAGATCATGAAAAGCTTGTACTTTAAAGTAATAGGCTATAGCTAATGGATAAAACAGAAAATACATTCTAGACTGAGGAGCAAAAAGGGAGAAAAAAATAGAGGTTAGTTTAAGAACAGGATTCATTTTTTTGAAGTCATAGTTTGGTGTGTTTGAAATGTATTTTATATGAAAAGTGAGAAGGTGGCATGGTTGTGTATTACTTTTATGTTGCTATATCTTAAATATATAAATGCATCTGTTTATAAGATATTGTATTTTGGCCCAATAGACATTAACAGATTTACATAGACATGTTTTCTTCCACCTTTTCTCCTTTTAAATATCTCTTTTTAAATAATTTTCTCACTCCAGTTTAGTATCTTCAATGTAATACAATTTTACTCTGCATGCTAGCTATTTGCTTTTCTTAATAAATATGTATGTATGTATAATATTTGAAACTAATTCAATCATCATCATTCTCATATTTGAATGTATTAAATGCTAACTTCCAGAGCATGCAATTAATCATCTTTTAATATTCATTATTTACCTAGAGTTTATTCTAAGAATGGTTGTAAGAGACCAATATTTCCTGAGGTTTTGCATTTTCACTGTTCTATTTATTCTTGAAGGACACTATTGATTTGTAGAAAAGTAAGATATTATAAATTATCACTCCAATTGCTTTGGGATAATATGCCACCTTGAAGTATTATAAATCTAATCAGATTTTATAAGTAACATGATCTTTTATGTGAATGCCCAAAATAAATTTTATTGATTACGTTAAAAGTCTTAGGGTTTTACTTTGATAGGTCACTCGTGGACATTTTGGGTTTTCTTTCACTAGATAATGCATTTGTTTTCCAAACATGTATATTTAAGCTGTCTTTAATTACATGAATTTGTTCTTGAATTGGTAGTTTTAAATAATATTCTCTTCTATTGATTTGGTGTTTGGAGTCTTAATTAGTTTTATTATTTATTTCTCAATTATAACTTTCTTGAAATAGTTTGCCTCATTCTTTGCTTTTATATCATTTTAAATATTATCATTTAAAAAAATCCCTAATTGATTTTGACACAACTCTAATGCATGTATTCCTTTAAGTTTTACCTTCTTTTCAAAAAATTGTTTTCTAGTTTGTTCTAGTTTCTATCAGTTTTGTTGGAAAATCTTGCTGTAGTCTAACCATCTAATTACAAAAATTTAACATATACATATTCTACTCATGGGAAATATTATCATTTTCTTAACTTTTTCTAGTTATTCTGTTGCTATGTTCATCTTCCTTGATATTAACATTTTCCTGATTTTTAAGTAATTTTTGTACTTAGTTAATTTTCAACTTTTTGTTTAAATATATGTGTATATATATATATTTATATATATTTGAATGGATAATCATTCTTACCAGGTTTTCATGGTTCAGTGGACTAGGGTTTCCTAAGATATTAGGAAGCTTCCACTTATAAGTGAAGTGATAACGCCCAGTAGCTTTCTCAGTCAAATATCTATATCCCAAGTCCTCCCTTTATATATTTTTTTACCATGAGGTATTGAAGCACGGTTTCTTTGTGAAGTTTAATCTCTGTTCTTCATTAATAAATCTTCAAAGGTACTTCTCTGTGCCTTTTGTGTATTATCCAAAGCTCTACAAACCTTTCCTTTAAAGTGTTTCTCATGTTTGTAATGTATTTTAGGGCTTTACTGCATTATGAATCTGGCAACTTATGAATCTCTCTTCCTTCATATCTGAAACTTCTAGAATTATCAATATCTGTGTTTAGCATTTCTGGCCCTTGAAGATTTGAGGGTAAATTTACATCAATTGGAACAGAAGTAGTTGTTTTTCCATTGCCAAATAATTTGAAGTCTTTGAGGATCTTGAATTTTGTTTACTCACCCAGATACCTCACATTTGAAGTGTCAAATTTGTTGGCAATATGTTCATTCTGAGACTTGCTGAATCCTATTGCTATAGTTTTCCTCTCATTTCTTCTAAGAAGCTACTGATCCTGTCCTGGGGATGCAGGCTGGATTCCTTGTTACATAGTATTGTTGAAGATGCCTTGTGTGGGCTTTTCCATTTTATTTCCGACATCTGACTATTTAGAATACTTTTTTAAAAAATGCTTGCACTATATTCTTGTAGTGGTAGTCTTCACTTGGATCAGAAGACATAAAATTGCATGAGATAGCTTAGTAAGTAAACATAGATTAGAGATCCCTGAAAAACTGTTACTTGTAGGAATTGAAAAGTAGATGGGCAGAGCAGAAGACACCAAAAAGGGGGAAAAGAACTTAGTATTTTGGAAACCAAATTTTAAAATGCTTTAATGAAGAGCTACTGCTTCTGGTGGGCTAAATAAAAACTCAAAAAGATGGGATCTATTTTACGTTAAAATAGTAAAACATTTCCATAAAATTTAGAAAATCTGTGAATACAAATAGATTTCTCATAGATGGAGTCTCTTTGGTCAATATTGCATTTGCTCAACTCAAGGGAACAATATTTCCTTAAGAAATGTTTGCCAATTAATGATTTTGTCTTAAGTATTATAAATGCAAATACTGTTTGTGGATTCTTTAAGTCATTAGGATTCTAGAATCCACACTAGAATAGATATGTTCAATAAATCAGCAAAGGGATAGAAATATGAAGCTATCATATTTGTAATATTGTGCCAGTTGATTTATTAACTTCAGCTCCAAATTAATCCTTAGACTGTTCTGTTACAATGGTACCTGACATTTAAATTTCCTTTCTTTTGGTGGGCATGGGGGATGGGATGTGTTCTGGTTTAGTTTAGTGCATAAATCTGCTGCTTCTGGATAGTTCATATATATCCCAAGGATCTGGGTTGACATCCCAAGATGAACAGGTAAATAAAAATAAATAAATGTTGCTTCTTCATGCTGCCTACTCATCCTCATTCCTGCTTTCTTGCTTACACCAGTTGGTAGAAAGTTTGCCAGTAGAAAAACTGAAGAGTCATTCCAGGAAGAAGGTGTATTTCTTCCTCATTTAGTTGGCTTGCACATAGCAGATTCCAAGCACTTCAGCTGCTTGGTGCCTGTTCCCGTAGGACCCAGGACTGCTGCAATTAAGCAGCCAGCGCCCTCTACAGGCAGTTACAGAACCTCTAGCTCCTTTGGCTTTTGCAGGTAGTGCAGACCGCAGGTCTGGCAGTGCACTTCTGTGAGCACGCTGCTGAAGGCACTCTTACCCACCGCTACCCGCCTTCGCCCCTCGCCCCAACAGGCAGTTTTATAACAGAGTTCCTCTTCTTCTGATTCACACCCAGCTTCACAGTGTCCTTCTCCTGCAGGGCATGAGAGTCAGCAGTACCTAACAGGAAACAACTTTTCCTGGCAACACAGAAGGAGATTTTTCTAATAGTTTCTACCCCAGGGAGAACACCACAGTTAATTCTTCCATTCAATGAACAGCGCTGTTTCTACAGCAGGTCCACCTGAGGGTAGCTGGAGTCTTCCGTGTGCATTGTGTCTCAGCCCTGGGGTTAGTAATAGCTACTGTTTCTATATTAAGAGTTCTCTTTGCTTCTTACTAGCCAATCCCTCCTTAGTCTCTCCTGCTATAATCAATAATACTTTATATTAAATTTTTCTCTTCAAAGTATTTTATTGTTTCTCTACCCTGATTGGACATTAGCTAATAAAAGTATTAATGCAAGACTTCAAAATGCATAGGTCACAATTCCATTTATTGATATCATACCACAAGTATAAATTGGATTATATCTCTTAATAGTCTAACATCATAATTATAAGCCCCATTACTACTGTTTTGTACTGAATATTTAATATGAACATGGTACTATTTATGTGTGTGTACTAACTGATCATGTAATAAAACAAAACTATATAATATCATTTATATAATATATGTAATAGTATTTCACAGCGCTGTTATAATAAGCAATATTGTTTATTATAAAGTAACAATATTATTTATGATTTTCTTGTGTTAAATTAGAAAATATCTTGTCTGGGATTATGTAACTCAGTTAAGTGGCAAAGTTGAGCATAACATACAGTGGAACTGGTTCCAGAATCTATGTGATGAACACAGCACATCAGTAAGTTTATTTTTTTACATTCAAATATGCATGTGTCTCTTTAATAAAACCATACTTGCATTGCTTGTATTAATAATAATAATCATCTTTCCATGAAGACTTCTCTTTTATTATTTTTATTCTAGTCAAGAACAGATAAGTCTTCACACACTTACATAATTTTAAATTACTTTTGGGTTAATTATAAGTTAAAATCTTATCTAAAACTATATTTATGATGGATATTTAACCAGACAGATTAAGTTGTTCAGAGCAATAAAATACCTTGCTACCATTATATCTTAATTAAATAATTATTCATAATTAATTGCTTCAATTATGTTTCCTTTTATATATGTTTTTATTTTCCTTATAGTGAAACCAATAAGGAAAATTCAGCATATCTAAATTTCACAAGTCACAAACTTAGACACGAATCACACAGAAATTTTTAACATAAATTTTCTTTCCTGATACCACTTACCAGTATATGATTTTGTGTAACTACACATGTTTTCTGGCTCACTTTATAGAATATAAGCTACATAT
Source organism: Solenodon paradoxus (assembly GCA_004363575.1). Classification (NCBI taxonomy): domain Eukaryota; kingdom Metazoa; phylum Chordata; class Mammalia; order Eulipotyphla; family Solenodontidae; genus Solenodon; species Solenodon paradoxus. The sequence continues at coordinate 1,096,956 of RJWH01000040.1, read as the reverse complement.
GAAGAAGAGTCATCTTTCTTTTTCTTCTTTAAAGCTTAGCATAGAACCTGTTTGCGTTGAGTGAATGAATACCAAAAGAAAAACAAAGTAACTCTCCCAGTTGTGTTTTCTTAATATTTTAAAGCTATAATATGTTGGGGAAGGGTCTGCTTTTATAGGCATTTAGACACTGCACTTTTAGTTCCTTCTTCACCAAAATGTGCCAACACCACTATCTTAAGGAAATTCTGCTGTTTTACTGTTAAGCTAGTGACTGTATTTAATACATTCTGAACAGTTGTGCTCAGTAAGAATTTTTGGTGGATTTTTTAATCTACAGATTCTATCTCTAAATGAAGAGGTATAATGAAGTAACACAATGAAATTTAATTTTCTAGGTGTCAGTGCTAGAATTATATATTCATTCTAATGATGCTTACATTGAAGAACTGCAATGTAAAGGATCATTTTGAGGCTGTAAATATGGCATGTTACATAATGAAAAAGAAAAAGTGGCAGTTGTTCAGAGATAAATTGGTGGAGCCTTTCTATAGAATTGTAACAAAGAATACTAACGTGTGCTGGAGGATATTTTAAGCCTAGCTCTCATCTCTTTTATTTGTTTCTTCTCCAGTTCTATGTTTTAATTAAAAGAGTAAATTGAAACAGCCTGAATCTTTTAACACCAATGTTCTCAAGGGATGTTACACAGCCAATTGGGTTAAGAATCAGGCATCTGCAACATAATTTTCAGCCAACTAGTGAGTGACTAGCACGCTGGCCCTGAATAAATCTCATAATCCCTTTGTAACAGTTTCAATACTGGCGAAGTGTAATGGCAAGTATGTCAGCTCAGAGTTCCACTCACCAGGAATAAAATGTCTCTAAAGCAACACTCTTGACTAAAGGCTATTGGATTTACTCCAAGTCCAATACTACAAAGGAAAAATGTTGACATATCTTGATGATTTATTTAAATTATGATACAAGAAATCTACTAATATGTAAGAGAAAATAGAAGCATTTAATCAAATAATAATGAACATGCAATATATAATCCACACAGTAGATGTTCATATATGAAAAACAGATTAATCATTACAACATACCATTTCGACACTTTTTTTTCATTTACTGATTTCAACATTGACAGTTTGAGAGGCTTATAATTTCAGATTTGAATATGACTAGAACATCTGGCTGACAGCTACGGCCTTCAAAAAAGTGAGTCACACATACAACTTTCTTCAATGAACTTAAGGGTCTAAAACAAACAAAACTAAGACAGAAAAAAGTACTCGAAGAAAACAAAGACAGAGTGATAGATAAAAGCGACAAAGTAGTCACTCAAATTCATTTTGAGGTGGCGTTACCCATGCAATATTGAGGTGATGAGAATGTATATTTTCAATAATCTGCATATATGACTTTTCACATATCTATGTAATTATGCCTTGAATAAGTCCATAGCTATATACCTGGGATAATTCTTCTACATTATAGAAACCTGATAGTAACACAATGAAGAATTAGTGTTAAAGCAAGGCCAGATTGATCTCTGTTCCTTTTACCTCCTTTCCAACTACTTAAAATTATTTTTATACTTATGCTCATTTCCATTTTATTAGTTAACATAATGTATCTTGTTTGTTTTAATGAAGAATAAAATGTATTTAAACTAGAAAACCTATATCGAATTTAGCAATCTAAAATTCCTTGAATTGCTACAGCACCAGGAAAAAAAAAAGGAAGAATCAAAGATCATGGGAAGCATTATAAAGATAAAAAAAGAAAGAAACAGGGAAGGAATTGAAATATAAAAAAAAGAGAGAAAGGAAGTGAAAGAGAAGAAAAAAAAGAAATTATAGTCGTTCTCAAAAGGCATTTATAATTTTAAATACTTTGAGCTGTTTAAATTATTTTCTAATCTAAAAGCATTGTCTGTGAGGCAAATGTAGCTGTAAGTAAATAGATGGTTAAGGAAAAGGTAAATAATTGCACTCATTAGTTTGCAGGTTTCAGCAGAACATGAAATATCTTTCCTTTTCGGTGCAAACCTTTGTCTTGATATGGTTTGATAATATAGATTCCAGGTTTCATCACATTAATAAATCAAGACAACAGCATATTCCATATTTGAAGGATGGTTTACATTCACCGCAGACTCACCTGAGCTTATCCTTCAGGTCTTATTTGATGCAACACTATACATTAAGTTTTCTATGAACTGCCAAATTCGGATAAGTAATCCCACTTTTGTGACTTAATAAAACTCACTTGTGTGCAATTTAACTTAAAACAATACATTGTTGGTGTCATTTATTACCTTTTTGTCCTATTAAACTGTAAGCTAAGTGATAAGGCTAAAAGTGATGTTAGTGATAATATATGTTTATAGCATATAAACCTTTCTACGTGCTGTAAGGGAAAGGAAAACATCTCACCATATGCCTCTGAGTTCTAAGTTGGCAAATAATCAGACAGATAGAAAAATTAAAAATGAGGTTAATAATAACATACATACCTTCCATATATATGGAGGAAACAGTAAAACCAAGCAATTCATTCAAGTGGCCTCATTCACCACCTTAAATAAACTCACCCAGAGAACATGGGATTGGTAAAAGGAGTGAGGAGATCAGTTATGTGAAGTCACCAGGAAAGGCACAGCAAGCAAAAACATGGCCTTTGGGCAGATTTAGGTTCTGTCTTCTCCACTTAAGAGTTGAAGAGTTTTGGTCTTCCTAATATAGCAAATGAGACATCCTTACAAAGGGCGATTTCCTTTACAATGTGAATGTCTCTTACCACCCAAACTTCAGTGCCTCTCCTAGGACATAAGCCTTTTGCTAAAGAGATACTTTTTTGTTGTGGCAGAGTTCGCTCCCCTACAATGCCAAACACAGAGTTTTATACTAATTATAGTCCTAAATTTTTTATAAGATTAATTCTCACAATGACCCTGGAAGGTAGATGATTGCATCTTGTATTCATTATTAGAAAGAGGAAAGCAAAAAGATGAAAGAATTTGCCCACGGCAGTCAGTAACTGATTAAAACCAGAATTCTCTCACAGAAAAACTGATCCCAAAGATTTTGATCTTAATCATTATTATATTTTATATCATTATTTTAGCCCCAAGCTATAGCATGTATTTCTGGTACTTATTATGCACTCAGTAGATAAGCCTAAAAATAACAACTCAACTATTTGCAAAGGAAAAATTAAATGGAAAGTAAATCTAGACATTTTAGCTATTTTGAATTTGTCAAAATCTTTATGCCAATTCTATTTAGCCTACTAGCATTTTACTATAATAAATTAACAATACCCTATCTCCCCCTTAATTATATGTGTAAGTGGTTTATTTCTGTTTATTTGCTAAGTATATATAACTAGAGGTCAAGAAAAAGAATGTTAAAATAACATCTTGTGCAGAAGTGAATTCTGTAGAACTGTGTACATGGAGATTTTCCTTTGAAGGGGTGAAACAGATGCAAAATTACGGTATGCTCAGTCTATTCACCATCTATTAATTCAGAAGTCTATTCAAAAATTCAATTTAATTTCTTCTATAAGTCAGACACAATTTAGACTTTGGAGGTATAATAATAAGTTAAAAAATACAGACTATCCTTCATGAAACTTGGTAGGCTAGTGATGCAGACAAGCATAAATAAAGTAAGAAGTTATGCTTCTGATTCTAAACCCAGATAATGCTCAGAAGGAGGCATTCACAGTACTGACAATGCATATATATACATAGATCTACCATAGTCTGTGACCAAAGAAGGTTTTTAGTCAGGAACAAGCAAGAATAACTGAACAGTGTGGAAACGAACTGTGAAAGAAGCATTCAGTCACATAAATATATCCTAGTCAGTGTTGATTGCTTCATTCGTTTTTCTGTTCTTCAACAGAAAAGATGGTGTGGTGAAATTAGCAGTTTTCGAAGAATTATTCCTGCTCCAATGTGAAAAGCTAACAAGAGTGAAGTATTCATCATGCCTATGAGGCTAAAAGAGGCTAACTTAGAGGGATATGAGAGATGGCAAGTGTTAATGGGCAAGAAGAATTTGTGATGTAACTTCAAATGGTTGAGCTTCTATAGGATATATCTACCCTGTTTAAGTGACTCTTGAAGGCCAAATTCAAACCAAAGCAATTCCCAGCAAGAGAAGTAAGCAAACTACATTAAATCAATGGTTTTAAGCAGTTTCCTTATTCAAAGAAATTAGCAGCCACTTTTATCCAGAATATATAGAATTTAAAGGTTTCTTCCATTGGAACTTTGGCTAGGAGAATAGATTATTTACTATCAGTGCTTCGACTTTTTTTGTTGTTTTTTTTACTCTTTTGATGACTGGTTTTCTGTTTGCATATTTAACTTATTGGCATATAACACCCCTACACTACCCTCTCTAATTGAGTATTCTATTGGCTGACCTATGAAGACAGACTGAGAAAGTCTTGCATAAATGAGCCCTTAATTCATGTTACTAAAGAAATCATTCCGCAATAATGTAGCTTAGGAAGATTGGAAAAAATCTTGTTCAGATTTACTGCCCTAAAATTTATAGTCATGTGTTTTGATGACATAAAGCAGATAGGATGAGGGTTGTAATTTGTAATTATTATATGTGCATTTTAAATAAAATAGGTTGGTAATAATATCAATAAATGATGACTAAAATAAAAAATGGAAACAATGCTACCAAACTAGATTTCCTTGACATTTAATGAAAATCGTTGGATTCTAAAGACATTGCAGTTGATAAGTTAACCAGCTGTATTAAATACATTTATTTAACTTAAAATAGTATTTTAATAAAGATGTATGAAATGAATGTTTTTTCACCAAGGTTTTTATAAGTAAACAATCCCTTTAAAAGTTACTTGCTTATAGTTCTCTGAAAAAATTCTTGCAGAAAACAATACATCTAAATGACTCTCCCACTATCTTTCTCTTATTTATTTCTTTAGGGATGATCAAGAAATTAAAGATAGTATGAAATGATCTGTGGGTAGAATTATTAGCTTGTTAGTTAATTTTTCCATTAAATACAAGGCATACATTATTTATTTGACTTTTTCAAGTTTTTCTCATTCAATTGTTTTATAGAAGCACATTTTTAACAAATCATATATTATATAATATTTAATGTAACAATTTTATAATACTTAATAAAGTAAAACTAACAAAAAGATTTGAGAGCAGGTATTTAGAAAAATCACACCTATGATGATAGAATTAGAAGAGAGGATGAAGTAACTTCTCTGTGAAGGTCTGTGGTCAGGAATATGACAGTGTGTTTAAACAAGGAACAAGAGTGCCTAAGTCCATTAGTTACATATGTGGAAGTTTATTCTTCTACACATTTCTAAACACATTCATTATAAATAAATATCATGCCAATTTGATTAAAAGATTTACATTAAGAACTAAAATAACTGTTATTATATTAACAACTAAACTAAGAAATACTTGGGTAAAGAATTCTATGTATTTACATTAAAGTAACATAAAATGTTGGTAATATCTATAACTTTTAAGGAAAATAATATACTTAAGTATTGACTAGTACTTATAATTTATCTGGCATCAAAGACATTAACACATTCACATATTATTTAAACTAATATCTGATTCTCTTAAATAATATGGTGGAATGCAAATCCTTAATGATTTTTGGAGAATTACTAATATTTTATTTAGGAAATTATTCAAAATATAAACATAAAGTCAGGTAAATGCTAAATATGCACTAGAATGTGATCCTAGGCAATGAGAACATTTAATTTTTAAAAGACTTATTATATCAAGCAAAGCAGAATTATTTTTGACAGAATTACTAAATATGTATACAGACATATCTTGACATCATTAAAATGCTGACTATAATTTTAAATGAATAGTATGCAAAATTTATTCAAAGTATTTAGAATATGAACACAATGACTGACTGGAAAATAGCATAATGTTTAATGATAAATGACGATATGTCAAATTTATGAGAAACTCTCTAGCTGAGTGTCACAGAATCTGCAATACTTTCAAATACATTGAAAATGCTCATGTAATACAAAAGAAAATTAACAAAGTAATCATTATAAATAAATACCAATATTTCAGTTGGGTTTTTTTAGTGTACTGAATATATATGTAAGCATTCAAATAACATTTGGATATATTCAGATTTATATAATTTAATTCATGATTTAGTTCCTATTTGTGTGTTTTTCTTCTCAATATTACAGGTATAAGGGAAATTATTTGCCAATTCAAATTTATTAAAATGCACAAGGGAACATTGTAACAAGTTCACCATCACAACCCATAGTTTTACACTATATGAAAGCTTCAGTTTCAAATAATTATGATTTTTATCCTTTGGTTGTTTATTTTGTATTAGTAATCAGGAGAAGAAAAATATCACAGAGAAAAGATGTTATTATAAACCTGTAGCTAGGTTTATAAAAGCCACTACATTTAAATGTATTAATATTATATCTAACATCCATGTTTATTTCAAATGAACATTCTATTATAATATATATCCACAAATTTTCCATTAACAAAATAATAAATACGTGTTACGTAATAAAAGTGTCCTCTTTGATCCATATAAATTGTCAGATTGATAATTTGACTTTTACTGTTATCATATACTTTAACATTTCTGGTAATAGTTATCTTCCAAAATTTACTACCATAATAAAACATTTGGCCATATTTTTGAGAATTTCACTTTCCAGACCAATGCAAAAGCAAAAACTTTTCTCAGATACATGAGTACTCAAGTCACAGAAAACACAACTGCAAAAAAAACTGTTGTATTCAAAATTTGCTGAGAAAGGCTGACAGAAAGAATCTCAATTTGTCAGAGTAGAATAGAAACTTCCACTGGAACTAGTGTCAGAGTAGAAAACAAACAGTCGAAAAATTGCTGGGTGTTCAGTGGACAAGTTTGGGAATAAAAAATTCCAGTTATCCAGTTGTCTTCAATATTAGGGAAGGCTCCAGGCTTGTGAGTTTCAGCTCCAGACACTGGACCAGGTTCTTCTCAGAGTAAAGATCAGAGAGTGAGGAAGGGGATTAGTCATCTTTAAATATGCCCAGGACAATCGATTCTTTTTAACAAGACACCCTCAAAAGAAACTGTCCTACCAGTGTATTATGATTGGGTCTTTGCCAGAATCTAACTGAGCTTGGAGAAGAGAAAAATCTAACTCCAGCTTCTGGGGCCATTCTGTCATATCTAAGTCACATCTTCCTTCTCTAAGGAAGCCCAAAGAAAGAGCAGACAAAGAAAGAGCATCAATGGTATGAAAGCAACTTTAAATCAAGCAGGCTCCATTTGTGTCTAAATACTATGCTGAAATTTCTAGGTGAAAAGTAAACAGACTTACTTAGCAACATGACTCAATTCCCTAACAGTAAGAAAAAAACCAATCATTCTCATTTCTCCTATTTGATGACTAAAAAAAAGTTCTTCTTATCATTGATTAGAAAAGAAATAGCAGAGATTGTCTCTTGATTGTAACAAAAGCCCCTTCATTGCAGCTTTCTGTCTGAAGACTGGTCAACGAATTCAAGATTCAAACGAATGATCTAACACTGAGACCACTTCCCCTTGCTGATACTTTGAAGTCCCCATGACTTAATCCTGTGAACAGACCTTGGAACATCCACTTGACTTCAAGCTAGACCTGAATCATTATTCATGTTCTGGAGTAATCCTTTACAGTATTTGGAAATTTTATTCTGTGACACATGACTTATAGCAAACAGTAAACACAGTCTAACTTCGAATCAGATAAATAAACCAAAACCAAAACCAAAATAAACCCCTCATGCTTGCTTAGTACATCATGTCCAGCTTGTCTTAATATGTTAGAATTGCCATAACAAAATAGCACAGACTGGGTGACTTAAACTACAAAAATTTTCTCATAGTCCTGGAGACTATGAAAGCCAAGAGCAAGGGCCCAGCTTAGTTTCTAGTGAGGACCCTTTCCTAGTTTGCAGACTGTCCTCTCATTTTATCTTCAAAGGTCAGAAAGAAATAACTTTATTGCCTCTTTCCCCTATTCTAAGAACAAAAGCCTCTGATATTATAGTCCCACTTTTATGCTTTTATTTAATCCTTCTCACCTCTTCACAGGCCCTTTCTGCAAGGACAGTGCAAGCCAAAACAAGGTATCTGAAATGAAGGTCTTCAAAGACATCACCAATATAATAAACAATTCCAAGGAAAGAATCTATGAATGTAAAGAAATATTAATAGAAGCGTCTAAAAATTAAATGCAAAGAAAAAAAGAAAAGACTCGAGAAGATGGAACAGAATGACCAGTTACAGTGGGACAATTCTGATGGGTATACCAAATGAGAAGAAATGTAAAAAAGAATAGAAAAAACATGTGAAGCAATAATGAGAGAATTCTTCAAAATTAATGATAAACACGAAACTTTAGACCCAGGTGCTGAGTGAACAAAAAAATCTGCACTTAAGCATATCAAATTTTAACTATGGAAAATCGAAGAAAGAAAATCTCAAAAGAAACTAGGCATTGGGGAACACATCCTTTATAGAAGAGAAAACATGTGAATTACATTGGAACTCACTTAAGATGCAATATAAGCATGAAGAGATTGGAGTGAAAGATTTAGTGTTAAATATATGTATGTGTGTGTGTGTGTGTGTGTGTGTGTGTGTGTGTATAATTTGTTATTCCCATCTTTCATCTCCTTGGAAGACAGCAATTATACATTTCTTTAGTTACTTAAAATTTTGTCCCAGTTCAAAGATGCTTTTTAAAAATAATTATTGTATCTGTATCATTTTGGATACTTTCTGTAGTTCTATTTATTGGTTTCTGTGTTTGAATAATTTCTATTAATGGATAGTTTTATTGATATGTCCCAAAATATTTTCTTCTTGTGTCCTCTGCAGTGTCCATTCTATCTTCTAGCTCCAGAGTCTGTAAACTACAGTGCACAAGCCAAATAATTCAGACTGTTTTTGTGAATAAACTTTGGTGAATGTACTGAAACACAGCTACACCCATTCATTTACACATTATTATGGCTATTTCACACTATGTTACAGAAGAAACAATATGACTCTTCAAACATGAATGATTTACTATCTGGCTTTTTACAGAATAAAGTTTTCTAACTCTGGCTCTAATTAATTGAACACATGGAATATAGTCTGACAGATTTTTCAATTCTTTTCTGCTAATTATAAAATCTATCATTTTTAAATCAGTTTTGATTGATTTTTCTCCTTACTATGGCTTTATTTTCCTGATTTTTTTGCATGTCTAGCAATATTTGATTGGATATCAGATGTCATTCAAACTTGTGGGGTGTTAGATTATTTTTCTTTATTCTTTAAAACTCTGGTCTGGGGTATTGTTAGTTTATTTTAAAGAGCTTGATCTATTTAGTTGATTATTTTAAAATTGTTTTTCTGTTTGAAAAAGAAATGTCTTTATATTAGAATTATTTTTCTCCAAATTGAGGTACGAATATTATTAGTTTCATCAATGTACCTTGGATTATTAGATTTTCCCAATCTATCTTTGGGGAGCAGCTATTTTCCAGGTACTATGTGAGCTGCAGGCAATCTGTTCATTAATTCATGATTCAGTTCTGCCCTAGGACACAGATATTTTAACATGTATGTTATGAACAAGACTCAACTGAATAGTACTAAATGGTCATCCTCTGCAGATATCTAGAACCCTCCTTATCTACTTCATTCTTTTTTTATAATCTGCCCTGAGAATCCCAGCTCAGGTTGACAGCTGGACTCTGCTTGTGCCACCCTTTTTAGATATCCTGCAAATATTCTTCAGATCATAACCTGTTGGGTTTTGGATATATCTCGTTTGTTCCCCATCTTTCATAGGTTTGTTTTTTATCCCCTCGATGGCCAACATATTGAGTACCATTTTTTTCCCACATATATATATCACTTTGTTTTTAACTACTTCAGTCACAGTAGTAATATTGGTCCTTTTTACTTTATCTTGACTATATAGTGTAGCTGAATCAGTGACAGGAGAGACCTATGACATACTTCACCTGGCCCAAAGGACCCTCACAATCAACGTTCATCTATTAGTTTGTCAGTCTGATTGTGCAAATAATTTATTTCTTTTTTCATTTTATCAGAAAGGAAATTATCAAATCAGTTTATTGTACTGCTTTCTAGTCCAAAACATATTCTTTATAAAAGCAGTTTCTGTTTATGAATAACATAACTCCTAAATTTGGTTGTTGGATGAAAGTTTTATGTTATTTTGGGTATTGGTATTTCAAAAATAATCAAAGAAGATGATATTTAAATCGCTAACACACATGTAAGTTCAAGAAATAATATATAATATTTGAGCATTTTGTGACTTGATTCTTTTACTACTTCAAAAATTTACATAGACACTCATAGAATGTTTAGTAGACTGTTTTGTGTATTTTATGAGATATAATTTCCAGACTATTTTACAATAGAAATAATACTATTCTTTAGAACTCTTAATATTTTACAAGACCACAAACCATAATAAAGTTTTACTAGCAATTACACAGATTGTATTTGCTGGATTTCTGAGAAATAAATTATTGTTGAAGGAAAGTTTACATCATAAAATTTCCAGACTTTATAACTGCTATTTAAAACACAGATCTTCTTTCACAAATTAAGTGTAGATGTTCTAATACAAGTGAAAATGTTGATGCTTAATGATGAAAATATTATAACTAGAATTTTGATATGTAATTCTTAGGGCTTTGTGATAATGGACATTTCTATGGACTTCTACTTATAACAGATATTAAAATTGCACTATTCACTATATACATCTATTATGCTATGAATATATTTTATTTTACTTTAATTTGTACTTTCAATTTAATTTGAGTATTAAGAAGAGAGACATTATTTGCTATTAGCACCTATTAGCTTATAATTGACAATATTTTGATTGGTTAAGCTGTTAGTAATTAAAATATAAATGTTTAGTAAAGAGCACTTTAGATGTGTTTCCATCTAAGAAAATTTGTAGCCAGTTTTGCATGATCAAAGTTTATAGTTTCATGCATATTTTTGTTTATTGATATTTTTAACAGGACTTGAGACTATCTTTGAGACATTTTAGTTTATCAATATTACCTTAGTTTCAATATATAATTTGTATTAAACTAATGTCTATTTGCTTTTAATGAAAAATGAAATTATTTTGTATATTCTTCTACTCATTTGATATAAATACTCATTACAGATCAGAAACACATTCAGTTATATATACCATCCAATAGCTCATCATTTATCAATATGTATTCTCAGAATGAGATACATTCTTTCTATAAAGCTAGCTTTAAAAAATTTATTTGAAATGTCTCCTAGAAGGAGATTTAGTAATCCAAGTTTCATTCTGAATATAGTTTTAATCATGTAGTTATAAATGACTGCAAATACGGAATTTATAATGGAAATGCTGACATAGTCTTAAATGCATTTATAAATGTGATACTATAATAGCACAAATAAGGAATGAATCACAGTTATATGGAAAAATCATTATGAATTTTTAATGTCAAAAGATGAATATCTTTATCAGAGTTAAATGACACTTCAGATTGACTTATTTATTATAGTTGTGTCTATCTATATAACTCATTCATTAATTTGACAGACTAGTAGATTATCACTTACATTGTAATCACAACTCGCTAGTTCTGAGTTGCCGCTAATTATTTATTCTTGCAATTAGTCACTCTCAAATTGAGCTGGCAATAGTTATAGGTCTTCTGACATAGGGAAATACACAAAACATATTCAAAATTACTCTCAGAATTGGTATTTCTTATTTTTTATGGATTATTGCAAGCTTTTACAAACCTCATTGTCATTGTAAATACAGTAAAGCTCCTTGACATTATATTTCATTTGAACAACTGTTTAAAGCATCAGTTTTCTCACAAAATGCAGACTTATATAACTTGTTATAGACACAAATTCATAAGATGCATTTTTGTTTGAATTTTCCATACATATTTATATTAAAAATATTGAATTTCTAATCATAAACACATGACATTCTCACTTTCATTTTTTGATGTCTTTATATAAAATATTTAATATCTTAAGGGAAATATATATTTAAAAAGATGGCTAGATAGATAAATCAAGTAATTGTCACTGGAATTATGATGTATATATATGAATGTAATTTATGAAATACATTGTTTATACTAAAATTATCCAATCAAAATTGGTTTATTAGTTTGTATTTTCAAAGATATACATTTATATTAAATGGAGCACTTAAAAATAATTTTCTTTTAAGTGTTTGGAAGGATACTGATAATAAAATTAAAAGGTTTAACTTTAGAGAGTATAATATGAAAGAAATATTCCCAAAAGAGTTAACAGAATATGTATGTTAGTGAAATATAAGACACAAATAACTGTGGGAAACTGCTATGTTCTTTAAGGGGAGATGGAAAAAAGGATTTAAAACTTTGCAGAGAGCTGAATTTGAGCTGCATCAGGTACCACCCATATACTTGAAGTGAATTGCTTCACTGAATTTGATAAAACAATTTTACAAGGTAAGAATACATATTCAGGTTATAGTCTTTGATATACAGAAATTTAGTGATTTGCTCTGGTCATACTAATTAGAATTTATAGTAGAAAAATTTGAATACAGGTCATTCTACTTGCGGGTTGTTTGGTTACAAACAAAATCTACCTTGTTATCTACAACTGATGGGATGGGATGGAAGTAACATATTTGTTATAAAATAAAGTTTATTGATTGAAAATGTAATATGAAAATTGATTTTATATCATTATATTTTTATCAGATTTGTCTTAATGTGTTTTTTCTGTATTCTTAGTTGCATGAAATTTTTTAAATGATGTAATGTTTTTTAATTTTATGAGATTTATCTTCAGTTCTATAAATGGAACACCTAATTAAGTACTGTGATATATAAGGTGACAATTAGTGACCAATTATTTAGCAGAAATCAATCTTCAAATATAAAAAAGAGAAGAAAATTGATTTCATTTTTGTACTAAGTAGAACACAGTGTTAAATCTCTTTTGCTTGAGTACAGATAAGACTCTACAGAATAGTGAGCTACTTCATTGCTTTTAATCACAAACATCTTAGTTTTAAAGAGACAGTTTAAACATGACATTATATACAGAACTTTTTCACTATAAAGCACTCAGTGAAAATAACTGTTTCTGTCATTCTGAGAAGTTAGACTGAAAATTCCCTATGTTTATTGCAAATATTTCTCTTGTCTATTTTGTTTTACTCTGTAAAACTGAAATAATTTTGAGCAGGTTTAGAAAAGTATGACAGTAATTCAATAAACAAATTCTACATAGATTGTTATTAGGAAGCAGGGGAAGAAATGATTGTTATTCACTGCTGTATATTGCTATAGAGTTGAGTAAATCTTTACCATACATATAATTAACCTTGAAACAATGAATGTGTTACATTTCTAAATACATATGAACATAATATGTAGTAATTGATAAATAGTCCCCAGATATAAATGCATGTTTATGTTCACTATTTACGTAAGTTGTTTACATGCCTATAGGTATTGTTTATATATGCTATTATATATTTTATATTGCTTTAGATTAGAAGTTATCTACTTACTCTTTAATAAACACTGGCATTGACATTGTAGTAAAAATTGAATTAATTTGGGATTCTCTCAGTTATATAACTGACTCTTTGAAACAGTGACTATTTGTGTTTCTTTTGAAAGTAAATTTTAAGGGTTGAGAATTTCTGGAGCTTATTTTGTCTCTAAGCCCTATAGTACTCCTCATTCCTGTCTTTAAACAGTAGTTGCAGATTTATCACAGATATTGCAGTAATTGAAAAGAAACATATCTTGAGCTGCTTCACTTCTGCTATTCTAGAAAACTGAGATTTTACTGCTTTAAAAATTTTTAAAACAACTACACGCTTTAAGCGTGGAGTAGCGGTTAAGTCAATAGCCTCCCAAGAAGCAGAAGGTTACATACCCCTGGGTTCAAATCCAGTTCAGAGGGGAGAACAAGTAAGTGAACAACTAAATAAATATGAGACAAAATGCTTCTTCATCCTCTTTCTTCCTGCCTGCCTGCCTACTCACCTCCATTCCAGGCTGTAACTTTTTTCATTAAACAAGAAGGAAAGAAAGCATTTTAAATTATGAGTCCCTAAATTTTGAAGCACATTTTTTTTAATTTGGTAAGTTACAAATTTAACTCATACACATATATACATCTAATATATTACTGATATTGAATTATGACTTTGAAATGTTTTTTAATTGTTCATCATTTGATAAATAATAAATCATGAACTCTGGTTATTATTTCTGATAAGAATATTATTAAGAAATATGCTGTAGGTAGTGAATGAGGAGCATGAAAAAATGATGCACTTAGTGTTAAATGCCTTACATATAAATCCTAAATATATCCATTTAGAATAGTTAAGTCTGTTGACAGATGACTCAGTGTAGAAGATGTTATATTTATATGTTCATCTGAATTCTACTCAGCTACCAAAAAAATAAAATAAATTGTGTCTTTTGTAGCAGCATGGATGAAATGTGAGGGAATTATGCTAATGAAATAAATCAGAAAAAAAAGAAAAATACCAGATGTTTCACTCACAGGTAGAATACAAAGAAACAGTGCAAAACCCTCAAGAATATGGAGTCAAAAGTGTGGTTATCAGTTTAGGGTGGGATTATGGAGGAGGAAGGGAAAGTACTTCACCATAACCAGAGGGTGTTAATTGAAAAAGATTTTATTGTAGTTGTTTGAGAATGACTTTGAAAAAAATCTAATAGTCAATTTTTCTCCAACTGACATAAATCCATTTACAGGGATAAATGTATATTGAGAAAAAGGGAAAACCTATATCTCCAAAGAGTTGTTTCATACAGTGACTTAGCTGAAAGTGTAGTAAACTCCAAATACTATCAAAAGCTCCATTTGAGAGTGGGAATTCATAGAAACCAACTGGTAAATGAATGAAAGGCTTGAGTAGTAGTCACAGTGGGTCTGTGGACTCATACTGCAGTCATTATTCTAACCCGTGACTGCAAATAATAGTCTACATAAATTTCCTGACCAATAAGTAAAAACATAAATAAAAACTACATTATAAATGACAAATTGTAAATGCCTATCATTGATCACCTACCCATCTCTTCTCTTCCAAGCAAGATGGTAAATCAGAAGCATAATTTTCAAATATTTAAATAAGATAAGGGGCAGAAGAGGCAGTGATGTAGGGCACATCCTATCTCAATTGCATTTACCTAAATGATAACTGTCCATTAACAATGAAAAAGGTGGTGATGTCAACGGTAGTTGCTGTGCTATATGTGCTATCTCCATTAAACAGGTATCTCCCAATCTTGCACAAAGCATGAGATTACAAACCTGGCATCTTTTTTTTTTTTACACATTTTATCCATATATGGAACATATTGTTGATAGCAAAGGTGTTGGAATATATTCCTTATTTTACCATGGAGATATTTTGAATTCCTGCTCTCTTTAACTGCATAGTACACAGGAATGTCAATCACTAATAGAACATCCAATTGTTTCAGGGTAGTCATTATATTGACTGAAATTGGTACACAGGAGAAATGAAAATTCTCTAAATACTCTAGGAAGAAACGTGGGTTCAAAGACCTGAGAAAGAAACTCAATCAAATGCAGAGGTCAAATTAATTAAGCTGCCCTAATTACCCAAAAGATTCTGAGGTGCTCTCTGTAATGGAGATAAATTCTGGATGATGTTCTTGTCAACCCAATGTGAGAGTCACAGTACAACTCTATGATTATGGAGCAAAAACTCCTTTTACTACAGAAAAAAGCACACTATTTGTAAAGTAACACCTTTCATAATATACCAATTGATGTTATGTATCAAACCATAAAACATAAAGTGACTGTGACCAGGGCTGCTTATAATGAGCTGAAATAAGCACCCACTGAGTTATAACTTTGGGTGAAGGTGATAGCAATCTATTATATGACAGAAAAAGCACATTTGGTACTGAATCTGAGAAGGTCTATAGGGCACAGGTTGGTTATAAAAAAACTACTCTAAGAATAGATAAATTTTTAAAATTCTCTAAAAATGCCTTCAAAGGGATCTTAAAAGTTAATATATGAGTAAAGCAAAAACAGAATACGATATAAAAGAACTTCTCAGAACAGAAGAAAACCATCTGTAAAAACCCAAGGATATTTACCAATTCTGCTTTTCATATCCCTCTCTCAGAACAATAACAAAATTATTTTATATAAGAAAAAACGGTATCAAGCAACAAAGTTCTATTAGAACAGCTTGTATGAAAAGCAGAAGGTAGCTTTCATCATGAGATGTGCGTTTTACAACACTTGATGCTATAGACTATGAAATAGAGATTTAAGTCATATGAAATACATATTCAAGAAACAGCCTAATTGAAGGAATAAAATAAATCTTGCAAAATATTTTGCTATAAAAATAACCAATGACAAAAGAGGTGTGCCCTTGTGGAACAGTGGAACAGTGGAACAGTGGAACAATGCGCTCCAAAGGGAGCGCATTGGGTCTGGGAATGTGAATAACTAAATAAAATTCTCCTTCCTCCTCTCTCTTTCTGCCTGTACCTTTCCTTTAAAAAGAAAGCAAAACAATAATTGTACTTTTGATAAGACAATAACAGAGGGGCAATGATATTATAGGTGATGATTCACCAATGTAAGCTAAGATTTTCATCTTTCATTATCTGGAGTCAATTCATAGTCTCTAAGATTGATAAATAATAGAAATATAAAAAGTTTTGAAAAGGAGGTGAGACGGGCCAATAGGCTATCTTTTCAGGTGTTTTTATTTTTATTTTTTAAGAAAAGCTACAGGCAGGCAGAAAGAGGTGGAAGAAGAATTTAATTTATTTTTTTTTGTTGTTCATCTCGGTTGTCACTCAACGCTAGGATGCGAATCCAGGTCTTGGGTCCTTAAGATGTATGTGACTTTTGTCTCCGGAGGCAGGGACTTATCCACCAAACTGCTGCTGCATGCCAAACTTTGCAATTTTATTATAGGATGAGGTGCTTGTATTAGTTTTACTAAACATCGTCATACAGTAAAAACAGAAAGTTGTAATATTAAGATTTTTTTCTTTATGAATTTTGTTGATAAACTTATGCAATGGTATCCTTTGTTATTGATTATAGTAAGGAAACAATACATTGGATTTATAAAGAGATCCTGAGATGAGGAAAACTTTAAATTTGCTAACTCAACTATTCCTATGTTTTAAAAATGAGTGGCATTGATAAAGTTTAAAAAATAATATTCTAATGAATGGTTAATTGAAACCTTAGTTTATGCATATCAGGTTGATACTTGCAGCTGACTTTTCTTGAATCAACATGTCATTTATCTTAATGCTCTCAATTAGATTTATTTTCAAAACATTTTTTTTGGTATTAAGTTTTTATCTTCTCAAAATTCATACACTTAAATCCCAGTTCCCATTGTGATGGTATTTGGAGTTGAGGCCCTTGGGAGATAAATAGGTTTAAACAACATCATGAGTAGACCTCCGAGAATGGGATTAATATCTTTATGGTAAAGGAAGAGGCTAGAGTTTCTCTCTCTTATGAGAGGACACCACAAATCAGAAAGAGGGTCTTCCTTAAAACTTACCAGGCTGGCATTCTGATTTTGGACTTCCCATACTCAAGGACTATGTGAAATAAATTTCTATTGATTACCCCCCAGGATATGGTATTTTCTTGAAGCAGCATGAACTAATACACATATGAATCTAAGGAAAATAATATGATTAAGCGATCCCAAACTCCATGTTTCAAATTTCCACATTTGCTTCCTGAACATTCACCTCAGACCATCATGCTGCTCTCTACTTTATTTCTTTTTGTCTTTGTTTTTCTTTTTGTTTTGTTTTGGTTTTGTTCTATGTTTATCTGAACCATTTCTCATTAGTATTGTATTATCTTAATAGTGCATATAATTCATTTCAAGGCCTTTTTCAGTGACATGTACCATTACAAAAAAAATTGCTTATTGCATTATTTGATTAGTCTTAAAAATACCCTTCCAGGTAGCTAGTGAAAGCTTTTCTCTGACATTAAAAAAAAAAAATTATTAGAAACAAAAAGTGGATTATTCTTCAGTAATGGAGTTATACTGAAGTTTTCATTTTTATCTTGAATGACATTCAAAATTATAAATGTTGAATTATTCTTTTATATAATCATGGTTTCACAAATCTTTAGATTTGTTTTCTTCCTTGAATTTCAATGTTTCCTAAAATTGATATAATTTTATGATTCCCACTTCACATCTTTAGGAAAACAATAATTACTAACCCAGAAGCAATCAATTAACAAAGAAAGATGAAAAAACCTTATCTATCACAAATTTTTTAATTGCAATGTCAATGTGAAGGAAAGGACTGATGAAAACAGAAGATATCCTCTGTATATAATCTTCATTTCCTCCATGCATGCAATGTGACTAGTTGTAGCTCTGGTTGTGCTTTTTGCCTTCATCATATGTAGGTGAAAGAGTAGCGCATTACTTTTTTTCATAAATGACAGGCTCTATGTTAGTTGGTGATTAAGGATCTTTCATATTTGTCATAACATCATGTTTTTAGTTTTTAATTTTTAATTTCTAATTGTCCTTTAATTTTACAATGGATTTTTTTATCATTTGATCATGTTTAACTTTGTGAGTGCCTTGTCTTTTTATTCTTTTGATAGTTTGCTTGCTTTTTTGTTGATTCTCCTATGCAGTTTCTTATAGAAATTTAACACTTTGATTCAACAATCACATTTACCATATATATCAATAGCTGCAAATGCATTTCTTTTAACAAATAAGTGAATTTTAAATTATTCACTCCTTCTCTTGCCCATATATATATGTACATATATATATATATATATATATAATTATTGTTCACAATTTTATTCATGTATTTAGTTACCAGTTCCAAAAACTAAATATTGACTGTGGTACTCTCATTATAAATTTGTACAATATCAGATTAAATGACATAATTGTCTTTGCCTTTGCTCAAAAGAATATTATGTAATTATCTTTTTTTGATAAGAATAATTTAGATATTTATAACCTCTGAGTTTTTTCTTTATAAATGTCCTTGCAAAAGAAATAAATCACTATTTCACTTTTGTTTATATATTATATTGTCTTAGCAATTTCAAATTGTTGAAAACTTTTTTCCTGCTGTTACCTTTTTTTTTGTAATTGAAAGTCAGATGTCATTTTTTCATTCCTATGTGAACCATTTTTGATGACTAATATTAAGATCTCTTTGCATTTGCCATTCTGCATTTCATCTGCTTAACCTAAGTTCAACTTTCAGTGAGTTACAGACCTTAGTATACATGGTGCTTTATTAATTTGTGACATAGTTTACAGCAAATATGACAAATTCTCAGATGTTAGCTCTTTATATATATATATATTTCATATGTATATTTATCATGTATTTATATATTATCTATATTATTCTTTCACTATTAGGATTTGGAAAACATGTGTTGAATCTTCTATTTTATACCACTTAAACCTTTTTTTACCAAATATTTTCCTTCTTGACTTTGTTGCATTCTTAGTTATAGCTTCAGCAGCTTTACTTGTCCATTCAAACAACATAAAAACCATGAGCCTCCTTATTTTCAGTTTTATTTAACATTAAAAAATTTATAATATCTGTTTTTAATGCAATTTATCTTGGTAACATAGTATCTTTAATATCTCTGGAATTATATTTATGCTATTCTTCTTAAATGTTCCTCTGAATAATTTTTTTTTTTTTTGGTGCTGATGGTGTAAATACATTTCAGTTTAATGTTTTCTTTTTATATTAATATTGTCCTCAAATAGTTGATAATTATTAGATAACTATTCATTTGAAGATGCACATTTATCTATAATTTAAAATGCTCTCTAATTATAATTATTCCCTTAATTAAAATTTAGGTAAGATAAAATAAGACCTATTCCCTAGTTGAGATAGCTCCCTGGTCTCCTTGTTCTCTGATGGTCATAATTTAGTAAAGACATTAACTTGCTTCTCTAATGCCAAGACCAACTGCTTTTGTCCCAGGTTCTACTTCTAATTTCAGCCAAGTCTAGATTTAACTCTGGGGTAAAGGTGAGAGAAAGCTTCGCCTTTTCCTCATGTACTTAATTTACCTTTGGTGTCTTTGGAGATGTGTTACCTCAGGATTTATTTTTTCTCATTCCATATTTAACTTTTCCCTTCCTAAATATAACAATATTTTTAAACAAAATTAACTAGTAATCCACATTAGAGAATAGTCAGCTCCAGGTTGGTGATGCCAGAGGCAGCCAGGAACTGGCAAGGTGACCAAAGGTATAGTGAGGACACACTAGCCCTGCATATGTCCCACAGCCTCCTGTAGAGAGGGTACCACAGGCAGCTGCATTTGGTCCTAGAAGTAGCGGCAGTGCCCACGCAGGTGCACCACATATGGTACTAGCACATGAGGTTGTGTGCATCTCATGTCTGCCTGATGGGAGAGAGCCACATCAGGCCCAAAGCTAGAAGTCACACATGTGCATAAGCACTCCTGTGCCTGGCTTTAAGAAAGGCAGATTTGCACTATTTTTACCCAAGGGAAAGAGCTGCCCAAGACAAGGAGAGGGTCAGTGGTGCACACATGTACATATGTCCACGTCCAGACAGAGATCTTATGGGCCCATGCCCAGCTCAAAGGGAGGAGACCAGGTGGGCCTCAATCAGGCAAGTGGAAGAGACAACACATCCCTTCTAGGTTGGTGGTGGAAACTATACATCCCACCATGAGCTGAAAACCAGCAATACTAGGCTTTTGCCCCTGAGTTGCCATGGATCATCAGCCCCACTATGTAGCAGCTCAGAGCAGCCAGTAGCCAGGCTACAGTGGACTGAAATCTGTGTGTGCTAGGACTCTGCATCACAGGACCAGTGACCCCACCATGCTCAACCACTGTCAGGAACAAACACCCATGAGGTTTTAGAACCTGCAGACTCCCATAGTGGCCCAACCTAGACCCAGTGATTTTAAAAACATGTAAGTGAACTAGCAGAGAACTGGAATCACAGTCTGCAATTGGGTTGCCTATTAAACTCTCTGTTCTGGAGAGCTGCAAACCATGAAGTAATCACCTAGAATAGCATCAGTGAATTCCAGTAAAAGGGCATCCATGACAGTAGAACGACCATCACCCCCACTGAAGTCAAGGGACTGATACTTCTTGTATCACCATACAGGAAGGAAGAAATCTAAAGTGAAAGAAAAAGAAATCCAGTGCCATAGGCAAGGCAGGAAAAACGAAAGTCATGCCAAACTCTAAGTCAGTCAAAAGGCGCGAATAACTCCAAAAGTGGAAGATGCCGAAAGCTCACCAGAGAAGATATCTGTTGATATGGATTGTAGCAACCTACCAGTAAAGAGATCAAAACAATAGTTATATGAAAAAATTGAATGTGCTCAGGAGGCACACACAGCTAGTCAAGGGCCATTGGAAGATATCAGAAAATAAGTGACAGATCAAAGGGAATATTTTACCAATGAGACTGAGGTCATGAATAAAGTCTTAACACATATGTTAGAGATGAAATATACCATCAAGGAATTGAAGATAAACATGGAAATCTCCCTAAACATACTCAGTCTGAGAGGAGCAAATAAAATAAATTGAAACAAGATTAAAGAGGTAATCCTTACAGATAAGGAGAGAAAGAAGATTGAGGAAAAATGAAGAAACTTTACAAGAGAAACAAACATAAATGTAATTGGAATTGCAGAAGGAGATTCAGGAGAGAAAGGAGCAGAAAACCTATTTAAAGAAGTAATAGAGAATTTATCAAACCTCTTACAAAAGGAATCATGGAGGTTCAAGAAGCAGAGAGAACACATTTTTTTTAATTGACATAGCCACAGACACATAATAGTAAAACTAGCAAAAGTCAATGACAAAAAAAAAAAAAAAAACTATTTAAGATTGCTAGAAAAATAAAAACATAACCTACAAAGGTACACCCATCAGGCTATCATCAGACTGCTCAGAAGAAACCTTTCAGGTGAGAAGAGAGTAGAATGACATTTTCAAAATACTTTTAAAAGACAAACATAACCAACCATGTATAGCTTTCCCTGAAAATGTTATGATTCAGCTATGATGGAGCAATAAAGGTCTTGAATGACAAACAAAAGTTAAAGCATTTTTCTGCCACCAAGCCCACCGTTCAAGAAATCATGAGGTTCCCTACAACAGAGAATTAAGCCTTGAGGATTGTGATAAACAGAAAACCTAAAGCAGAAACAAAGTAGAGACCAATAGGGCAGAAAAAAGACAACCAGGAAAAACAAAAACAAATAAAAACACTAAAGGGTGAAAGAAAAACAAGTATCCTATACAAATACATAAGTATAAAATGGTGTCAGCTCATAAAAGATAATCCTAGGGAAATAAAGTTAGAGACAATCCATGAGACAGCCACAAAGCCCAATCTTAAAGAGGTGAATAATCATAAAACAGACAAAACTGACTGAACAGTGAGAATAATCCAAAGGAAAAAGTGAATTTAAACAGAATGAAGCAATAGGCAGAGAAAACCAAAAGTAAACAAAGACTCAAATGTTAATAATAAAACCCAACATCTCAGTCATCATCTTAAACATTAATGGACTGGACTCACCAAAGTATATAAAGTGGCTGGATGAATTAAAAAAAAAAGAGACTGTCAATACTATGCCTACAAGGAACACATATCAGATCCAAAGATAAGCATAGGTTGAAAGTTAAGGACTACAGTAAAATATATCAAAGCAACAGTGAAGAAAGGAAATCAGGAACTATAAAACTAACATCTGACAAGATAAACTTCTTACTAAAAATCATTTAATTAGGCAAGGATGGTCACTATATTATGTTCAAGGGACTAGTCCTTCAGAAATAAATAACCATCATCAAAATATATGCAGCCAGTATAGGACAAGCTACATGTATAAAACAAATACTGACATTTAAAGGCAGAAATTGGCTGTAACCCAATAGTAGCAGGGGACTTCAACATACCACTTCCACACAATAATCAGTAGCATTCCTATAGGCTAATAATGAAATAGAAGAAAAACAGAGGAAAAAGTTCAGAAAGAAATCACATTCATAATAGAACCAAGGAAGATCAAATATCTGGGAACCAACTTAACAAAGGAGGTGAAAGACCTCTGCAGTGACAACTACAAGACCTTAACAAAAGAAATTGAAGAAGACACTAAAAGATGGAAAAATCGTTCCGTGTTCATGGACTGGAAGAAACAACATAGTAAATATTACCATTCTACCCAAAATAATATATAGGTTTAATGCAATTACTACCAAAATCCCAGGGACATTTTTCAAATAAATTGAGCATAAAATATTGACGTTTATATGGAATCACCAGAAGCCTCAAATAGCCGTAGCTAACTTAGAACGAAAAAACAAAACAAAACAAAACAAAACAAAAAACAGCAAATGAATTACACTCCCTGACTTTATACAGTAGAGTGATTGAAATCAAATCAAGAGACTAGAAATTCAATCACACCCATATGGACAGTTAATATATGAAAATAGAGTTAAGAGCATATAATGGAGGAATGAAATTCTATTCAAAAAATAGTTTGGGAAAAACTGGAAAGATATCTGCAAAAAAAAAAAAAGAGAAAAATTCTTATTTTCTTATACATTATTCATTAGCACCACACAGTAAAGGTAACTCAAAATGGATCAAAGACTTGGATAATAGACCTGAAACCATAAAATACTTAGAAAAAATTGTGGAAAAATGCTCATACTTCATCCTTAGAGATGTCTTTGCAGAAGAAATGGTGACTGAGGGAAATCTAAGCAAAATTAAACAACTGGGACATCAAACTGAAAAGCTCTGTACAGCAAAGGAAACCACCAATAAAACAAAAAGACAACCTACAGAATTAGAGAGGATATATACAACACACAGCAGATAAAGAACTAAATCTCCAAAATACACAGACATTGTACATTTCAACAATAAAAAAAATTACCTACTAAAATATGGGCAAAAGAAGTAAAAGACACATATCTAAAGAAGACAGATGGCATAGAGACATAAAAATTGTTATACATAAATCATCATCAGATAGATGCAAATAAAAACTAAAATGAGATACCACCTCACTTCGGTGAGAATGGCCTATATATTAAAAAAAAACAAAAA
Source organism: Solenodon paradoxus (assembly GCA_004363575.1). Lineage (NCBI taxonomy): Eukaryota > Metazoa > Chordata > Mammalia > Eulipotyphla > Solenodontidae > Solenodon > Solenodon paradoxus. The sequence goes on along the minus strand of RJWH01000040.1, from coordinate 1,072,619 downwards.
CAAAAACTGTAAGTAGCATGTGTTGAGGAGTGGGTGTGGGGCAACTGCTCTACACTGTTCTACGGTGTTGGTGGGAATGTAAATTGGTGTAACCTCTTTGGAAAACAATACAGAGATACCTCAAATAATAAATATATATCTGTCATTTGATCCAGCGATCTACTCTTGGATCTATGCCCAGACGATACAAAATCTCTCATCAAGAGAAAAGGTCTGCACCTCTATGCTCACTGCAACACAATATTCAGTGGCCAAGACCTGGAAACAATCTAAAAGCCCATCAACCACAGATGAATGGATAAATAAGCTCTGGTATATATTCTCTATGGAATTCTATGCTGAAACTAAAAAAGATGAAATTGAGCCTTTTGCAACAGTGGATGGAACTGGAGGGTATCATGTTAAGTGAAGTAAGTCAGAAAGAAATAGAGAAATACAGGATGGTTTCACTCATATGTGGAATATAACGTAATGAAACAAATGATCACACAAATCCTAACAAAAATAGAAGGACTGAGGGCTGTGGTTACAAGGGGGGGATGTGAGGAGGGGGCAGGGAGGGTAAGGTGGGTGGTAGAAGGGAAAGGTGATACTAAGACACATGGAACTGAAACTCTGGTGATGGGTATGATATGAATATAGCCTGAGATGCAATTTCAGCGTCCTGAAATGAATATAACATTGGGAACAAAAGAAATAAATATTTCAGAAGAAAAGAAATTAGCAGTGATGCTTTATTGCCTGCTCATGTTTTATTGCCAACTACTGTTTAATAAGTGCAATAAGTCTTCTGGTTGCCCCGGTTTTTTTCAATTCAGTTCTTTCTGTTGTTATATTACTGTTGAAAGCATTTCATTGTTCTTTGTATCTGCTGGTACTGTACTTGATGCTTATTGAATACCATTCTTGCTCTTTCTTTTGAGCATGTGTTTTTTTTTTTCCAAAACTTTGCATTAATTAGTATGTTACCTTCTGAGAGTTCTTAGAGATTTGTCAAACTGATAAAAAAAAAATTTTTTCATCAATTATTTTAAGAATTTAGCTACATAATTTGATGACATTTTAGATTTTTAGTTGTTTAGTCTTCCATTTTCATACAAACTCAAATTTTTCAAGTGGAAATTTTATGTGATTCTATGACATGAATGATGAACATACTTTGTAACTCATTTTAAAAATTCACGTCTATTTTATTATGCTTATCAATAGTGTTATAATGGGAACAACTTTCAAGGAAATATTAAAAAAAAGTTGAGAATAAATGATGATTCAATTATTCTAGGTTATTTGCATTTATGTACTTCAACTCCAAAAATTGTTCACTGAGTAAAATATGATTGAGCTAAATTATCTGTTTTAGTCTTATCTCAAAGCCATTACCTCATATCTTCAATTGTTGATATAAGGTGATCTTCATTAATAGTTTTCTGGGGGAATATTGAAAATTCTTAGTCAATTCTACTGTCAATTTCATTTAAAGTTATTTCTGTTTAAACACAAACTTACATTAGTCAAATTTAGCAAACACACACATAAGATGCTAATTTCAAATATATTTCATTTTGGCAATTTCCATTGCACTCTGCTTTAGAAAGAGCTGTAGTACAACATAGGGCACATGCGGACAGTTCTTTAAAATTAAGTTAACAACATGTTGTCATAAAAGATATATGAAAAAGCAGACTTAGCTTCTTGATGAATATTTTAAATATTAAATTACTTGGGTTTGATTAATTCAAAAGTGTTATTAAGATATATCTAAACTCCCTATTAAATCCAATCAAGACTGATTTAGAGAGACTGAGAAAATAAACATAATTAAAATCAGGGTACCACCAAGAATATCAATTCTGAAAGGTCTGGCATAGTTAGGTTATATTTTAACATGATTAATCAACTCTTCTATTTTTTATATTGCATGTTAAGAAGAAAAAGCTTTAATAGCATTTTAAAAATTTATTTTTAATCTGAAGAAATTGAACAGACTTTACATTTAATTTTACTTTTGACCTCTTTGCTCACATAAAAAAATTAATTATGCTCATAAAATTATACTCATAAGATATTCCATTGTAAATAGCTTTAAAGCATAAGATCAAAAATATGCATCTTTTGATAGAACATACAAAATAAGACATTTTATTTATTCTGCTTTTTAATCTTAATCTTGGGACCTACTTAAAACTTTATTTATATCTTATCATTTTTTAATCACCCTATGTTATTCTATTTAAATAATATTTTCAAAACAGGAAGATAATATCTGTGGGATCTGATTGCAATCTGGTCTTATATGTAGTTCTGTGGTTGTTAGACACCTTCTAAACTATAACAAGAATCAGAAGAAAGTTTGAGATTTTTATTGTTTGTTATCAAAGATGTCCTAATAATAATAGATAATAGTCTGATTCAAGTCTAAAAACAAAAGAATATTTGCAGAGATTAATTTATAAATTCACTTTACAAAGGTTGAAGCATTTTGTTCTGTTTTAAACAATTGCTCTACAATTAGGAAAAGAAATAATATTATACTAAATTGTTACACAGCATGGAAGTATAAGTCTTTGCATCAGAATTTAAAGTCTTAATCATAGTATAGAATCTCAGAGTTCTGGAAACGACATAATGCCTTGTACATTAAATAATTTAACAATTTTTGTAAAATAGCTTCTACCAACCTAATAGAAATTTTATTGACAAACATGGGTAATCCAAGTTCACCAGCCAAGTTGTTAACTTAGGTCCAGGAGCAAAACTCATCCAAGACGGAGTGATGTATTTAAAACTGAATAAGAGCAAGGTCTTGGGTCAGATGATTGCTAAAATCTCAATTATCTCAAAATTTCCTTAGCTAGGGACCACATAATACAATAGGAACTATTCTGCAAACAACCAGAGGAGGGAGGTGGTCCTGTCTGTATAAAGCATAAAAGCAAAAATAGTCCGAGTCTAAATTTGTTTAAAATAAGTTGTCCGACTTTTTCCTAACTGACTTAGAACCAACAAACAGCTGAAACATAGTCAATTGCTATAATGTTTTTAATAAAAACTCGTAGATAAGGAAGGGTCAAATATGTTGCACAGGCATAGCAAATATCTTCATGATTGTTACTGATTTCTTCTTTAACAGAAATTAATTGCTCCATGGTTATACAATGTGATATGATACAACACTGGAATTGTTGGTAAAAATATGTAAAGAGGTGTTAATATTGATACCAATTATCAAAATATGGGGATATCAAGTTAAAGACTTTCAAGATATAATTCTGATAAAAAAAATACTGATCTGAGGAAAAATTGGATTTAGCTAGTTGTCAGCCGGTTTCTAAGTTAAGATTCCTGTACAATTTTATCACAAGGTACAAAGAACAAGGGAGAAAGTAATTAAACAGCAGAAATATGTGAAAATATATCTAATATATCTATACAATGCATTTATTCCTACAGTCACACTAGCTCCTCCAAATTTTAGGTATATTCATGTTGTTACTATTGCTGTATTTGCTATATAAATGCTTTACTAAATGTAGCTACCCCAGCATATTTAATCACCTTGCTGCAATAGTGTGTCATCAAGGGCCAGCAGTTGAACTGTGCAGGAACTGATAAATTTAGTTCAATCAGCAATGGACTGCTCAAGGCTTAGTCATTCCCTAAAAAGACCTGTTTTCAGGATGGACCCTTTGCTGTCTCCTGAGATATTAGCCTTAAGATCTGCTATATTATTTTTGGTAAGTATAATTTTTTTGTATGTGTGCCTGAGGCATTATACCATGCACAATCATTTGTTCAAATAATTTATGCCAATAATGTAATCTAGGTTGAAATTCATTTTCATATGTCTGAAGTCTTCAGCCATGTAGTATCGGTTAAACCAGGTCAGTTGTAAAAACGCTACATGTCTTATTGTTTAAATTTCAGTAAAATTCCTGGACACCAAGACATTGAGAGAGATTCCATAATTGGTAACAATTTGAATGTATTGCCACACACAGTGAATATAAGATGTGTATTTTTATTTTTTAATTTTTTTTAGTTCTGTGAGTCCTAGTGAATCCTTGCTCCTCAGGCAGCTCTGCCAGAGCCTCATTTTTAGTTTCTCTATGACAGCTTATGATTAATGGGAAAACTGTAAGATTCTTAGATTTACAATTCAGATTTAAAGAAAAATGTGTCCTCCTCTGAACTTTGTCGAATGCAGTATCTAAACCAGAATTATAATAATCTGTGTCTAAACAAAACGAGTTTAAAAAATCAAGTCATAATTCTCTATGAATACTAATAAAACAAATAAAAGAAATAAATATGCAGATATCAGGACACATTGATGTAAATATAAACTTCCAGGATATATTGATATGTAGTCATTACATTATTAACAAAATTTAATTCCAGATTACTTGTAAAAACCCACTTAAGCAAATATACTATCAGACTTACAATTAGCTCCTGAATGATTATTTTTAGTATTTATTATTGGAAAAAATTACTGATTCTTACGATAAATTAATATTAATTCTTAAGCTGAATGCATCTTTTTGTCAGGTTGTGGAGTGAATTATTCACATCTCTTTTAATCATTTGCTCTTGTCACTATCATATTTTAAGGAAAAATAAATGAAACTTTTTATTTTAATTTTCCAAGACACATCACTAGTAAATTATAAATCTGAATCTATGATCTTGGTTTATTACACACTCATGCTTGTGCTCTTAAACATTATTGCTGTGTGAGTATGTGGTGTATTGTAAGGTGCATACATAGTATCTTTTGGATAATTAGGATGTTTAAGGAGAATATTTTAAAATTCATTGGAAAATATAACTATAATTATATATCATATTTATAATATGCTGAAATTTTACATATATCTTACTGTAAAATTTGACACAGACCTTACTGACTTATTTTAGAAGAAAAGGGTAACAAATTAGATGATTTATTTAGGCTAGACAGTATGTTTGATTTTTCAGTTCGTGACTACTATCAAGCTCTGTATTAATGACTGTTTTTTAGTTTATGTAAACAGAAAATATACTTTTCTCTATACAGAATAAATAAAGGGCTCTAATTAAAACCATAGATATTATTTATTTATACACTGGCTTACTTATCTATATATTTGTTGAAATAACATTTATTTAGTAGCTACTATATTCTAGATATTCTTCTTATCATTGGGAATGCAACAGAAAGTCAAAAATGATATCTGACTTCTTAAAAAATAATGTGGAGTGTATGTGAGGAAATTTCAGGCCAGAGGGAACATCAAATGCTTACATAATTGGAAAAAAAATAGGAAATGGCAGTCAACCTGGAATGGAGAAAATAAGGGATTTTTTTTTAGGTCATGCAGCACCAGGCATCAGTTTTTATGGTATGCCATAGATATAGACCTTTAAACCCTGTTGGTCTTTATGGAAAAACCTAGGAGATGTTAATAACATGTTTGAAACACGGCAGGTGATTTAATTAACTAACATTTATCCATACAATCAAATCGATATCTGTTAGGCTGGCCCAGGGATAAAAGCAGCAGCGGCCACACCCGGGAAAAAGGTGGATGACGTCAGAATAAGGGATGCAACCCCCACACCTGGATTCACAGGGCCAATCCCCAATCGCCACACGGGAAGCCCACGAAATTCCTCTGCTTAAAGAGCCGGTCCCCCTTTGTTCTGGGCGCTACTTCCCAGCCCGCGACTTCCCGGCCCTCTGCGGACTTGGGAGTTTCGCCCGGGTGTGCAAACCCCATAAAGCCCTGGCTATTCGACATTTTTTGTCTAATTGACTTTTTCTCCTCGCAGAGACCAGAAAAACCTTACAATATCAACACATTTCAGAATTATGTTAATATTAGAAATAAATGTAAAAATGGCATTATACCCCCCAGTACTCATTAGTCTGTACGGATAAGAACCATGAGAGATTAAGACTGGAGGTTATCAGACAGACTATTATGAAGACCAGTTGTAAATTTATTTTTATTTATTTTTAAAAGAAAGGTACAGGCAGGAATGAAAGTGGACTGGCAAGCAGTCAGTAAGAGAGAAGAGTAAGAAGTAGTTTTCTTTAGTTTTATTTACTTGTACATCCTGGTTGTTACCACTCCCACCCTCACCACCACCACCCACCTGGGGATGCGAACTTTGTTGCTTGGGATTATATGTGGACTGCGCTAGAACAGAAGTGGTGGACCTAATTGCTATTCCACCAGGGCATGTCCAGTTGCCAGTTTATATGCCAACTGGTGCTTTTGGAAGTATTCCTTTTAAAGTTGGGGCTGACTCATTTGGAATGCTTCAACTAATGTTTTGCAGTAGATGAATATTAAGCAGTTATCAATGTATCCCTACATCTTACCTAGTCAGTGTTTTGTATCAGTAGTTCCTAATTCTCTTAAGCCAATCACACAACTTTTGAAAAATCAAAGTGTGTCTTCATCAAGAAAATAAATAGACTCTTTAAAATCTTATTTGATGATTACATTAATTAATGGAAGAAGACAATCCATGAGGATACAATTGTTTCTGAAGTTTCTGATTTCCTGTCTGTGGCAAGTAATGACCAAAATTTATTTCCAGGATAAGGTAATATATTTACTGCCACACCCCATCAATGGAAAGAAATTGAACAATACTATAGAAGAGGAGAGAGTAGAGATTTTATTTTCAAATCCAGCTTTGAGGTCAGAGTTTTAGATCTCATGATCAAATTAACTTAAATTTTTATAGGGCCCAATTAAGTGATTACAACATAACTCTCTTGTTTTCCAAATTCCAGACAAAATGATAGCTCCTATTTCATCTCTCCCTTTCTAGATGAATTGCAGCTGCAATTTAAAGATTTCTTAAATATATTGCCCAGATAATTACTATAAGACACTGACAAATTCAGAACACAGATAAAATTTACTTTTTGTTTTTGTTTTTGAATGGTATAAAGATAGTTTTATGGTTTGCTTTTAACTTTTATATTCACAGGATGAAATCAAGGTCCTTAAAATTATGTTCTTCATGGAAATAATTTCCTAAGAGTCTTCTATGGATAAAGTATGCCTTTTCTGTTCTCACTTAGCAATTCTCATCCTGTGAAATTATATGATACAATTTAACCAGGCACATTGTAGAAAGTGACAAAAATATTCTTGCATTTTAACCATTCTGTCTGTGTAATTCTTTGAATACTTTTCATTTTTTTCATTATTAGAGATAAGTGCCTTTGAATCCAAGTTCTCAGAAAAGGTAATGAACACCTGTGCCTGATATAAATTATGAAAAGTCTCTAATTTTCCTCATAAAAAATAAAAAACACAGTGGAATTCTGTTACAGTGATCATACTGAACAGTTTAATCACTGCTTTTTAGTGATCACTACAAGTCAGTAGAGCCCCAAATGCTTATTTTTTACTAATTCAGGCAATTCCAAAAGAGAAAAATTTTATCCTGTAAGGATAACATCTTATATAGAATATGCACTTGTTAGACAAACTATTTTGTATTCTAATTAGGAGTCTTAACACCATAACAAACAAGTAGTTCTCAAAATTTTTGGCAAACTTTATCAGATAGTGAAGATTTATTCATATTTTTTAGATCTAAATGGTTTAGCAAACTGACATTCTCCTATCTAAAACAGCAGCATTTGAGAAGAATTCAGCACTTAAATTAAGTAATAACCAGCCAAATATTTGTTTTAAAAATGTGTTATCTTTGGTGACGATATCATCTACTTCCATGTGTTTTACTATATGTAATCTTATTTTATGTGTTTGTTTGCAGTCTTATTTTAAAGAAATAGATTTAAACTTTATTTTCCAAATATTTGTTTCCGAGTAATAAATGTTTAGTTCCCAAATTGAAGTAGTGCATCTGGCAGGAAAGAAAACTTAGAGAGGGTTTGCAAAGAGGGACCACAGATCCTTACACAGAATCTGCCAAACAAGGGACAAAGGTAGATGTTTGTTACTCTATAATCCAATAGGGAATCCTAGAAGAAAGACAACAAATATTTCTTATATAGTGAGAGAGAAAAGATGGTTAAAATAATGCAACAGATAGAATAATAAGTAACTGATTTAACCTGTCATAAAAGAATTTTGTGTAAGAAATCATGAGAGAAAAAATTAGAATTTTGTTATCAATAAATATGACAAAACACTAAATAACAATATAAAATCTAAACATGCTGATATATAAAGATAATCAAATATGAGAATATTAAAGTCATTTGGGTAGAGATTTAAATATTTGGTAGTACTTAGTCCTTAACACAAGGAAACACAGATAATTTAGGTTGAATTTATGTTTTATAATATTAAAAAATTTTTCTTGCATTTTTTCTTATTGATTTTACACATTATAATAAACGCATATCACAGGTTCTCCATATAGGATTTTTGCCCATTCCTCAAATATGTAATATACCCTGCCCTCCACCAAATCAGCCAGTGTTCTTACCCCATTGTCAAGTGGACTCTGCCACCACTTTCCCCCATTCCCCCAACCGCATCCCATTTTCTTTTGGTAATCCTAGTTCTGTTTGCAAGTATCCAAGGTTTGATTTTGTTTAATCCGTCTCTTTGCTTTGTCTATTCATATTCCACCTATGAGTGAGGTCATCTGGTATCTATCTTTATTCTTTAGACTTATTTCACTTAGCATAATTCCTTCTAGATCCATCCATGTTGATTCAAATGACAGAATTTCATCTCTTCTAAGGGCTATGTAGTAACGATTGTATATGCTGTAATTTTGTCTTTCAACCATTGGTTTTGAGTCATTTTTTAATCTTTTAAAAGGAGGTGAGTTTCCTGAATGCAACAAAAGTTTGGACTATACTTTTTAATCATTTGGCTACTCTTTGTAATTTGACTGGTGAGTTCAGTCCATTAACATTTAGGGTGATTATTGATATATAGTTGTTTTATTGTCGTTTGTGATTTGTCTTCTGTGTATTATCCCAGAAAGTGTTTTGTTCTTCTCTCTCTCTTCTTAGGTGAGTTCAGTGTAGTGTTGATTGGTTTCCCTTTTTGTTTTTTTCTTTGCTTTATTCCTAAGGATGTATTGTGAGATTACCTTGAAATTAGCATTAATAATTCTATGTATATTTCCTATTTTTTTTGAAAGCCTATTAGTCTTCCACTCACTGTAACTATTTACATTTTTATTCTTTTATCTTCCCCACTTTTTATATTTGCCATATTACTATTTTAAGTGGGATTTCTTTACACTTTATAGAGCATCCTTTAGTTTTTGTAGTGCTGATTTTGTGCTGATTAATTTTAACTTTTGCTTATCAGAAAAGTTTTTTTTTTTTTAAACATTCCTTCAGTTCTGAATGATAATCTTGCAGGGAATAGTATCCTAGGTTGAAAATTGTTTTCTTTCAGTGCTTTGAATATATCATGGCATTCCCTTCTGGTCTGTAGATTTTCAGTTGAAAAATCCACTGTCAATCTTTTGGGGATTCTTTTGTATATGATATACTTTTTTCTGGTGCTTTTATGATTCTTTATCTTGTGTTTTTGATATTTTTATGACAATGTTTCTAGGTGTAGTTATATTTGAGATTCTTTTATTAGGAACTCGTTGAGTTTCCTGGTCCCGGAGGCTCTCATTTTGGGAAAATTTTCAGATATTATTTCTTCAAATACAGTTTCTGTCCTATTTTTTGTCTCTTATCCTTCTCAGAACCCTATGATGCAAACTTTGTTACTTTTGATATTATTTCATATGTCTCAAATACTGTTGCTATTCTTTGCATATCTACTTGCTGGTTTGTTTGACTGCATTCTTCTGTCCCATCTCCTAGCTCACTTATTCTATCAGAGGTTTCATCCCACCTATTCTTGAGTCCTTCTAGTGAGGTCTTTAATTCAGCTATCGTATTCTTCATTTCTTTGATATCTTGCTTCATTTCTTTTCTCTACTTTCTGTTGTTCTCTTTTTCTTCTTCTCATTTTCTTGACTTCCATGAGTATGTTTATGCTGTTTCCCTTAATTTATCCTCAGGTAGTTTGCATATGTCTGGTGTTTTCATTTTCCCCTGGGTATTTTTTTTTAAATTGGATTCATTATTGCACATATATATCTCTCGGTCTTTGTCCTTTTTTGACATTCTGTTTATATTTCTGTAGATTAGATTTCCCTGCATCAATGGCCTGTGTAGAGTATCGGCTTGCACTAGTAAGCCTGGATTGTGGGTTGCACCCTGGGATTTCTTGAGTTTTGTGGCATCACCAATGTTGGGTTCTTTGAAGTTCTTATGTGAAACACTGTTGTTGCTTGACAGATAAGTCTGTGGGGTTGACATCAATGTGGGAGAGGCAGAGTCTTCCCCCAGCATCCCAGCTCTAAACCATATGACCTTGTTACTGTTGGCCTACAACCATTAATCAGGTTGCAGTTTTATATCTACTCTTGTGTGGTGCTAGTATATAGCACTGATGGTTTCTCCCCCAGGAGACTCTCTAATTTAAGCCTGGGAGTGAGATATCCACTGGGCGGGTCCTGTATCTCAGGCCCTATATGGTGGAAAGTGCTGGGAGGGGAGAATTTCCTTAGCTACCTTCGGTTATGGAGACACCCATTGTCATTTTCTTGCTGGGGGTTCCATTCAAAACACTGGGTCATTGGTTTTTCTTCTGACCTGTGCCAAAATCCTCTTTACTGACTCTGTGTCCTGGTTCCACTATTTGCAGTCTGTTGACTTACTGACTCCTGGAAGGCCTGGTTCTTCCCATGGTTCTAACCACTTCACCTTTGCCCAAATCCTGATTCTCCATTGTAGACTTTAACACTGATACTTTTGCCTGCCTTTTGTAGTTGTGATTACTGCTGTGACTCTATAGACTCTGTGACTGTTTTTCTTAGTATTTATCTGGAGAATGGGTGAATTCTTAGTTGCTCTGTGAGAATGTTATTAATCTCTCTCCTACCAGGTTGCCACCTTGACTGGGACTGTACATGTTGAATTTAGTGAGAATGAAGCCACTTATCCAAAAATTTAAGGGGCGAAAACAATGCAAGTTTAAGAAGTAATTGTTTTCATGTGACAATATTGAGATTATTAAGTGATATTTGTCTTTGTTGAATAAATGAAACTGATATGCTGTGAAGTATTTAAGACTTAATATAAGTGAACTCCTAAATGTTTGATTAGATATATGCTTCTCTATGTTTTCTTAGAAAAAAATGGGAGCATAATGTCTGAATTATAGGGTAAAACTTTTTAAAGATATGACATTGCCAATATGCAGTTAATTTATACAAAATATAAGATAATATTGCATATTGAAAATTTAACTTTCAAAATTGCTAAACTCCGGTTTCTAAAACTTTTTTAATAGTTCCATTTGAAATTCTGCATAGATAATCATTCCTCTCATTCTCCTCTTGAGACCAACAGTGTAGTGTGTGAATACCTCACTCATGACAATGACAGAAGAGTAAGAAAACAAATAGCAACTCACAAATTGCAACACAATCGTCAGACACATGAAACAAGGCCATCATGACTTGTCCCATTCCAGTTAGTGTGTCCCAAAACTGACCCAAGGTAGACAAGCTCAAATTTTAAAGCACAAAATCTAAGAAATCATAATAATCAATCTATCTTTTAAAGCACAGAATTTTAGGGTGATTTGTTATGCAGTAATTGATAAATAAGTCATAGATCAATTCAAAATATAAATTACAAATATTTACGAAAATGTAAAGAGCGTCTACCATCATTTCTAGATTTAAGACAAAACTTAATGGATATTTAAGAATTATAAATTCTGCCCATTGATCTGATATTTATAAATACTTAAATATTTATCATCCGATTTTAATAACTACATGAGTGACGATTTTTAAAGACTTGCTGTTTTTATTTATCCCATATGTGACCTTGCCTCACAATAATTAACTCTTTTCTCATTTACTTTTTATTCCCCTAATTGATTTAGTAGAACCATTCAAGTGAGTTGTAAGTAATTTATGAATTAAAATATGCTCATTCTTAGCGGAATTTTCAGTCATTTATTTCTTAAGGGTTAAAATCTGGCCCTCTCAAAACTCTATGATAATTCACAAACATAAAAACAAAGCTCAGTGTACAGGTAAATTGTATTAGATACTGTTTATTGCAGAGATTAGAGAAAAACTCAGAAAATGCAGTAAAAATAGAAAATCATGACTATTTGAAGGTTGGTTAGCCATGTTTCAATCTAGATGTCACTGAAGACATCCTGTGTTTTATTGAACCATTTCCACCTTTGGTTCAAGCAGGTAGTCTTTCATGGTCTCAGTTTCAATGTCAAAGGTTAAACTGATTTGTAATTATCTGGTATCCTCAAGTGTAGATTTGTGAAGCCACATCTGTTTAAGTGATGAAAGTATAATAACAATGACAATTGAAAAGGATTTACAATAACTGATATTTAGGAAAAAATTGTTTCTGAAACTATTTGGTCTTTTAAATTTAACCATCATGTCCTTTTGTGAGAATCACATTAAAAATATACAGTATATATTTTGTCATTGTATCAACACATGATAAATAATAAGATGTGTATATAAAAGATGAAGAAATTTGGGTTTCTAATTTTTTGCAAAGCCAAAGCAAATCTATTTAGACTCAGAGCAAGAATAACATTACACAGATGAAGTATAAATACAAGAATATGAAAATTAGCAAGGCTGTACAGCAGATAATTTAGCACCAAAATCACAAAATTCAAAGTTATATAAAGGCTGACTTTTGGACCATTCATTTTCACCTGGATATCCATCACCTATCACTGTAAATGATGATAGCAAATATGCATAAAAGTTACCAAGTTAATAAATTATTGCACCGAGAAGCAAACTGAGGTTTTTCTGTTTGTTTGTGTGTTTGTTTTTATGTCGATATTTGGGGGATGAACTTTGATACATGTCAGTAATTAGTGTAGGTTTATTTCTTTTAAATAGATACAAGGCCATTTTTAAAATACATGATTTTCTATTATAATTTTAATTTTAAAACAATGAGTTGCCATGAGATTTTGAAAACACAAAACTTCTCATAAATATAATGGAATCATACACATGAATGTGAATCAAGCTAAAGTAAACTGAGGTACATTAATTCTGAAGCATCATCAAAATACAGTAAGAAATGATTTATGAATCTGTGTAACATCTTAGATACGTGGCTTATATCTATATCTCTACTTGTATATGAATTGTATGGCATCTATCTAGTTAATTGTGTATATGACGTCTGCATATATGCATATATAGACTGTATATATTCATATTTAGAAAGATAAATTTACATAAAGCAATATATATTATCAGAAAGTGACAATATGTGATTGATATTTTAATATATTTTCATTTTTCTAAAACCTTTCTATTGATATTATATAAAAGTTGGTTAGGAATATTAGCATCTTCTTTAAAAGAATAATCATTTCTTTATCCTGTGATAAAGTGTTTTCATAAATAATTTCAAAAACTAAATCTTTTAGTATGTAAAACTTATGAATATGAATATATTTAAATTATACTACAAAATTAGTAAAAGCAATAACAAATTATAGTAAGCTTTCAAAAACAGTGATATCAGTATTTGATAAGTTTCAATATCCTTTTATATTAAAATTGTCCAGTAATGGGTATAGATGGAATGTACCTCAACATAATACAGACTAAATATCAAAAACCTACAGCCAGCATTACACAAAACAGAAAAAAAATTGAAAGCTTTTCTAATAAGATCAAGAACAATGCAAGTATGTCTACTCTCTTCACTATTATTCAATACAGGACTGGAAGTTCTGCTAATACAATTAGATGAGACAAGTACTTAAAAGACATCCAAAGTGGAAAGGAAAGATTGAAGCTATTACCGTTTGCCTATGATATTATAAAATATCTAGAGAACGATAACAATTCCAGTAAAAATTCTTAGAAATAACAAGTAAAGCAGTGTCATTCTACATAATTAGTATACAAACACCTCTTGCATGTCTCTATTTAATAGACAAACTGGAAGAAAGAGAATCAGGAAAACAATTCCATTTATAATTGCATCAGAAAAAAAAAACAAACAAATGCCTTACAATAAATATAACAAAATAAGTGATAGACCTGTGCTCTACAAGCTACAAGACATTGTTAACAGAAATGAGGGAAAGCACGATGAAATGGAAAGATAACCTGTGTTCATGGAATGACAGAATTAATATTGTAAAATGGCCATATTACCTAAAGGAATTTTGCATATTTAACCTGACCCCTTTAAAATCTTGAATCCATTCTTCTCAGAAAAAACAAAAAGTCATAAAATTAATTTGGAATTATAAAAAAAACCCATAAGCTAAAACAATCCTGGAAAAAATAAAAAAGAATAAAACTAAGACATGAATTTCCTTGACTTCGAACTATACTACAAAGCAATAACTATCAAATTAGCAATGTATTGGAATAAAAACATACAGATCAATGGAATAGAATGGAAAACCTTGGAAATAATACCACACAAAACAGACAATTAATTTATGACAAAGAAGGTAAAACAATATAGCGAAAACAATCATTTTAATAAATGATATGTGTAAGAAGAAAAGCCATCAGCGAAATTTTGTAGCCAAACCACTAATACCATACACAAAAATTAACTTAAAATGAATAAAAAAAAATTGGATGTAAAATCTGAAACCATAAAATAAATAGAAGAAAACATAGGTGACATACTTCTTGACATTGCCCTAATAGATGTCTTTGAGAACTCTAATCCAATGTCAAGGGAAATCAAATCCAAAATAAACAAATGAGACTATATTAAAATCTTTCATACAAGTAAAGAAGCTATCATTAAAGCAAAAGACCCTAAGGACTGGGATAAGGGATTAAATACACAAACTCTATAAAGAATTCATAAAACTCAACAATAGGAAAATAAATAACCCAATTAAAAATGGTAGAATATCACTTCTCTGAAGCTTACATACAGGTGACCAATAATCACATTAAAATATGGCAACGACTCTTGTTAGTAATGAAATGCAAATCAAAATAATGTGCTATTATTCCATACCTGTGAGAACAGCTGTTATCCAAAAGAACAAGTGTTAATGAGGAAAGTGAAGAAAAAGGAACTCTTATAGCTGTTGGTGGGAGTATAAATTGGTACAACCATTATGGAAAGTAGTGTGGAGGTTCCTCAAAAATTAGCAAATGAAAATTCTATTTGATCTCATTATCACATTTCTAGTATTTACCAAAAAAATACAACATAATTCACAGAGATACATGTACCCACGTTCATTGCAACATTATTTCCAAAAACCAAGAGCTGAAAACAATCTGAAGTGCCCACTGACAGAGATGTGATATATGTATATATGTAATATATATATTTATATATAAACATACACACAAAGTAATACTACTATGCTATTAAAAAAGATGACATTTTAGCATTTGTAACAGCATGGATGAACCTAGAGGGAACTATATTTAGTGAGATGAGTCAGGAAAAAGAAAAGCATTGTGTGATTTCATTCATTTCTGGTACAGAGAGAAACCAAACAAATAAATGAACTAAACCAAATAGAAGTAGTCTTTTAGTCTATATGATCAAGTTGGTTTTTAACAACGAGAGAGACACAGTGGGTAAATTGGGTAAAACGGGTCAATATATGGTGAAGGATAGAATTGGACTCTTGGTAATGAACCTAATGTATTGTCAACTGTTAAATTACAATGATATACACTTGTTAAACCTAAATAATGTTACAATGCTTTATTTCTAAAATAATTTTTTTAAATTTCAATAAATAAGCAAGCTACATTATTCCTAAAACACAAAATAAAGTGAATTATAAATCTTTATTTCTTCATGAATATAAGTACAAAAAAACTTATCATTAGGGTTTTCAATTCTACATTCCATTAACTCTTACAAAAAGTACTACCAACTGTTGAAATGTGGTTTATTAATAGATTAGGATCTCTACAAATATTCAAAAAGGCTATTAAACCTTTTTCCAACTAGGTTGTCCAACAAAAGAATTTCTTTCACCAAAACAGCATATTATGACAAATAAGAAGCAAACAGATAAAACAAACCAATGGCTATAAAATAAGACATACACTTAAAAGTTTTCAGAAATATAGAAAAATTTCATTCTCACATTTTTACTTTGAGAATATATATTTTGAAAATATATTATATATGTTTGTGCTCATTTGTAATTGCCTTATATTTAATATACAAATTATATTAGATGAATACTTTTAAACCTTTAAGTTATAATACGCCAACCATAATACAAAAAAATCAATTAATTTGGAAACTGCTAAATGCCATAAGATGAAAACTTGAGAAATGCTAATTTAAATATTATATAAATAGCTATTAGTTAGAATATGTGTATCTTTGATTAAATTGGGTATATTTTAAAACTTATGATTTCAATTTTTATTGCTTTATTGGATTAAGCCTATCATTGCATTAGCAATAGAAGAAAAATAACGACTAATAATGATAACCAAGAAGGGATTGCTTTAGTAAATTTAGAACAACACAGAGTAAAACACTAAGTAAAGATTATAAATAATTCTTTGTGGCTAATCATGTTATAATGAATACATGTTCATAGTCAATTTTAAATTTATATTTCATGATTTTAGAGAAAAGTAAAACTGATCAGTAATTTGTGCTATTTTTGGATAATAGGCAAATTTTATCTTTCATTTTTGCATGCATGATTATTTTTTCTGAAAATCAAAAGGACATTATTATAAAAGATATAATGGTCTTTTGGTAAAGCAAACATTTTAGTAGAATTTACTTTTAATAAGACATACAAACACTAGACTTTTTTCAGTTATTACATTCTTCCATTTGACTGATAAATTTTTGTTTTCTCTCAATTTATTTTTAGAAAACAAATACTTAAATCAAGCAATTATGCCTAATATTAATCTTTAGATGGCAGTGTAAGCAGTAGATTAGTCCTACTAAAATTTCAAAATCCAAATTAAAAATTTGTTCCTTTACACAGAAGAAAACTGTTCTCCTTTAAGTGTTTTCTGCTTGAGAAAACCACAATGAGAATATTAGCAACAACAGATTTCAAATTTGATTATCCACTGTGTTAGAAGTATCTGTTGCACAATCTGAAAACATTTTATATAAGGAGTGACAATCGTTATTGTAGTGCTTGACCTCATGTCACTTAAATTGTCAGAGGTCATCTCCTCTAAACCAGACACTTGTAACAGAAACACTAACAAGGACTATGGTTTTTACAAAGTAGAGATCAGACCTGAGCTTTTGATAAATCAGTTTCAAAATTAAAGGCTAGAAAATTTGCAATTTTCAAAGCATAAAATTTTATCTTTATGCACATGTATTCACTAAAAAACATCGAGTAACTCTGAACAGTAGTCCAAAGACCTCCAAACAAGCTATATGTGCTATCATGTAAAAAGAACAAAAAGGAAAATATTTTCAGAAACAGCAAATTGTTGAGTGAACACATTTCAAATAATGCAATTTAAAGATTTAGCTACAAAGAACCAAACATTTATCAGTAAAACGGATCTATTGTGCTCATTTGTAGACAATTTCGAAATAAGCACAAGTATTTCTTTAAATCACAAAATACAGTCGAGAATTCTGTTTTGCACTTCTGAAATTAACTTAATATAATCTACATTTTGCATATATAGTTATTATAACTCAAATGATCATCTGAGTCCATTAACTACATATCTAACTCATTTGGCAAAACAGAAGGAGAAAGGAATGTGTTAGGAATAAACAATCTCCTTCCTAGGCCCTCTGAGAAGAAATGTATAGGACCATATATATATATATATGTTCTTACTCCTCAAACTCTTCAAAGTCTTGGTGTTATAAATAGAAAATAAAATCACAGCACACTTTTCCATGTAGTTTCTCTGAAGTATTAGAATTTAGTTAAATGGCAAGGAAAATTCACACATTTTAGATATCCACAATGTAACATATAATATGAACAATTTTTGATGCTGAAATTAAAGAGATATAAAATATTACATTTTGTTCCACTTTGTAAATTAAATATAATATGGTGCTTATACAATTATGTAATTGTATTTTAAATAAGACTTAGATATTTGTTAGCATTACTCAATAAGAAAAAATATTCTATTTCACTCTAGAAATGTAATCTTTCGTTGAAAACAATGTATGGCTCTTATACCTTAAATAATTATTTGAAAAACAATTTCAGAAGCTTCAAAAAATAACAGCATGAAGTATAAGCTATCATTTTGAACACTGAGTTGGTTTTATTCATTAAAACTTAAAAAAATTCATTCATAAACATCTAGACTCAAAAATCAATACACAAATGCATGAGTTAATTTAAAACCCACACAGAAAGAAAAATTGTCACCCAAATGTATGCATTTTCAACTGCATATATAGATAAAATACATTAAAATTAAAGAACCTTTCAAAAAAACAGCAAATGAAAAATCTTAACCTTAAAAAGTATGAAAATATTTAACAAGATGGCAATATCTCTCATTGGTGTATAATAATACCCCCACACACTAAAAGTGGAGAAAATTTATGTAGTGCTAGATTTTTACAAGAAATTACATTTATTTTCTACAAATTCAATAAATGTATTCTCAGTGTGACATTGATGAACCAGACTGAACCTAGTTACCAAAGTCAGAAGAGTATTATTAGGAAAACATTATATTGATATAATTCAATAAAGCACTTGAGACAACTAGAGACTAAGAAACAAGGCATCTCTTCTTTTGGAGGTTTATTTAATATTATAAAAAATAGCATTCCAAAGTTCTAGAAACTTTTAGCTTGTAGCGTATGAGCCATTAAAAAGGTGAAGTTATCTTCCACTCCACAACAGTTTCTCAAGGGCATCGACTGATTTGCTTGGGAAGGAAAGGTGTACAACATTGATTACCCACTTGATACACATTTGATAAAACATATGAAAGCCACTTTAAAGCAAAAAAAAAAAAAATATATATACACATATATACTTACAAACATGTATATTCATATTAATAGAAGAAAATAATTCTAGGTTAAAATAATTTTAGGAATAAAGAAGTTTGCAAAAAAATAGCAGTATTTTATTTCAATAATATGGTACATGTATTTTAAATAAGCTTATTTAAAATATAGCTAGAAAGTATGTGAAATAAACATTAATAGTATTGCAGGAATAATTGGAGAAATCCATCACTAGAAGGGGATTTAAATATATTTCTCACTCATTGACAGATAAAGCAATGAGTAGCAAAAAAAATATTGAACACAACAATTAGTAAGCTTGATATTGTCAACATGTAAAGAAATCTGCTTTCAATAATTATAGGTGTCCAATTACATATATATATACATATATATTTGTTATAATGTGAATTTTATTAACAATTTATGATACCTACTATACTATCTAAATATAACACAATTTACAAACAGCTGATTTTCAAATGATACTTTTAAAATCCAACATATTAGCAAATTAAAAAACAATTATTTTATCTAGTGCTGTTATAGTGGTAAATAAATTGAAATGGAGTAACATAGAGAACTCAAAGTCAGATCTCCTAAAATAGTGAAATAATATGTTTGTTAGAGGCAGAATGGCAGATCATAGAGGAAAGGAAGGACACTTTAGGAAATCTAACCAGCTTAACCAGGAAGTCAAACTAAAAAAATATAAAAGGCTTCAAAATATATTAAAATTGATTCTTGGTTATTAAGAACCTACATAAACAACTCTAACAATAGCAAATATTGATTTTTTAAAGAAAATATAGATGAATGTTTTCTGACTTTGTGGTAGTGATTTTTTAAATAATGCATAAAACAATGAAATATTGATATTAATTTTAAGAATAATAGGTCATCAAAAATACATGACAGAAAAAAGACATACAAATAATAGATAGCTAAAACAAATGTAAAACAACCCCCAATTATTTTTATGAAACAATTTTTTCCATTGACAACTGAACATAAAAGGGAAAATGCAAATTAGAAATAAAAAGGTTGATTTTCTCTGTTGAAAAGCAAGGTAAAGATTTCTCCCTTTTTTTAAAGCATTTACTTAAAAATTCTTATAATCTTAACTGCATTCTCTCTTTCATAGTTGCATAAATCTCAAGAATCAAAGAGCCGTATCTTTGAAATGTAATTATTAAGGAAAACAGTGCCCTTATCTACCAGTTTCTATGGGAGGTTAGCAGCCTAACTTCTATGGGCAATTTCTCCAAGTTGCAAAACTACCTTTGATAATGAGTATATGAGAAGTTTATTTATCTTTAAGCTAAAGACAACCTGCTAGCATGAATGGCCACCCTAATTATCAAATGAATTCAGGAGTAACTGAGAAATGGTGTGTTCCTTCCTCTTAAGTAAAGATTTTTATTTATCTTGAGAACTTTATGAGGTGGGCTGTATTTGCTTAGCTGCATAAAAATGGTGAGATTTCTTTTTGTCCTTACATTCTCTTTAGTGGGTAGTCTGTGATATGTTTCACATTCTGGTTTAATGTTTTTTCATAAATAAAGTTGTTTTCTTTCTCTTATATATTAGTGGAGGGGTTTTCCAGATTGGAAGGAGACTATTTCTAATTATATTTCCCTAACAACTATAATGATAAAGACTGAATATCTAGGATCCTGAATCAAGCAACACCTGCTAAATAAATGTCTGTGGCCATACCACTGTGAGTTAAGAAAAGGTAAATTATGAAAGTCTCCCTTTCTAACTCTCCACTATTTTTAAATAATAACTAGAGAATCACCCAGAAAAATACAAAATTTTACTATTGAATAACATAGGTAATAAAGATTCCATAATCCCATCAGGATCACCATATGGTTGGAAAATACGAGAAGCAAGGAGAGTTGCCTGCAGCATTTCCCTTTAAAAAACTATTATCTGTCTTTTATATTGGGAGTGAGTATATGAGAATTTAGTCTTGAATTAACCAAAGGAAAGTTTTTTTTTTTGCTTTGGATGAATTAGATGAATTTTCTTGGGGGTCTTTGGAAGACCTCACTCCACACAAATACATTACTGATATTTATGAGATAAATATCATCCTTAGGAAAAAAATTGGGGGATAGCCAGACTATTGAGAAAAATGGAAGAAAAAATGGAAGAATTAAGACACTATTTCTTTTATAGGACCCTCTTTCTTTCTCTATTGTCCCTGATCTTTCTGCTTCTCTTACATTCCTTGATTATCCCCCTGCCTCAATCTGACTCGAGGGAAAGGTAAAGTGATGATCTTTTAGATGGTGGTTCCCCAGTAGTGCATTTCTCTGTAAAGAGGAATAAGGACAAGACTCTTTTGGCAGCTAATGAATCTTCTACTGTGTTGTGAGGATGCAGGTTCCTAGATCTGGTGACTTAGCCCTGTGTCTACTTCACTTCTTAGCCCAAATTTCACTACCAAGAGTCCCTTCTCATTCACATACTTTGTAGCTAGGAGAGTAGATATAATAAAGAAGCCTAATCAGGGACTGACAGAGACTTTGGATAAAAGACTATGCCATCTTCTGAAAGCAACAAAATGGAAAATTTCTGTATGTGGCAACCGGAAAAAGGCAATCACGCAAGGTATTCACCTGATGAATGTAAACACAGACAATAAAGTGCCATATAATTTACACTTTTCCTGTCTCAGGCCAGAAAAACTAGTCTTATTCTGATTACCAGTAAATCTGATGCCATTGAGGTGACACCCAGGACAGAAGGTACCTTGACTTGCTATCTATTTAAATTTAATTTGAGTTTAATATGAAATATTAGAATAATAATACCTGCTTCAGCATTGTTAGGAATTAATGAGATAATGTTATGCAAATCTCTTATTATATTTTGGCACATAGCAGGCATTTATTTAATGGTAGATCTTATTAAAGTTATAATTATTATAATCATAATTTGCCAATGAATCACTTATAATAAGAGCATCAGGCACAGCATGTAATAGGTGAGCTGTTATAATCTTTCAAAGAATGTATACATCACTGCCAAAAACAATTAAATTGTCTTTAATTGTCTAAATAAAATGCTAGTAAATCAAGTTTAATATGCAGATACAATTAATATATACCACAATGAGATTTTTCTTTTCTAATATGAAGGACATTACTGAGGTAGCATAATTTACTGAGATGCTAACTGGCATTTTATTTTTACTGTACTCTTTCCCACTTTCAAGCAGCTAGTAGATGGTTGACCTCTTTGGCGGAGGAGAGAATTGTGTTGCTGAGCTAAATACGAGTAGCAAGCGATACTTGTTTTTGATTTCCAGATGCTTGATTTTCCTGCGTGTTTTTTGCTAATAGAGAGGAGAAACAGGTGGATGGCTTTAAAATTTGTGAGAGAGAAAGGGCAGTTTCTTGACTCCAAATAGATGGCAATATGGAAAGTACTGTGTGTGATTTTCTTGGGATACGCCAGGATGAGAGTATAACTATCCAATGCGATGTCTAAGTGTTGTCCTTAGGGAACCTGAAGCTTGGACTCAGTGGTTTTCAAAATTAGCAAGCATTTCTAGGTACACGTTTGAATCTTAAGTAGAAGAGCTGAAATATTTGAGACCTTATTGTCTGGAAAATTAGACTACAGACATCCCTGAGAGCAAAATAATAGAGACACCTTTTTTCAGTTTCTAAACATTGCTTCAGATTCCTTGGTTCTTGCGCAAAGAGCCTCATTAATAACAGAATGCTTTTCTTAACAACCTATCATGATGGTGGTTCTAAGTGATTTTTAATCTGATAGAAAAAAAATAGGCAGTTTTGATGTGTTATCTTTTGCATGGTAAATTTGGAGAGTAACGTGTATCTACAAAGAGAGGTTTAAATATTCTTAACATAATAATCTATTGCCTAAAGAAATCATAGTGAAAAGTACAATCTTAAAGGTGCATAACACAAATATGATAGTACTTAACTTTATGGGGGCCACTCATGACATTACACCCATCATGAATGGAAAAGTCATGGCACTTCAGATCTTAATCCTCTCTTTAGTTTTAACCAGACAGTAAAGATAAGGACCAGACAGTTCAGCCAGGTTCCACTAGGAGCCAGCAATACTACTTGAAACATAAGTTACTCCAAACTGGAGTGAAAGTCACCTGGACCTGTAATGATCATTTTTCCTAGGTCCAAGATAGGGTAATATGCATTTTTGGCCTTTGATGTCACTCCTTTTCTATATCATGTATAAAATTTCTTTAAGTCACTTGGTTAAAAAATGTTTTATTTAATTAAACATCAAGGTGGGAAAAAAAGAAAGAACACAGGTGAAGTGTAAAATCCTTATTAAACTAACCTGAAATATATTCTGCAACAGAGATATCATGCTGAAAGGCTGGTTGATTTGAACAGACATTTTGAGTTCAGTGATCCAGGAGCCCTGAGGAGTTGATGGGAAGAGCTGCCAAAATTTCAAGAAAGACACTTCCTGTTTGGCTTTACTAATCAGTTGGGCTGGTAATGCCAAGGCCTTAATTTCAGCACCTTCTTTTTTGCTATCCTGTCTGTTTAACGCTTACAAAGTGTAGCTTTTCCTGGTCTTCAGGCACTGCTTGGTGCCTTAAGAATGATCCACAAAAGTTCCAACTTTATACTTGGTTTAGGCATTAAAAAAAAGTAAAAACCCTGGGGCTTCCAGCACAGCTGCTTCTCAAAGCTGTTGATTTGCAGTATAAAAATTGATCCAAGTGGTTTATTCTCCATCTGTCCCATGGCTTGCCATTGCCTCTCCAATTAGGGGGTTTTAGTTAACTCCTGCCAGTATCTCTTCTCCTGCCATTTTCTCAGTAAGTGGTTTTGCGTGTTGAATGTGTTGCGTGTTGAATGTGTTGCTGTCAATCATTCTAGGCCCTGTGAATTTGAGTAGGGGAAAAAGGTAATGCCAACGACAATAACATAAATTTCTGGACTGAACAATGTATTTATTACTATGCCCTTCTTTTTTGTGCATAGAAAAGACATTTATAGATTTTTCTAATTTTTAGTACACATATAGATATAGCAGAAAATGGATGAGTGAGAGATCCCACCATAAAGTACATAGTACATTTATTCTGATCAACACATATGATTATTGAAAAACATATTGCAGTTAGGTGATGCACGTTCACTTTAGTCAAGACTACATCATAGTTCAGATAAACTATCAGCTGTGGAACAGTTTGCCAAGAAGACTTATTTCTATATGTATTTTCTACTGTTCACATTTATTTTATCATTATTTAATCAATGTTGAAATGAACTGATTGATAGTTTAATTATTTTATAAAGTATAGAAGAGCAAGAGTGAGAAAATGATAAATAAGATGTAAAAATCTCATAGAAAGGACACCATTACATTTGATGCTGCCAGAAGGGTCATTTAAATTAATGAAGGAAATAAAATTGTAGAGATAGACAACAAAATTAATTTTTAAATAACTTGATTATAAAATGTTTTTCCATGTAAATTACTGTAACATTTTAAATCATCATATTTTATATATCATTGGTTTTATATTAAATGAATGCTTGTAGGATATGAAGGGATCAAACTGATTGGACAATGTTCATAAGAAACTGCTATTCTAATTCATTTCTGAATGTTCATATGGGAAAGGATTAATTCTGGTGTCTGTATGCCACTGCATTTCAAGAAATAGTGGCTATTGTACTGTAGGTACATACCTGAGTCAGCGTATTCCAGTTCTGACTGACTTTTTATTTCCCGGTCTGTGTTTATCTTCCCCCCTTAGAACAGTAGAGGGATACATACACTTTCTTTTAAGAAGAAGAGGAATAATGGCTTTCTTAGTATCTGAGCTCAGCAGCAAAGAATTCTGCAATTATAGCAAAAAGAAAAGGAAGAAGAAAAAACTGAAAAACAAGAAGCTTGCCCTAGTTTCACTTAGAAGCTTGCAGCTTGTGTTCATTTTTCATGAAGAGAGACTAGTAAAGTATATAATCTGTGTTTGGTCTCTTGGGAAAGAATGATAAATCTGGCAGATAAGAAAAAACAGTAGAAAAGTCAAATTTGGAGACTAAATTATGATTATTGAGTTGAAGATCAAACAAATATTTAGTTGTTGACATTAGCTTGTTATAATTTCACAGAACCTCTTAAAAGAGAAGACATTATAACAATTATCTCATCCAATTTAAATCTTTGGTCTTATTTTTTTAATTATTTATTTGACAGAATACTGAGTCAGTGATACATAAAAAAATAAAAGTTACAGTGCTGTATATATATATTTCTTCCAATTAAAATGTCTGGCTTATAAAATAATGTGGCATAGCTATTCCTAATAGGTTGGATTTCATCACAACTTTATCAGTTGAGGTGTATACAGTAGGCATGATAGTTTTTAATAACCATACATTATTTTCTGTAAATTTAAGAATGTAAAAATATAAAAAAGTTCTGATTTAATTGCTTATTGTGAGTAAATTTTGATAGTAAAATTTAGGTTTGCAGTTTTGGATTCAGTGAGTTCTACTTTGTTAAGGCTTATTTTCATTTCTTTCCACTTAGTTTTAAGTAATGATGTCTCTTAGAAATCCCGATTCCTCTGCTATGATAAGCAGCCTTTAAAACGGTTCCAATAATCCCTGTCTCCTAGTAAGTCTGTCCACATCACCAAGGTTGGCCTTTGAGAACAGAAAAATATGACAGAAATGATGGTTTGTTACCTTCTCGATAACATTACGAAAGAGTATGATTTCTGTTTTGCTTGTTTTCTCACACAATTTTTCTATGAGATCATTCACTCTGGGAAAATAAAAAAAAAGTCTGGAGCAGTAACCTTTCTGGCGAAGAAACTGAAGTAGATAATCCCTAGAAGAGCTGGGTTGGGAGTGCATCCTCTAACCTCCTTGAAGGCTTGAGAAACTACAGAATCTGCCCACAGCTTGATTTCACTTTACACATGACTGATTCCAGAGCCACGTTGTCACAGTATAACTGTCCTGAGCCTCACACGCTTTTTATTTTTTTCAATTTTTCTCCTGTTGACTTTTTACGTCTGTGTATTTTGGATGAGAAAGCTGAAGGAAGTGTGAGAAATCCCTGCACAAATGTATTACATTTTTTAAATCAACCTAACTAATTGTTCAAAACATTTTAGTCATATAGTGTCTGCAATACTTTACAAATATTAATACATATTAAAACATTTTCTCTGACTGAAAAGTTCATATTTCTTCAGATTTCAAAATAAATTAAAATATTTTGTGTGCTGTAAAAGTTCTGTGACACTGGCCCCATTGCTTATTAATGGATATATATATATATATATATATATATATATATATATATATATACCTGGCCTGAATCAAAGCAACTAAGCTATTCCTGGATTCCATGCCCTCAGAAGATAGATGAGATAATAAGATGCTGTGATTTTATTGGAGTTATTATTAATCAAAAATGAGTACACTTGGGCAATTTTTTTATCCTGAATTCAGATAAATATGATTTCATTTTCTGATTCAGATTTAAGATAAGAAATGGATTTTTAAAGAACATTCAGAATATATGCTTCTTATTTATTTTAGGACTGTTTTCTTTACCTTAGAAATGTTTCTGAAAGGGTTTATTTAAAAGCTCCATAAATATTGGGTGGGCAATTTTTGAAAACAGTATATACTATAATTTTGCTGCAACACCTCTCCAACTCTTTGGGCGAGGTTACAGTGAAAGTATGTCAGTCATAGTTTTGTCAACTTTCACGGGGTTATAAAAGATAATTATGAACATCTATATGTCAGCAAACTGGATAATCTAGAAAAAAATGGACAAATTCTTAGAATTATATAGCTTTCCAGGTTGTAAGAAGAAAAGAGTAAACCTAAATTGACCGATCACAAGTAATGAAATTGAAACAGTAATCGAGTCACCAATAAACAAAAGCCCAGAACCAGATGGCTTTAATAGTGAGTTTTACAGATATTCAAATAATATTTAATATCTATCTTTCTCAAGCAATTAAAAGAATTGAACATGAGGGAATTCTTGAGAACATGCAATGACACTACCGTTATTTTGAGGCCAAAATCAGACCAGGGAATCACATACACACATATTACAGATCAATATTTCTGATGAATACGACCATAAAAGTGCTCAAAAAAAAAAACAAAACTCCAAAGAACAACAAAAATAAGCTCGACAATTTGTTTCAATAATACATCAAAAGGATCATATATCATGAACATATGGGATTTTTCCCAAGGATGCAGGGACTGTAGGAGTATTTGCATGTATATATGCATATAAGTATGTATATATGTCTCATTTATCTAAACATATAGATATATGTCAATTAATATGATATACCACATAAACCAATGGAAGGATAAAATCACATCTTTTCAATATATGCATAGAAAGTATAACAAAATTTAGTACATATTTATGGTGAAAAATTATCTATATAATGGAGATAGAAGAAAATTACCTCAACATAATAAAAGTTATATATGACAAATCCACAGTTAACATTATACTTATTGGTGAAGAACTGAAAGCTTTTCTTCTAAAATCAAAAACATGATAATGAAGCTTACTCTCACCATTATTTGTCTGAGCCAGAGCAATTTGATAGAAAAGAAGCTAAGAAATGGAATTAAAATTGAAAAATAAGTGAAACTACTATCATCTGCAGAAAATAAAATATACATAGAAAACTCAAAATGCTCCACTTAAAAACTGTTAGAAATTATAAGCAAGTACAATGAAATGACTAATTAAATATTTAATTTACAAGTCTGTCATATTTCATAAGCAAATGAGTCAGAATAATAATCAAGAAATGAAGAATAAAATCAACAAAACAATCCTTTTTACAATTATCAAAAAGAATCAAATGCCAATGAATAAACTCAACAAAGAAGGTAAAAGGATTATACAATGAAAATTATAAGATGGTATTTAAAGAAATAGAAGAAAACACAAAGAGATGAAAAAAATATTCTGTGTTCATGAATAGGAATAATTGACACTAAATGGTCATTTAATGAAGGCAACCAATACAATTCTGAAAAAAACAATTCTAAATAATGAAGCAAATAATACTAAATTTTTATGGAACTACAAAAAACTCCTGCCTTTCTAAAGCTATTCTGATGTGAAAAATCAGAAAAATGGAGATATTATGCTCCCCAACTCAAAATATACTGCAAAACAATAGTAATTGAAACAGTACAGTGCTGGGGGAAAAAAGTATTTTCAAATCAATGGACTAGAATTACGAGTCCAGAAATACACCTACACCCAGATGGTAAGTTAATTTATGGCAAAGGTTACAATGAGCACAAAATGGATAAAGGAAAGTATCTTCAACAAATGGCATTGGGAGGACTGTCCAGCCAAATGGAAGAATCAAACTAATGCACTTTCAGGCACCATACACAAAAATTCATTCAAAATATATTAAAAACCTGCATATACAATTTAAAAAATTGCAAAATACATAGAAGAAAGCATAGCTAATGGATTTCACGATATCATCCTTAGAAATATCCCTGGTCTCAACTCCATAGCAAGGACATAAAGGAAAAAATAAACAAATGGGGCTATATCAAACTAAAATGTTTTTGTACAGTGAAAAAAAACTATCATTGGAATGAAAAGACATCCAGCTTCATAGGGGTTATTTGTACATCATAAAACTGACAAAAGAGCAAAAAGAAATTATCCATTTCACCAACAAAAAGCAAGCAATCAAATATAAAACAATGGACAGAATATATGAACAAATGTTTTCTGAAGAGGATTTACAATGACCAACAGTAATGTGAAAATTCTCTGCATTACTCATCATTAAACAAATGCAAATCAAAACCATAATGTTACATCACTTTACAGCAAGAATGGCCTGTATCAAAAAGACAGGACACCACAAGTGTTTTGAGGATGTGAACAGAAAGGAGCACTCATACACTGTTGGTTAGAGAACAAGTAGGTGTAGCCAATTTGAAAAATAGTATGGACTTTACTGAAAATATTAAACAGAGAACTCAATATGATCTAACAATCCCTTTTTCAGGTCTCTATCCAAAGAATATTAAAATATTAACTAAAAGGGTGTATACATTCTTATGTTTATTGCGGCACTATTTCTAATAGCCAAGATATGGGTTAACCTAAGTGCCCACTGATGGATATATAGATAAGAGAGATGTGATATAATGAAATTGCTATTCAGCTATTTAAAAAAAACTAAAAGCAAAAACAAGATGAAATCTTTTCATTTGGGAACAACATGGAGAGAAACCTAGGAATAATCTGTTAAGTCAAATTAAGTAAGAGAAGAAAAACAGATATTGGATAAGTTTACCTATATCTGAATTAGAGATAATGCAAATAAAAAGATAGTCTATAAATAAAACACACATTTGGATCTTGATAGTAGAACTACGGTTACAGGAAGGAAGAGTGATAGGTAAAAGATTACATGGGAGAGGAGGTTTATTTATTATTATTATTTTATTATTATCTTGTTTTTTGCTTTGTTCTTATTTAATGTGAAAATTAAATTAAAACGATTTTAGATAAAAAAGAAATATATATGTGACATGTAAGTAAGTGCTTTTATTCTCTTAAAAACGTGCACATAAAAGACATGCATAATCTCTCAAATAGTCATCCATATACTATGGGATTAAAAAGGAAAAGCAAACTTTTCAAATGAATATAAAAATAAAAGTTTTTCCCTCCACTCTCAGTTCATTAGAAAGCAATTTAATTTTTAAAATATTCTAGCTGCAATAGAAAACCTTGCCAATTTTAGTATAAAATATGAGATGTATTATTTACTCAAGAGATAGTGGCAGGCAATCCAGCAGCGTATACATGTTAACAGGAACACAGCCTGTTTCCAGCTTTCTGCTCTTGCTGTGTCAATGTCTTGGTTTTAGTCTTTATACCAGTTACAAGATGGTGATCACATCCTAAGTCTGAAAGGGCAGGTATCAAGTATTTTGTTATATTTTTGTTCCAGAGATACTTTGAATTAAGGGAAGCTGGGTAAAGGCATATCGAAAAAAAAAAGGTATGTAGTTAACATACTAGTCTCAGATAATGGTTATCTTGGAGATCTGGGCACTTATCGACTTAAACGTGTTTGCATTGTATTAATAAGAAAAGTGTCTGTGGGTGAATTGACTTGTGTGCTGGGTGGGGGAGCTGTGGAAGATAGCTATAGGTTAGTCAATATACTATAGCTGAAAGACAAATAAAATAGTACAGGAAACAATCTTTACTTGCTCTAATTATCCTTGAATCTTATAGTTTTCAAGGAATTTTAAGATTACAAAGCTAAGGTTGACATTTGCAGCAAGTGAGCATCCTCGGACATTTCATTTCAAGACACCATATAAAGTTTCCTTCCAAGTTCCTTAATGGAGTACAATATTAATGTATGGAATACACATTATTTCTCAATTCTGATATTAAAAAGCAAATTGCTCTTAAAGTAATACTTTTGCAAATACTTTGACTAACTCTCAAATACTTTAATGCTATATTTTCAAATATATTTCTATTAAAATTTACTTAACTCATAACTGATTTCCTAAAATAAATATAAATTTTAAAGTCTGGTGAGAGAGGGTAAGTCCTATTTTTCTCTTGACCATTTTTCTGTTGCTAAATAAATTTAGTCAGCAATACTGGCTGTGCCAGTAGATAAAGTAATGAATATTTCATTCAAATCTAATCTTGAAATTTTTATCATCTTTCAAATGTCATCAGATTTTGGCTTAAAGCCCAGATGTTTCTTAAGATTCTGGCCAATGAAATCAGTATGAAATTGTGAAGAGGGATGGAGAATAAGGGAGTAATCAAAATGCTTTTATATTATAAACTTTGTAAATTGGCAGATAAATATATTATTTGTAGTCATCCATAGAACTATGCTTTTCAAATTATTTAATCATAACTATTAATAAGAAAAAAGTTCTAAGGAAAAATTTGTTAAACTTAGGTGAGATGAAGTAAAAAAGAAAATAATACATGAAATTTTGAATAAGTTTTCTATCTCAGGGTCTCACTGAAAATCATAGAAATGCTCTAGTGAATAATGAACTCTTGAGATGATGAGGCTCTTTATTTCAGGACAATGAGACCATTAAAGTTATTTTTGCAGGCCTCATTTTCTACTTGGATTAAGTTATCTCTTAGTAATTTAAAGTCCCCCCCTTGATATCAAAAACATAAATTTAACAGATAGTAGATAAAGCTTCAGAGGCACACATCTTAACTGTAGAGTAAAATTGAAGAAGTCTCATAGTTAAACAATTACTCATAGCTTTTCTTAAACCTTACACTATACTGGTAGGCCCTGAAGTTCCTACATATGACCAAATAACAGTCGATAATGGGAACATTTCCTTGTGTGTTTACTTTGCTCCTTTGAGTGCAGAACTGACAACTGTTAACACAGAAAAAAAGAGTGCTAGATAAATAACCTTAGGAAATTTGCCAAGAATAAGGTTAGCTAAATTAAAAAGAGCAAAACACAGGCTCAAAATGAAGTCCTTTCATGCCATTTCCTACCAAGACTTAATGCAGTATCAACACATGTGCGGACAAAGACTTCTTCAGTTGTCTTTTGAACTAGTGTCTCTGGAAAAAATAATTTTTTTCAGAGCAAAGACACATAGTGCACAAGAAGGAAGAGAGTTGAAGCACAGGGGTGACACAAAAGACATTTTATTTAGAAAGAGGAGAAGAAACATTCCCAAAGAGAGATTGTGTCATCAAGAGTAAGTGACCCTGATGGGTTAGAGATCTTGGTTTTATCGGGTCTAACTGCTCACTTTTCACCCACCAATCTGCTGTTGAGTGTTACAAATTGTAACAAGTTATTTTACTGGCCCTTTGGTGGTCTCTTCTTGAATTGATTGGAGGTCTTCAAAATGGTGCCTTTAAGGCGCATTTCCTTTGTCCTCTTCAGTAGTCCTACACCTTAGTGCATAGGTCTGGAGTTGGCAGTTTCGGCTATACTTTAAACATGGTGGTAGTGACTTACTGGCTTTTGGTATGGTAAGCAGGGTTGGCACAGTTATGGCTCTGTACTGACTACTAGGTTAAATCAGTTACAATCTATTATATCCTGACTCTGAATTTCCCTTTTTTCTGCACCATGATCATATCTGGCTAGCTACCTGTTAGAGCTAGTACCTAACCAAATTGCAGGTTGAACCTTTCCCCAAAGTGGAAATTTAAACCAATGTATCTGGAGTTTCCTAATCAGCATTGGTAGGGCTAATTTACATGGTAATTTTCTCCTGCCTTGCCCCAGGAAAGGTGGATTTGCCTAAAATAATCTTTCTTTTCTTTGGCTAACAAATATGACCTCACTCTCTGATTCCAAAAACCTTCCTTCTATTTTGTACAGTTCTTTGTGGTGCCTTTCTAGTTGCTGAATGCGATGTTGCTCATTCACACATCATTTAGTAAAGTCAATTAAATTTCTAAATTTATTCAGAGGAATTTTGTGTTAACAGTTGTCGGTTGATCCATCATTTACAAGGTGGATCAAAAACAAATAATAGAATCTCCATTCTTGGCTTTACTGCATTTACTTGCTTTCTATCTAAGAAAAATAGGAACATCTTAACAAGAATTTATATGAAAAATATAACTAGCTAATTTTTTCTTTTAAAGAAAGTTAAAATCAACTTGTGGTATAATGTGATGAGAAGTGCTGAGAATCATTTGCTTCTCTGTGACAAGAGCTTCCTTCAAAATTGTGTGGGTCAGATAAAGTGAACTTCCTCTAGAAGTAGTATGTGACTGATAGTTCACCTAATGGACCCTGTGGGTAAATTGATCAGTTGAAAACAATTCTCATCACTTTTCATCCAGAGTTGAAGGCAATCAAGTTTCTCCACTAGTGAAGTATGAGTTGAGTCAATGTATTGATCAAGGTTAAATCAGAAGATCAAAGAAGCCACATAAGCTATTTTAACAGATGGAATTTAATATTAATTATTATTACTGTAACTACTGAGTGATTTAATCTTGAAGACTTTGTGCTAAATGAAATAACCCATATACAAAAGGGCAAATATTGAATTATTGCAATTATATGAGCATAGCTGGGAGTAAAATGGGATCCAACTCATCTAGCAAAAATGATCATTTATAAACTGAAGAATCTTGATATGTAATAAACACTATAGTCTGATTATAGATAAATTTGACAGGGAGAAACATAGATAATGGATTAAATTGGTGGCTAGTTCCAACTGATGTAAGTATGACTCGTGATTTGTTTGAGAAGCTAGCAAACTCTTATCAGGAACACAATAACCGCCATTGCCAGTATCTGTAGAATTCCCCAAATGCTTTGTCATTCCCCAATCTTGTCCCCTGCATATGTGCCTCTACTATATACTCTCTGAAACCCTTATGGTGAGGGAAGTAGATCTAAGATAGAACAGATCTCCACCTCCTCAATTGGTGGCTCTTAATAAAACAAACAAAACCTCAAAAGCCTTTCCCAGTTTGAAACACTAGTGCAGCATCTAGCTCTTGACTGTGTGGCAGGTATAATGAATAATGAATTGATAGTCTTGCAGTATGAGGTACATGAAATAGTCAAATTCATAGGGACAAAAATTAATTAGTGGTTACAATAAAATAACTGACATTGAAAAGGAACAAGAGCCAGGAGTCACTATTTTTGAGGGTAGAGATTCAAGTTGGGATGTCAAAGTTCTGCAGATAGATATTGGTAATGGTTACAAAACAAGGTGAAGATTCTATTGCCACTGAATTGTAGGTTTAAAATAATTAAAATGGCATTAAATCTTACTATCATATAGTAAGAAACACAGGGACTTGATATGAAGGTCTCTGAGGAAGGATACTGCTCAATTAGTACCGAAAATCAGGAAAATGATGAAGGATCTTAGGGGCCTGAAAACCAGATATTTAGAAGTAGGTATAACATCTTTGAGGGTATATCAAAAATGGGTTTCAAGGTACTGGAACAACTACAATTAATTAACTATAGCGAAATATTTTTTTGGCATAAGGAAGCATTCATGGAGTAACCTTAGTAAAATGGGAAGCAGTCAGCACTTTTTGGATTCTCCTGGTCAAAGAGAAATTAAGTTTGCCACTCCTGGCCATAGCATCACCAAGAATGGGCAGGGAGATGCAAAAATATAGTTTACTAGTAAGCTTGCAGTCATTTTGGAAACTATAAATTCTATGGATATGATATACACTTATTATTATTATTATTATTATTATTATTATTTTAATGAAAGATGCAGGCAAGAATGAAGGTAAGTAGACAAACAGGAAGAGAAAGGAAGAAGAAGCACTTTTATTTTTTCATTTTTTGTTCATCTTATTTGTTCTCCAAGCCCCAAATCTTTAACCTGGGTCCCTGGGATGTATGTGAAATATGTCCAGTGACCTTATATAGTAAGCCACCAGGATATTCTGCCCTTGCTTTTTCATGGCCTTGTTTTGTTAATATTATAGAAGAAATGTGAGCGGTGTAATCCATGATCTCTAAGAACTTGTTAATAAATTAGAAGTATAATCTTTATTTATTTAAAAAGTTTTTTGAATTTATATATTTTATGTGCCACATAATTTGTATAATTAGAAATATTTTTTACAGTCCTATATAGAGATTTAAAACATGGGCCTATTTTGTCACTTTATTTCTGTAGATGAAAATTTCGGTGTCTTTAATTTCCATACACACATTGTCACTGGCTTATTATCATAGCATTAAAGAAAACTGTGAGCAATTTGAAAAGTATCTGAGCAACCAGTGATTTTTTTTTATAGGATATATTTTAATGAAAAGTTTTCAACTGACTAAAACCACTTTTAAAAGCTTCTCCAAGTGAAAAACTTCACAGAATTCTAGTGATATCAAGGTGAAAAAAGGGAGAGCTAAGACTCTTTAGTGTGAGGTTATGGTTAAAATGCATGAAAACAATGAAACAATCAACAATGAGTTTACATGCTGTTAACTGATGCAGCTATTCTTAGTCTTGCAATGATATGCTATAGACTGAAAATAATTAAAAGATGAAAGGGGGTCTCAGAAACAAAAATAACAGCAAAAATGTGGGTTTTGTTGTGTAGTACAGAATCAGCTTCATGTTAAAGGAAATGATACCAGATAATAACTTGAATCTGCTAAAGAATATCAGAAAAGGTAATTGTGAAGGTAATTTAAGAAGCAATTTATTTCTTTTTAAAAGTATTCAAAAGACAATTTAACAATAACAGTTACAGTAACATTTACTGTTGTATTGTATTATGTGCATATGTGTGTGCGTGTGTGTGTATATATATAAATATGTATATATATATATATATATATATATGGAGAGAGAGAGAGAGAAGAAGACGGAAGAAATAAAAACCATCTGAAAGATGTAGTGCCCATAGAATTCTACATATTTCTTGCAGTATTATGATCTACATCAGAATGACAAAGATGCCTTTGAAATATGGACTTGTTATAATTACTGCTAATAAGTACTGATTTTATATAATGTTACACAAATACCTATAAATATGGAACTGTAAAAAAATCTGTGAATTAAAAAAGAACTCTAGAAAGTAAAATAAAATAAAAACCAATAGGTTTATTCAGATCATAAAATTTGAATATGTTTATGAGTGGTGAGAAGTATCTGTATTCAAATCATTGTCTAACTTTCTAAATATTTAACATTGTTTCTGTTCAGAAGACTTTCAATTTGCTCATCTTTAATATAAATACAGTAATACAGTAATATTCTCGATCTTACAGGGATGTTTTTATTATAAAATGAATCAATACAGTTAAAATACTTAGACTATTAACTGAACTATTCTAAATACTAGATAGACATTTCTAAATTTTTAGTTATATACTTTTGTTTGAGTAACTTTGAATATGATTTATTTGATTTACTAAATTTTACTTAAAAAGAAATGCCCTAATCTATCTTACAGTTTTTTTATGTGTTGATCTCAATTTTAAAAACTAATAATTCAAAGCAGAGAAATGAAGAGGAATATCAAGTTCTAGATGATGTTCTGTTCTTAAAAATTGATGAAAGGTGGAATTTCAAGGTGAGACCAGGAATGATCTTAAAGAAGAATTATCTTAAAGAAGATAAACAAAAATTATTTTAATGATTTATATTTTTAAGCACTGCTGAAGAGGCGCTATTATTCTTTATACTAGCTATCTTGAAAAAATACACTTCAATTATAAACATTAGTTATAGAACCTCAAATGAAGGTTAGAGAAGATAAAACTCACTTAATGTAGTGTTGGTCTGAATTGTTTGAACAAATGGAAAGAAATTCTCACATCAACAAGTTCTTTAAATTTCTTTATGTTAATGAATCACTATTTGCTTCAAACTTCTGGGTTTGAAACTGGTTATTTCTTTGGTTTAAACTACTTTATCATTCAGCTTATCTCTAATTATATTATTTTCCTTCAGCAAACTGTGAGATGTACTTTCCTTCCCAAGAACTACCTCTGTAATGGATATTACAATATTTTTCTATTTTATTCAAGGGTCTTTTTTTTCTCTAGTTCTAGTTTGCAAATTGACACAGATGTTCTCTGGTTATGAACACAGTGATACAAATACAAAAAGCTACAAATTAGAGACAGCATATCTTCAGGAAAGATATGCATTCATATTCATGTTAAAACAAAATGATATACTGTGGAGTAAAATACAAATTAACATATGCTGCTATGAAAAAAAAGCTCAATACAAAAGAAATTCTACATCTTAAGAGAATTCTCTTGAAATATTTTTTTACTTCCAAGAGAGAATCTTGATAAAACTCTATTTTTATTAGTATAACTTCAGCAACAAACTTTAGGGCAGCACAGTACATTTTTACTTTAATATATCTTAAATACATCCTGATTTTAATCTTTCAAAAACCTATTTTATCATCCCACTAACTCATTAAATGACCTACAGTGGCTTTTTATTGCTAGAAAAGAACATCTTAATTCCTTAAGCAGACATTAAAATGCATTGCAGTTTCCTCACAGCTCAGTCTTCTGGTCACATCTTTCACTTCTGTTTTTCCTAAGCAAATCAATCAACCATTTTACATACAACTTTTAAAAATATTGGCACTTTTCTTTTCCAATTCAAGTATCTTCATCATGAAAGATTTTCTATTTACTCTATAAATTTTACTTTTTTATATATTTATTCAAATAAACTTACTTAGTAATCATCATTGCTCTAGTACCATTTCATTATAATTTATGCACTGTTTTAAATGATTTAAAAATAAAATAATGGATTCTGAGCTCTTTAGGTAACTGATCTACTTATCTCCAAAAAGTCTGAAACCAACATGAAGTCAAATATACAAACAGAATCATTAACTCTGATTTGCTAATTTGAAGCTGATCAATACAAT
The DNA here is from genome assembly GCA_004363575.1 of Solenodon paradoxus. Lineage (NCBI taxonomy): Eukaryota > Metazoa > Chordata > Mammalia > Eulipotyphla > Solenodontidae > Solenodon > Solenodon paradoxus. The sequence goes on along the minus strand of RJWH01000040.1, from coordinate 1,035,127 downwards.
CATTAACTATGTTTAACTAGAGAATTATATTTTTATATTTCAGCCTTAAATATAATGAATACAGCAAAACTTTTTTAATCTTTGTTTTTTAAAACCTTTTAAAACCTTTTTAAGAATTTTTTAAAAAACTTCTAAACTTTTATAGATTATAGATTAGAAATCCATTACTTGATAAAAGTATTGATCTTAAAGGACTGTGAAGCTTTCTTGCAGAGTAATCCAGATATGGGTATAATATAATAACATAGATCCATCCCAGTGACCTTCAGTCCCCTGAAAATATTACAGTCTAGAAACTAAAGTTTAAAGGAGAAAATTGTTCAAAGCATATTCAGAAAAAATGGATCCATTAACCACTGAGATCAGATCCTGATCCCACCTGACTGCATTAACAGATGAACCAAATGGGCAAAACAAATTGATAAATTGGAATCTCTGTTCTCCTCTAGTTATTTACTCATTTAGATCCCCAATCAAGAAAATAGAACTGATGCATTTAAATCTTTTTTTTTCTACTTGCCTGATGACATGCAATAAAACTTTTTCTTTCCCTAAACCCTGTGCCATAATATTGATTCTTCTGTGAGGTGTACACAGGCCCATTTCTGGGTAAAAAGTTCTCTTTATACCATGACACTGGGGAGACTGAGAGGCTGCTGTCATTTAGTTTGTTTATGATGTTCACAGTTTAAACTCTTTTGCTTGTTACTATACATTTTCACAGATAAAAGGAACTAACATTCTTCGTCTAGATTCTATTATTCTGTGTCACAAATAGTGCCTACCTACAGTCAAAAGCCCATTCCTATTTTCTTATAGTAACTTCACTCTATCTTTTGTATACTGCCTTGTATTATACATAACAGTATGTATTTTCTCTGTGTTTATCATTAAAATATGTGGCTACAATTTTCAGAGAAATGGTTGAAAAGTGATACAACTTACTTTCTCTGTCTTCTAGTTAAATAATTTTCATGTCCTTGCTTTCGAGACTTACCAATTAACTCTAAGATAATTAATATTTGGAGCTATATTCAATAAGAGGCTTTTAGATTTAAACAACATCTCTATTCACTGCTATCACTGAAAAGTTCAACTTTATACGGTTGTAGTTATTAGGGACCTAGAAAAAGATCTATATTGGTTGGTCCTTTCTATCTTAGTTAAGGTAAGTCTCCACCTTTGCTTACTATCTTCAATTTATTTAATGATTAGCATGATTAATGCCATCATCTAGTGGTACCTTATGGTAAGATGAAAAATGCCCCCAAAGAACTATACATATTGGCATGATTAACTCCCATACTTCCTATTACTGGCTTTTACTTGACAATTCAAGAAAGATTTATTGAAACTGTTTTGCATGGTACTTAGGTAATGTTTGTTTTTGGCTGTCTATTGGCGTGTCCTGAAAGAAAAATTCTATAAATAAGACAATGCTCTGTTTCATGGATTTCAAGAGTACCTGTTAGGACATTACAATGTGGGAAGAGATGGCATCTTAAAAATGTTGTCTGCTAGGTGGCTGGAGTAGATAGTTGTCATTAGCTGGGCAGCAGCATTGTGGTCATAAGTGTTCATATAATTACATTTTTATTTGAACTATGTACAGTTCAGAGCATTTTGCTACTAAATATGTTGTGTTTGTTGAACTACTGAAATTCGTTTCAAAAGAATTGAACCAAACTAATCATAAGGAAAACATCAGAAAATTAGAGATTAGAGATATTCAATGGGTTACCTCTCCAGAACTTTTCAAGAAGACAAAAACGAACGTGTTAGAGAAAAGATTGAGGAACTTTGACATCTAAATAAAATGTAGTACTCCAACTGGCAATTAGAACATAAAAATAAAAGATGACATTGGAAAAAAGTGTGAAATCTAAATAAATGATGGAATTTAATAGTTTTATAATGTGCCAGTGATTTTAAGGTAGATGTGATAGGCAGGAGTAATGACCTGGGGCTCTGGGAAGGTCTCTGAAGTGAAAAATCCCCCACCTTCCAGAAACAGAAAAATGCTGACCTTAGCGAACCTTAGCCAGCAAACAGACCAGGAACAGCACAATATACCAGGAGAACCAGGGAAGGGTGGCCAAAACAGGCCCAATCAGAAGAATAATAGTAGAATGCCTCATTAGTCTGAGAAAGAACAAAGAGGAAACATGACTTTTCAATGCTTCATTAGCATACCAGGCCTACTGTTGCACAAACCACCCATGCACACATAACTTAATATATCTATGCAGCACGTAAATTTTTATCAGTGGAATTATCATAGAAAAATTAAACATATGTGATTATTCTGTAAGTCAACTGCTAGAAAAGCCTGGAAAGATAATCCTATTTATGTATTTGGTCATGTGTGTGAGGACCTGGAAGCTTAACAATACATATTGTAATTATAACACTGGGTAAAGTGTTTAGAAATAGCATTCTAGTGCTGTGATTTGATTCCTGTGGCCATACTTGAATAAGTAATATAAGTCAATAAAAAAATAAATATGCACAGGAAAGCGTTGCTTAGTTTGATACCAAGAATAAAAAGAAGTCCAATAATGAGTAGAAGTCCACAAATTTGGCAATTGCAGTTTTGGATGCTATTGCTTTTAATCATAAAGAGTAAATGACAAATTTGATAAATGTTCTCAATAATTAATAATTGCCAATTAAACCAAGTGCTGTACAAAGGGCCAACTAAAATATACTTTGGTTATATCAATTAGATAATATAACAAAATCAATTAAATTTCTCAGAGTTAAGATCCAGTTGGCAATGTGTAATGAAATAAATTACATCTCTTAGAACAAAAGACAGTGGAAATAAAGAATCACTAGGTTTTCCTACGAATGCTTCATAATCTAATATAACCATAATCAAGCCAAAAGACAGTGACATGGAAAGAATCATAGCAATATGACAAAATAAACTATATTTGATACATATTTACTATAAAAATCTAACCCACAAAACTGTTAGAAAAATATAGACTCTTTGGTTAAACAGTAAATACTTAAATCTGACAACAGCTCAAGTGAAAAAAATCTTTTGAGTTACATAAATGAAACTGTTAAACTTTAAAATATATCATTAAGGAAAGATTATGCATTGACTGAAATAAAATATTTGGAGATAATATATATAATAAAGAACATGTGTCCATATATATAAATAATTATCACAATTCAATAATAAAGAGATATGACCCGCTTTAAATTGAGCAAAATATTGGAATAGACTTGTGTAAAGAGATTATATAACTGATAAAAACTATATCAAAATATGAAATACAAATCAAAATCCTAATGACATTATCACCTCCCACCCACAAGATTGGCTATCATAAAGATAGGTAATAATGAATGTTGACAAGAATGTGAAAAAAATCAAAACCTACATATTGTGAGTTGGAATGCAACATAGTACAGTAACTTTGGAAAATAGTTTAACAGTTCCAATTATTATTATGTTATTCAGAAATTTCATGCCTAAGTACTGGATACACAAACATTCACTGCAACATCATTCATAATTACCAAAGGGTGGAAACGGTCTAAATGTCCATTAATTGAAGAATCAATAATAAATGTGGTATATTTAATGTAACAGTGTAATAGCATTGTTTAGTGATAAGAAATAAATTGGTGATAACATATTAGATAACAAATTAAAACATGGATGAACCTCAAAACATTATGTTAATTGATAGAAGTCAGATGCAAATTAATGCCTTTTATAATTCCACTTATGCAAAATGTATAGGAAAGGCAAATTTATGGAAAAAAAAATGCTGGAATTCCAGGACTGTTGTGGGGATGATGACCTACTATAAGCATGCATGAGATTTCTCTTTGGGGTGATAGAGATGTAGTTAATTTGATTGTGGTAATGGTGTTAAAATTTTATAAACATGCTAAAATTTAGTGAAACATATGTAACACCATTTAATTTTATTATGTATAAAGTATACCTCAATAAAAATTTTAATTTAATGAAAATAAGTATAATTGATAGTGATGGCTATTAATAGATGTTCTCATTTGTGTCAAATAGACACAAAGGTGACTAAAGTTTTTAGATTTATATTGACAAAATAATCAGCTTGCATTAAAAGATAACGTGACTGTTGTGACAAATTATTGGTAGGCAATTCTCTGTAGTTTCTGCATGTCTTGTGAAGTGGATATTGACTATCCTTTGTTTCATAATGTTTTCAAGTGTTTTTGTATAGACAACCAGCATTAAAAGATATGGTAATTACTGTTGCAAAAGGTGGTTTGCTTATAATCTTGGAAGGGACAGTGTCTTCCCATAGCATAAAAAGCAAATATCCCTTTTAAGAGATCCCATTTATTAGAGACAGAGAAAACTAAATTTAGGCATCTTCTAAACCACATGACTGCATATACTTTTTCAGCTGTCAGCAGGTGAGCACTGGGACTCGAAAAGGAATGTTGAAATTCTGGCTAATGCTAATATTATAAAAAATAAACTATTCTTCATCTCTAATCCAGGAATCTCAAAAAGACAAAAACCAAAGTGGAGTAGAGAAAGCTTAGTTTGGTAGTTTAGTACTATCACAGTATGTTTTATTTTATTTAGATTAGCCAGCTCAGTGGAGGAGAGCATTAAATATTAAATATATCAGGAGAAGTAGAAAAAATACATCATTTCGATTCAAATGATAAACATTCAGAAACTGGTATTGAAATGGATAGACTAGGCTTTGCAATTTAACCATGTGTTTATTTAACAAAATCTAATGCTGTTCCAGACTGATCTCTATGTATGGATGCTTGGTAAGTAATGGTTTGAAAAGAGATTTACTATGACCAACTACTCTGTCTTTGGGAAGAATTCATTACTCACATAATATCAATATTTATAGTATGTGTAGACAAAGAGGTAAGTGTGTATGCATAGTTGATTAAATTAAACGGATAAATAAAATTTCACTTAAAATAAATTTTCTGATTCACAGTATTACAGAATCATGGAAAATAGAAATGATTGCTTTTAAATACAGTATTGTTGTACCTCATTTTTCATACTTTTTATCCCCTAAATTGATAATAGTGATTTTTATCAAGTGACAAAATATGTAATTGAAGTGATTAAGAATCCCCCTTTACTTCTAGTTATAGTGGACTACTCATTCTGCAGTCAGAAAATATTTTCTGTAACAGACACACTCATCATTTTAATGACTTATATTTGCATTGAATAAAAAGTAATATTCACTCGATGTCACATCTGGATGGAGATTGGTGTTTGATGAAGCTGACTGGGACAAACAGAATTATGAAGCTGAATTAAATATAATACTAGTGCTTTTTTGGCTTGTGAATCAAACCGACACTTTCTAGTGTTTGGAATGAGAGTTTTTTTAACATTATTATGAATTAAATTCACTACCAATTGTTGTTACTATATTTTTATATGAATTGTTTTTATGTACCCTAGAGGCATTCAAAAAAGGACAAATATTGTATAGTGATGATTCAGATTCCTAAGTTTGTTGAGCCTGTTTTAGAACACTAAAAGGAAGATTGTTATAGTTCTAATCTGATTTTCATGTGCTTCTTTCATCTGAAAAAGGAAATTTTATTTTATATATATATATATATAACTTTGTCCATTCAGTAGCTCAATATTTTAAATTGTGATTAATTCAGAATAATATTTCACAATTATGGTCAGTGATGAAAATGTTAATCCCATGGGCAATACTGAAAATTTTATGTACCAATTCTGAAATGATAAAATGCCATTAGATTTGTAAAATGATTCAGAGATTACAACTTCAAACTATCTTGTGGGTGTAGGCCTTGAACTCAGACATGTGCATTTCTTTACATGAGAAATAAAACCAGCTGGACATTACTAAAATCTCTTTCAATGTGCTCCCTCTGATGGATTTTTTTTTTTTTTAAGGCAGTGAAGTACAAAAGAAAAGGCCTTTTCAGGGGAATATTGAATATCTGACTTAGATAATTTGTCCTTTTTGAAAAGTTTTACCCTGTACCAAATTTTGGAAAAATATATTTTTAAAAATCTCAACAACCAAGTGTTGTGTTTGCAGAAATAATATATGTTGATACTATCTCAAATTCTATTCAAAATAACCAGTCAGTGATATGGCCATCTTATTGAACCGAAATATTTGAGTAACATTTCTCATTTTCTTGTAAATATTTACTCATAAGATTTCAAGAATATGCAGTCTCAACTTTATTAGAATTTTGTAATGATTTAAAATACATTCACAAACTCACAGAATTTTTATTGCAAAATACATGTCAACACCATTAGATCAATTCTACCCTAAATACGTGAGAGTAATTCAATCATTGTATGTTTCTTCTATTTATTTTGAGGTTGGAATCACATAAAGATACCATTTTCCTCATGCATGAGTGTATTTTATAACTTTCCTTACCTTTTGCAAAATAATTTTATAAAATAAATATTTATTTGGAATGTCTTTTCTACTCTTTTCGGTATTTGCCTGAATTTTCATCTAGAACGCTATAAAATTTATCATTTTCAAGATAGATCTTGTATGTATTTTTTGTATGATCTATCAATATACAGATAATATTCATGCCATAAATATATAGAATATTCAAAATGTGTCATAATTCATTTTAAGAAACAGACGCTATTTTTTCTAAGAATTATAAATGTCACAAATTGTTATTAAATTGGAAACACCTTTTGTTACAATTTAGAAAACACAAGCTAGCCAAGTAAAATATGAGATTATCTAGTTCAGGAGAACAAGGCTAGCTTGTGTAGGCTATTCATTCTATAGGCAGAAAAATTTTAACAGCAGAAATATTAATTTAATGCATACTACAAGAGACTTGGGGTTTTCAATGTCAGTATTATTTTGCTTTTTACCTTTGTTTCATGGAACAGTTAAAAAGTAAAATACTATGTTAATTAAATTTTAAGAAATATTTTGCATGTTATCTTATAACCTATAATAGACATACAAATTTTTCTAGAATCTTTTGGAGAAAATATATCCTATAATAAGAGCTATTTGTACTACCTGAAAACATATATACTAATTTTTTTAGATTACTGAACTTCTTTATTCATCATTTGTTCTGCCATTACTAAAAAATAATATGCAATTTTATTACTTCCATTGTCTCAAGAGCACAAATAACTGCTTTACTGAATTATAGAAAATTGATAGAAATATTTTTTAAAAAGGTAATTAGTATTAAAATTGAATAATAGAGGGAAAGAAAGTGTGCCCTTAAGGGATATAATTTGGTGAATTTCTCAAAGATAGAAAACACAGTGACCATATTAATTAGAAAGGGCTATTTTAGAGTGAAAGTGAGAATAGGGATGCCCCAATCAGAAGTCCAAGAAAAATAATGAGGTCAGTATCTTAGAGCCATTATCTGAGAAATTAACAATACAAAATTATAATAAAGTGGGCATATACAAGGGAAGTGTTTATATCACCAAGAGCAAAATATTGAAGACAAAGGAATCCAGGAGGACGTGAAGCCCAGAAGGAGTGTTTACCTACCACTAAAATAAGTTATTGGGAAAAACAGTGAGAACATAAAATGTTCTTTCCAACGAAAGTCTCAGATGGAGGCATATAGCTTTGACAGTTTTTAGCTTATATTTGAACATTTTTTAACCAGGGACTTTTCTGAACAATTATTTTTATTTTGGATTTTAAAATGTGTTGTTCCTTCCCTTAAAAGTTTCTGAAAATTAAGATTTCATCATAAAACCCTCTAGTCCCTTTTGAACTATAAAATAAAAGAATTTAAATGACATTAATATATACATAAGAAGTAAGACTAGTTTTCCAAATGGAAAGATACCATTCAATTCCAATTTGTAATATATATTTAATTCATGTCATTATATATTTACAGATTCATATATATTTATATTTCAAAAATGCCTTTGTTGCATTGACCTATTCTTTTTGTTTTAATATTTTATGTGTTTATGATAATGTTATATTGTGATACTTAGTGTTAAACCCATTTATATTATTGCTGATATCACTATTATTATTATTGAAAATGTTTACCTATCAAATAGGTTTTAGAATTAATTTTTCATGTTTGTAAAGGTTCATTGGTGTTTTGATTACAACTTCATTAATACAGGAGCCAGCTATTATTTTTTTAACACTCACCCCCAGGTCTCAAATACATGTCCATAGGTTTTACATGGCCTGCACCTTAGCTGCCTTAGCCAACTGAGCCACAGGGGTACACAAACATTTTTCTTTTAATTTTGAAATAAGAACTAGTGGAATGAATGTTGGGAATCAGAGATGATAGGATATAATAAACTTTTAATCCAAATTCTGAATCTATATACATCATGTAATATTAAATATATTTAGCATGTATATTTCTAAATTCTTTTACTGAAAAATGAGATTATTAAATTGATATGCTTTATAAAACACAATCAGTTCGCAACCCCATTTGACCTTATGATTACCCAAATTTATCTTTCCCTAGTCCTACCATTTGGAAAATTTGACACCAATTCAGTGATGTCCTCCATTCCATTAAATTAAAAATCTAAAATTTGAGCTGTTTGAATTAAATATAAACTGTTACAATAGTATTTTATGTATTACCCCATGGATATACAGAACAATAAATTTAAATAAAACTATGAATACAGGAATACAGTGAAATCCTCTTGGTGTTAGAGTTCTAAATTCCTAACTAAAGTTCATGCACAGCTTATATATATGGTTCTTATTTAAAATACAAACAAACACATAAACACATACAAGACATTATAGAAGCAAGAAAAACTTGCTATTTATTTGTCCCATAGATGAAAAACCATCCAAAAATTACCTGGAAAAAGCATATAATTTAAGTTTCAGTTCATGAAAATGCATTGAATGGACCCTTCACATAAAAGCGACGTTTTATTTAGTAAAGTTTTCAAAAATATATTTCTAGTTTTTTGTATAAATTTTCAAAATTGGTAATTTAAAAATAAGTATCCTTTTCTATTTTATTTTATACTTCTAATTATCATATGTAAATTACAAATTTGTTTTATAAAGTTAATTTTATTATAATCAATATAGAAATTGTAAAAAGAATCACTACTTAATTTGATCTTATTATTCTCATTCACTCTGATATTCTAAGTATATTTTGACTAAAATTTAGAATTTCTCTAACAATCTTTAATCTCCTTTTTAAAACATTATTCATTATAAAGCTCTTTATGACTAATGAATTGATTGGCTAATTAAGAACATGAAAATCAAACTGAATCATACTGCTTCTGAGAAGAGTGGAAAGCTGTATGTTTAATCTGCTAGAAATAATTTATTATAAACAGAGTCTTTTAGGTCATCATCAATGAAAAAATAAAATAGAATTTCTTTTTTCTAGTATGTTGCTTAATGTAAATATAGAAATATAAACATATAGGGGGATTAATTTTTATTTTAAGAATTATTTACTGTCTTTTCATATTGTGCTAGGAATGCAACAAATATTTTGAATGAATTTATATTTTTTAATAAAGTGAGATACAGGGATGACAAAACAGACATGGGCCCTATCAAATAATGTGCTCATTGGGTAAAGGCAGATAATGATAAGAAGAAAATAAAGAGTAAAATTGTAGGTTGTGCTTTATTTTATGAGGAAAATAAAACACAAAGCAAAACAGAGTTTAACTTGGTCGAAAGGAGATATTATTTTATATCGGTTTGTATGGGAAGGTCTCTGAGGAAGTGGCATATGACTAGTAGTCCTACTTATAAGGACAAGTCAGTTATGTGACAATTTGGAGGAAGTAAAAAGATGAGCTATAACTGTCCTGAGTTTGAACAGTCTGTTGTTTCCCAGGGATGCTAAAGAATTTTCTTTGACTGGAGAGAAGGAAGATTCATAGAGGGAGTTCATAAGGCAGGTGGGGACCACGTATGGTATGACCAGGTTAGTCAGACAAAGTGTTTGGATATTATTATGTATTCAATGGAAAACCACTACAAATACAGAAGTTGAATAATATAACCAGATTCTTCGTTGCATTTGTTTAACACAAACAACACCTTTATTACTATTGTAGGTATAATCCTTTTTGTCAGGGAAAAATCAAAACAGTGAGATTCTTAAGTAGACTAGAATAGAAATGAAGCTGGTTTGATGAGCAGAGAGTATTGGAGAGAATGCGAAGTCGACAAATTTAGGATGGACTTTGGAATCAGAATTTTCTGATGAATTGATTGATGGATTAAGAATAATCATTTAAAAATGAGATCAGGTGAAGATAATTATATATGAACTAAATTATAAAGACTCAGTAATCTGGTCAACTATTGTGAAATTCCATTCTAATCAGAAGGAAGAATCTTAAGAGAAAGCCCTTTCATAAGAAGGAACCATATTTCTTTGAGAAATTGAAAAGCAAAATCAAGCATGTCTGGAGGGCTAGGAGGAAAAAATAAATTAAAAAACAGGCTAAATATAGAAAGTGACATTCATGTCTGTAATGTAGAAGTTGAAAAGATAGCAAAAGTTTGTTGTCTAAAGACGTCAAAATGTTCTAAACAGATAATCTGAAGATGATTGTTGTGGGGCTGGGGGTCAGAAAGGCTAAAGATTTCATAGGTGAATTTTGGAGTATAAGTCAAAGTTCAGCTATGTTCCAAGAATTGTTATCTGTTCAGATTCTCAGAAAGTATAAGAAAACAGGTTGTGCTAATCATGAGATATTGCTTGGTTTACCTTTTATCTACACAGAATTGCTACGTTTTCTTTTGTTGTGCTTTTCAGAATTGAACTTGACAGCAGGATGTCCCTCTTTCTACACAAAACACAAATCAGGAAAGTAAGAGCACTATATGAGCTGGGTGAGAGGGACTGAGTAGCTTTTAGGGTTTTTTCTCTTCTTGATTATATTATTATAATCATTAGACAAAAGGAATATTAGACACTATCTTTTTAAAACCATTAATTTTACAGATGAAAAATCAGGTTTTGGTAATTCCTGTTGTTACTTTACTTAGTGCTAAGGCAGACGTAGAATTTAAAATTAAACATCTAAATCCTAGTAGTACTTTCTTAAAGTCTTGAAAATTAGTGATATTTTCATTTCGAAGAATATAACCACTATGTTATTTCTGAATTCCCCATATTATTCCTAGTAGGAAGAACTATCTCTAGTTTAGAGGATTGAGTTGGAACTTGAAACATATTTTGATGCAAGTTTATAATGAAATAAAAAACATATGTATTCTGAATTTTAAAAAATTAGCATGCCAGGTTTTAGTATAAATGACTATGTATATTAAATGACACTAAATTTTTAAAAACATTTTATTGGAAGAGAATACTAACTTTTATATTAGATTTATACATAAAATGATATTTCAAGAAGTATGGCAGTATAAGAACCAGTATAATATCAGGAGCTATGGAAAATTAATGTTTTTAAAAGATAATGGTCATGACTATGACTGGACCCATTAATTTGCACATTTTAATGCAATTCTATTGACAAATTACATTAAAGTAAATTTTACATAAAGCATTTTATATTTGTGTGTTCCAAATAGTTCATATTTCTGAACCTCTAATCCAAATACGTTGACTCCATATGAGTTCTGTAAAACTTTCAAAAGGCCACATTCAACAAAGAAAATCAGTTGGAAATGTTGGCAATGATACTACTAACTGGCTTATTTAAACAGATAGCTAATTTTTTAATTCGATGTGAAAATACATACAAGTTGATGCATTGTGTATCTTAAGTAATAGACTAAAACACTTAACCGTAAGTCTACAATTTACGTGGTTTCTTCCATTACATAATATGACACTATGATAAACAAAGTGGTTTAGAAGAAAAAGATCATATTAAATTCACTTACTATGTCCCCTTTTGACATACTTTTAGAGGAAAATTACTTGCAAATATTAGTTTCCAAGTCCTTTCATACATGTTTGGAAATGCCTCTCCTATCAAAAGGTGAAATTTATTTACCCATTTTCTGATTCTTGACTAGTTTTGTGACATGCATTTTTTAATAGGAAGTGACTTTTTCAGACTTCTGAGTCTAACAGTATCTTATAAAAACTTTCAGGTCACATTTTACTGTCCATGTAGCAATTCTAACTACTCTGCTGCAGAGTTCCAACTGGCTCCCGGCATTTCCATGTACCCCTGACACAGTTCCAGAGAGAGGAATAAAACCATCTTAAATGTTGCAGCCTAGCCAGTCTGCCAGCTAAATTTAGCCACATAAATAACCTCAACTGGCACCAAGTGGAACAAAATAACTCTACAGTTGAACCAAGCAGTAAAGAATGCAGTAAATGTAGTAAAGAATTAACCTTACCCAAGAAAGGTGAAAAACTCCAGAAACTGAAATTGAATATTAGCAATAAACAATTTTTATAGAATGTATTTTTAAATTAAACATAAAAATAGCAACAAAAAGTTCCATCGGGCTACCACACACAAAAAATATTGCAAAGCACACATTAACCAAGTGAAATGCTTTAATTAAATGGCTTGTTTGATTAGACATATAAGCAGTAATTCAAAAGTAATAAAATTCCTACAAATAGGAAATTTGTGTATAAGCTATTCTTGAATATTATCCATTATGTTTTTATTTTCCCATGAACATGTAAGGCATTTATTTTTTAGATTAAACTTAGAGGAAATATTTTAATTATCTATTCTTCTACACATAAATACAGCATGAACATAAATATAAATACGAAGAGGTTGCCCATCTAAACTGTATTTCCTATAAATATTAATAGTTAATACTAGTTTGACTGTCAATATCAAAACAATATGAAACAACATTTACATCTCCTTCACAATGCTTCTGTGGAGTAAAAATTCAACATCTTTTACTTTTTTCATATTGAATTTATATTATACTCTTTTGACCATAATTTTAAGTAAGTCAACCAGTTGAAACTGATAAATCATAGGGTGATTTATTATTACATTTTATTTCTATATTATGTTAAATTATACATATAAATTCAGAAATATACTAAAATAATATTTGTCAGTTTTCTAGTTTTCAGTGATGACTAGCATTGGAGAATGATCTAAAAAACGATTTACTGTTTGTTTTCCAATAAGACTTTCATGTCAAAATTCGTTTTTTGCCATTCTAATTTGCCATTTAATTGCCTTTACATGTGACTTTTCTCATTAGATAATATTCACTAAGCATTGATGTGATAGACAGCATGCTATTATTTATTCATTTTTATTTTATTTATTCATATTTATAATGTCAAAAATTTGGGAACAGGTAAATTGAGTAAGTCAATAATTGTGATAGTAGTAGGGACTGTGATATGATATTGAACTCAAGCTGTCAGATACCAGATTATTCTAGTGTTTCACTTAATTCAATTTAAGGTGGCTGACTGGCTATAAAATTTGTATGAATCTTTATTAATATGAAAAATACATTTTTCCATTTTGTGAAATTGTGTTAGCCACTGAAGCATGGTACAGTGGAAAAAATCTTAAAGTCAGGTGGACTGAATTCTGGTTCTGACTTTGTGAGATAGAAATCACATAATCAAAGGAAAATCACTAATTATTCTACATATTTTACATAATCAACAAAAATAGTGATTAGATTACAATATTTCTAATGACTTCTGTTTTAATTTTATTTCATTTATTCTGTTTATATAGTCATTTATTTTAAAATATTATACATATATTTATTTAACCCATATACATTCGTCTTCTTTCAATTAACTAAAAAGTAGTAATATAAACATGCATGCCCATCCATACATACACATGCACGCACTATACCGATACACTTATGGAAATATGTGAAATAGAAAGAATAAACTACAGTGCAATAGATTTAAAATATACATAGTAAAATAAGGTATTGTATATAATACTAGTTATACTGCTTAATACCAGAGAAAGAAAAATGAATCTATGCCGATTAACTTATTTCAGTGATAACGTTTGACTTCTACCAGAATCGTTGTTTCTTTCCTGCTTATATGAGTTTATCATAGCAATTGTAAAAAGGAACCAAAATCACTGGATTAAAAACATCTCTAATATAAATAATTATCTTAATTGTTCTTAAGGTCAAAATCTATAATCAAGATTTTGACAGATATTATTTATTCTAGAGGATTCAGGAGAGAATCTGTTTCCCTGACTTCTCTACTTTCTAAGGAACTTCCTTGACTGATGGCTATTTCTTCCATCTTCAACATGTATCACTCTAAACCTTGGTTCTGTTATTACATCTCCTTATTCTGACTTTTGTAGTTGAAGAATTCAATATGAAGTGTATTACAGTAGTACGGCTTATGGAAACTTACAGGAATTGTCCACAACTGTTTCTTTGGTTGTAAATGGTTGATAATTCTGTATGAGTTTCCCATTGATAAATAGGTTTAATTTTTAAGCTTTCTAGAGAACAATTTCAACATTAAAGTATTACTCAAGGTGTATGTAAAAGAACATTTCTGTGTGTTCTATTTTAATTGTCTGAAAAATTAAAACCTCAATAAAACCTTTGAATATTGACTTGATTTTTAAGAAATATTTCTGTATATGAAAATGTGTTCAAAACAAAATATTAAAAAGAATTGATAAAACACAATCTGTTTCAGCCAAGTTATATCCTGTTCTGTGAATCAAAATATAAAAAGATAACTTTTATATTAATAAGGCCTTTTATCCAAGAACTTTAGTATTTCTCATTCTCCTTTCATTTAAGTATGATTAGGCAACTACTTTCTAGGTAATGTAAGGGGAATGGTTACTATTTTCCAAAGCTCTTCTTTTCAGAGGTTCTCTGCTCTTTCTCTATATTTGTTTATATATATATAATATATGTATATATATATAAACATAAAAATACATATATTACATAAAATATATACATCTATTCCTACAAGATGCATCCTTTATATGTCCATTGTTGGAGGCTTGAGATGAAGGTTGCATTCAAGGTAACCTTTGAATCCATATATTGAAAAAGTGGAGTCATCAACTGGGAAATCTCACTTCAAAATGTTATGTGAGGCAAAAATCAAATTATATTTCCTTAAGCCATCTAATTATCTGTTATATTTGTTAGCACATGTAACCTACAAAAATTAATATGTACTGAAACTGGTACTGAAATGTGAGTGTTTCTATAACAACAAACTAAAATAAGAAAAATTATGAATTTTCAATAATTTCATTATTCAAAGAAAACAATACCTGCTTGTAGGTGGCACAAAACTGATTTTGGAGGTTGAAATGAAAGAGATCACTTTAATCAGTAATAAAATATTTAATAAATGTGTTGCCTATGATAACTTGAAAAGCAAATCAAGTGGTTATTTAGCTTCTAGGGAAAAATATTGGGACAAGTTAGTGCATTATTGAATATTGACTCTTGCCAGCAAGAATATTAGAAGAAAAAGATGACTCCAGGTAAGAGTTAGCCAGTTTTTAAGCAGAGATGAAAATAAGTTGCATCTATAAATATGAGACCTTTTAGAATGAGAGAAGTCAACATCTTCTGGATTTAGATAACAGCAAATTTGATGAAAAAGGTTATGAACAAAGATGACCCATTTACAAGTTCTTTTAAAACAAGGACCTTGGTCTTGAAGCAAAGCTCTGATTAAGAATGCTGACTTTCTATCTAGGCTATTGTTTCATTGACTCAAAATTTTCTTAGTTTAATAAAAGAGAAATGGCAATAAAGGAAAAAAATTTGATACTTCAAGTCCCAGGGAAAAGGTATGTATTATAGCAACATAAAAATGAGAACAAAAAATAGTAGAAACATGATTTTTATTGTACTTTGAAATAATTTTAGATTTCCAGGAAAGTTGCAAAGCTATATCAGATATTTACTCTCTATTTTTAAACAGCTTCCCCAAATGTCAACACCCTATATATAACCTTATAAGCTTGTCAAAGCTAAAACTTTTATATTGGTATAGTACAATTAAGAAAGCTTAATAGATTTTATTTGAATTTAGCTAGTTTTCTTTCTACTATTTTTTCTCTATTCCTGTATATCTCAGAGTAACAAATAATAGTCATCATGTTTTTCAGTCACCTCCAAAATCTGACACAGTTATATTTTTTGCTTTGGCTGTGTTGAGACAGAGTATGTTTCTAGTATTTTGACAAAGATTCATGTGTAAATATATATTCTGAACTTGTTTCCTGGGAGTTTAGGCTTCAAAAGGGATCCTGTCTGTATGAGTTTACCAAAGCAGCTATAACTAGCTACCAAAAAAAATCAATGACTTAAAACATCACAAACAATTTATTATCTTACTGTTCTAAAGGACAGGAGCCTCTAATCAAAGCATTGGCAGGTCTGTGTTCCTTCCAGAGGACTCAGGAAAGTATCAGTTTCCTTGATTTCTCTAGTTTCTATGTAAATTCCTTGGATGATGACTGCTTCTTTCATCTTCAACATGTATCACTCTAACCTCTGGTTCTGTCATCACACCTCCTTATTCTAACTTTTATGGCTCAAAATACACTGCAGTGGTATGATATGCCAGAATCATTTCAAAAATTATTTACAAAATTAAACTTTGGCAATAAATAGCTGGTAATTCTCAATTAGTTTCCTATTATTATTATAAATATCTACCACAAATGTGTGATGTTACTGTGCTGGGTATCATTACTTCTGAAATGGATCTTTTAGGTTAAAATCAAGGTGTCAGCAGAACTGTGTTCCTTTTGAAGTTTACAAGAGAGAATTTTTGACTTTTCTAGGGACTAAAAGCCTCCTCCATTTGTTTGTGGACTCTTCCTTCATCTTCAAAACAAACTTTATCCTTTAGTTGTGTTATTATATCTTGTTTGACTCTGACCTTCCTTCTGCTGACTTCTTAAAATAATCTTTGCAATTACATCTGGCTCATCCAGAGGTTCCAGGAATATCTCCTATTGCAAGATCCTGAACTTAATCATACTGTTAAAGCCCCTTATACCATGTAAAATAACACAGATCTGGAATCAGAATGTGGACACTTTTTGGAAGCCATTAAACAGTCCGATGCTTTTCCTCCAGATGCAATGGTAAAACCAGCACATATTCCTGTCCTACCACAAGCTAGAACATTTTCACCCAGTTCCCATCTCTTATCTGTAGTGAGTTTCTAATAGTGTCCTCAGACTCTAGTGCCAATGCTCATGACTACATAAATTAAGAATTCTGTTACTTAAGGGAGGTGAGTGATCGTTTTGAAAGAAGTTATACTCTCAGGAAGACCTGAACATTTGTTTTGGTTCCAGAAATAGTATGGAGGGGTTTGTTAATGATGAAATATTATCAATAATGGCTGTTCCCTTCCTTGGAATATTATCAGAGGATATATTTCTCAGGATTATTATTGGTCTTCACTGTGAGCACCAGTAGAATTCCTGGATGGAAAAGACTGGAAGAGTGTACAAAATCCCACCTATAGCTTTTCCCCACAGAGGTTTCTCATTTTGACTTCAGCACTTAGCAATTTGTTTCAAATGTCTGATTGAATCTTCAAACAGTGTTATATGTTGTTTTACAATGTCTAACACAGATAAGAAAAATGCTTCAATTTGGCCCTCCTTACAGAAGCCTTACTTGCTGAGATTTTCAGTTTAGTTGTTTGTCTCAGAGCAACACTTCCCCAGTATGATGAAGAAAAGTCCTTATCATAAATTTTCTCAGTTTATTTTATTTTATTTTATTTTTTGCTTTTTTGTTTCAGTAGTGGGAACAATGCTCTTTTCCAAGTCTCTACTTCTCTGACTTCAAGCCAAGGTAACCTATTTCGATTACTAAGTTTTTTTCAAAGACATGAAGAGTATAAGAAAACTAATAATTTTTAAAGCAATATTTGAAACCCTCAAACTTGCCCAAGTGAAAAAAAAATAGGGCTGTGAGATCTGTAAATTTATACAGCCTCCAGATGGATACAATCCCTAATGATCATTTTATGTGTAGCAATGAAAGTTCATGAACAAGAAAATGCCATCCAGAAACAGATTCATTGTGAAATCAGGAGTATCCTCTAATATAATGAAAAAATTTTGTTTAAAAACAGTTTAATCATTGCTATTGGTTTCTCACTCTTTACTGAATGGAACTCTTCTTGGAAATGTTCTGTCATTGTTCCCCATAATTTTATATTAAGGGTCCCCTGCTATGGGGAAAGGCACCCTGGATTGATAAGGAACACATTTCATATTACTACAGTATTTGAATGTCTTCATTATATGTATAAACTTTGTACTCATGTGGGGTTGATCTTCAATATCTTGTAGCACTGTGAACCTCTGGAATTTCTGTGGAGAATTACAGGCAGTGGTATTTTGCTGAAACACTGGGGTCTTACTTTAAGCATGCAGCTTAACAATTGGTCAGGAATCAAGAAAAGTTCCATACCTATCTTAAGAACTCCTTTTTGGTGGTCCCATTCTGTTACCTAATCCTTCAAATACCCTTGTGTCAAGCACACTCTCTGATCCCCTAGTCTTCCTCTTCAAGTCACCTCATTCTATGTTTGACTCGAATTCCCTGCTCGATGGTTTTGTCAAAACACTGTGGGAGGACCTCAGTTCTCTGTGGAGTTGTAGAATGACTTTAGTCTATGTGGAATATCACAAAATCTTTGCAATTTTCTAGCTTTTATGTTTGTGGTATAGAGTTATTCCATTGTAACTGGCAATGTACATAAACCTATTTTTAAAACAAAATGAACTTAAACAATACACAATTATAATTCAATACTCAAAACATGAGGTGTTTGTGGTTGTTTGAGAAATAATATGATTAATAACTGATCCTCACTGCCTCGCAATACTTATTAAATAGTTAAATGTGAAAAGAAAACCAGAAATAACTATTGATGACTATTTTCCTGATTTTGTCTGAGAATATGTTTCTAAACATATAAACAGAATAACTCATATGTATGTATATGCATATATACATATATATGTATGCCGATACCAAAATGTGGACAAAATTATATTATTAATTATTCAAATATTTTAACAATTGAGAAAATTATTAAAACTGTATTTTCCTTAATAATCTTACAAAGAGTAAAATAAACTTTACATTTATTGTTATGGTAAGTTGAAAGAGGCAACCTGCTTAAATACTTTTTGACTAGTGAGCATGAAATACCTGAAATTTCCTGGATATAAATTTAGCACTATTTATTAAGTCAAACAAAATTCTAAACTTTGAATATTTAAATATATACTGTAAAGATAAGCAGTATTACATGTGAATAATTAAATAATTCAAACATATGCATGTTACTTATTAACTTATGCTTCATTTACATGAGAAAATATTCTGCAGAAATCATATAATTATTTTGCCTACATGATGTAATGACTAAAAGAATATCATGATTCAAGACTTTATACAGAAAGTAAATTCTACATCAAAGTTAATTTTTTGCACTTGTGTTTGTATTTGTGGGATGAAGAACACAGGAAGGTTTGAAATAACATTTTAACAAAATCTATTAATGGAGAGTAGAAATATAGGCTTTATTTTACCTTACATATTTTTGTTCTTTCATTATACATATATATTATTTTATAACAAAAATAACATTTTGCCTTTATTATGCTGCAAAGGTTGATATAAAACTTCAAAAATTATTATGTGGTCCAGTTTTGATGAAATTTATTATAATTTCATATTTTAAACTTTCTAATTAATGACAAGAAATAAATATGTGAAATAGAGAAACTCAGATTGAAAAGAAAATTTGTGATTTCTAACATCATATTCAAAGTATGTGTTTATATATGTATTATGGAGAGAGAAAATATAGAGAGAGCAGAGCACAAGATATATATATATATATGTAGATATGTAAACATGTAATACATAAGAATAAATATCACTATAGGAAGCATATACTATATATAAAATATATGTAGCATATATATAAAGTTGCATATGATAAAAGTTTTTATTCAGAGCATAAAATACTGAAATTTAGAGAAAATGGATAAAACATGCAGATTGAGTTATTCGTTCAACTAAACTACACTAACATCAAATTTATCTATAGAGAATGACTTCAGCACATGCTATGCTTTATGACAAAATAACATTTTCTGATGCTTGTACCAAATGGGGAACATCAAGCTTGGAAAAGTGACCTAACATAATTTAAGCCTTAACACTTGTTCCAGAATTGCCACTGGGTCCATCAACCACCTGTCCAATGATTTCAACAACTGGTTGTATCGTAATAGAGATGCAGCTGTTTCTTTTCATACTCCCTTAAGCATTAGAACCATGTGAAAACCAAGCACTGAAATTTCAGATCAGTAATAGATAAGTCATAAAGTTTGGACTTAAACTCTCAGTGTGTCCATAACCATTTATTGAACACCCACAGTGTCTATATCAATATACTAAATGCCATCAAAAAAAATAAGCAAAATAGACAAATTGAATTTCTACACTTCAAGACAGAATGCCTGCACTTGACATTTTGAGATCAGTTTATACTACCAATGAAATATATTAATACAGGAGTTCTAGCTTTGCATTATCTAAACAACAAAAATTCATGAATGGAAGTACAAAAAACCTTAAATACCTTTCTTTATTCAAGTATTTCAATTTTTCAAAAATATTTTTCTTAAAATAATTGAGACTACAGGACTTCTAGCAGTCAAACTCCATCAAAATTCATGTCTTTGATACTTGGATAGATAATAAGCATTTAAACAGGCATTCAGGAAGACAGGATTTTAAGTGTTAATTGATAATTAAACCCACAGACCATTTTAGGAAATGTGAATGACTAAATCAACTAATTTTCTCTACATTCAGCTCCCTATTTCTTTACATTTTTGTTGCTCTCCTGTGTCATAAACCATGCTTTTTTTTTAAGAAAATCTACTGCTGACAATTGTGAAACACTACTGCTGAAACTAAAGTAGTCACAGCTTTTGGGTAACAGAAATTTGTGCAGCAGTTACAGCTTTACAAAAGAAACCAAAAACCCAAGTGCTTTGAAATTTATACTGGATCTGAGTTTGAGATGAAAATTATTCACTGAAGAATTTTAAGTCTAGGGACTTTGCCCAGTCTGGCTTATGAAGTAGTGACCTCATCTGGAGAAAGTTTATATAGTGAAATCCAGTGGAATTAAAGTGCTTACTTGCCTGGTGTTTCCTCGTATTGAGACAGTCATGCTCTCTCTTTTTTTCCATATCCTAGGAATTAGTAGAGGTGTGCAGTGTATGAACTAGTAGTACTGGCGTTACCTGGCAGCTTGTTGAAAATGAAAAACACCAGTTCTTACTCCAGATTCACATCAGCAGAATCTCCATCTTCTAAAGGTTCTCAGATGACTCATGTAACACAACAGTTTGAAAAACACCTGACTACACAATTCCATGTTCTCTGTTAGGTCAATATTTTGATCTACTTCAATTAACAGTAGTAACTATTTTCAATAGCAGTGTAAAATAGAACTGAGCATAAATTTT
The DNA here is from genome assembly GCA_004363575.1 of Solenodon paradoxus. NCBI lineage: Eukaryota > Metazoa > Chordata > Mammalia > Eulipotyphla > Solenodontidae > Solenodon > Solenodon paradoxus. The sequence goes on along the minus strand of RJWH01000040.1, from coordinate 1,013,589 downwards.
CCTTTTGTTCCTCAAATAACAAAGTAGATAATAGTTTTGTTTACATAGGATATTATCTTGGGGAAGTTAGAAAATTTAAAATGCTGATATTAAAAAGAAAGACACTATTTCTTGACTTTAAGAAATCAATGGTATTAAATAAATCTAGTTTCCTAATTCAAAACATTTATAGTGACTTCTACATATCAGACTTTTCCTTAGAGAAGTATGGTTCATGTAAAAGAATGGATGCTTTAGTACATAATCTGTGCATTTCTAATCTTTTTTAAATATACATAAAAACAACTATTTTATAAAATAAAAATACCTTAAGGATTTGGAAAATAATTTCTAACTTAGTCCATTTTTTTCCCTCCTAAAAGCACTCTTTACTAAGCCAAGTTCTTTCCTTCTATCAGTTGTCTTTTTTCTTAATTCTATTGTCTTTATGGAATAGTTTTGAGAGATATTATATTGAGAATAATGAACATTAAAGGGTTTCTGAGAATTAAAGATACATGTAATATTCCAACAGATATTAAACTTTGCTTCTGGTGTCCCTTTTCAAGTCCCCATTACCAGTTAGTCACACAGCAGGTATCATTCTTGCTGATTTTCAGTTATTTATCTCATGTAGGAAGTAGGTCAGAAAACACCATGGATATTTTCCTTCTGCCAACCAGCACATTTAAAGTGCTCATTTGGGAATCCTTGACCAAAATATACTTGAGAATATCAACACTAAGTATTGGTCTTAATGCATATATTATTTTCTTCAAAATTTCATATTTTCACACTGATGTGCAATATCATCTCAACTATAACTGGCACTACAGATTTGCCTGGATGAAGAAAACAAGCTAATGGTAGCAGTTATTTGGACCAAATCCTGACATTGTTTTTTCAGGTTTTACAGACTCTAAAAATCTTCCCATCAAGTTTGAAGGCAAGCAGATTGAGAATGGCATAATCAAATAGCTAATTGTAAAAGGAGAGAACCCAGACAAGACAGGTCCTACAAAGCCTTTCCCATTCCTATCGATATATAATTTTCACTGAAATACTGAAATCAATGAACTAAGATAGAAAGCATTCAGTAATTAAAATATAGAAAACATTTTCTACAATAAAATTTAGTTAAATAATGCATCTTCTTAACTTTCCCTATACTTTTACCAATTATGTATACATCTATAAAAGTATAACAATAATTTTGAAATGTTTCTACATTTTACAGATAGAATTATATTGGGGTTATGAAGCTCCCAAAATAGAGTTCACAATGCTTGCTTGAAAGACTACAACACAGTCTGTTTGTCTGAGTCCAATTCAGTGGATGCTGATTTTCAGATTCATTTATATAAAGTACTGGGTAAAATAATAAAGTGAAACATATAAAATTTCAGTTATCTAGGAAAGTCCATTTTAGGTGATAGTGTTTAAACAGATAGCAATTTTTCTCTTTCTTTCTTTCTTCTTTGATTCTTAAAGGTGTTGAGGATAAGATGTCAACATAGATCAAATAAACTTTATGACCAACCCTTGAATTTTGTCAGCTATTATCAAATGGAGGTGAGACAGCTAAGTTAGAACTATTGGTATGGATACTCTCTCACTTGTGAACCAAAAAGCTATCATTTATTTAGTGAAAACTTTTATGTCTGAAGGGAGAGGGGCTTAGATGTAATCATGTCCCAGCTGCTGGAGGTAAATAGCAGGGCAGTTTAAGTACTTGGGAGAGTTCTGAAAATGTATAATGGTGGTTTTACCATAGGAAAATAAATTGATCATGTCCTTAGGTGTTAGTAGGGTAAAAATAAGGAGTTGAAAATGTTAAAATATTATAGCAAGTACCATCATTTTATGCAATGGATTCAATTATAATCCTAAAATTTTGAAAAACTGGAACTAACGAAACACTTGGTGATAATTACTTGGTGATAATTCCCTGTAAAACGTCACCTTCTTTTGTTTCGTTCATTAAGACTTCTGTATTGATATATGACATTATTTTACAACTTCTGTAGTGTTTAAATTCTTATTCAAAGCTGTGATTTCCCTTTCCCCTCATGGGACCGTTTACTATTTTTGCTGGACTCCCTGAGTACATTGGGAGAAAGATCGCAGAGCTATTTGTGAGATCCATTAGCACTTTTATACATGAGTTCTTTCTGATCAAGAGAATCATTTCTATACTTTAATACTTTTAGAAAGAAAGAAAGCAAAACATCAATGCCATTATACTGTCAGTAGTACACGTGATTGAAACTTTAAACAGAGCTGACCTGACTAGCACCACTCACAAGATCATATTAGCTTCCCTTTTTCACTGTGAACCTTATCCAAACTTTATCTGTGAAACCTGGCCTTCCCTCCCTCAGCAAGACTAAGTTGTAACTTTGACAAAGGTCTCTAACAAATTTATAAAAGTTTGAGTATTTCCATTTTCTGAAATTTCCCAGTTTACACATATGGATAAGTTCACATCACTGTACCATTTTAGGAATGGTGAAAGTCTGTCTCTCCTCTCTTCAAGCTGTTAACGTCCATTGGAGAAGATATTAGGGGCATAGGACAGATTGATTCTATTCCATTTAACAAAATGCATTCACTATGATTTCCAATATTGTAGCAACTACTGGTAGCTGAATAAAATGAGATTCTAATGTATTTTGTCTACTAAATATTGTGTATCATGCAGTAAGATTATTACTGACATAATTTATTTAGTTTGGGGAACTTCTTCATTAAGCAATCAAAGCCATATGCATTATGGTTAGGGCTTTGGGATTTACTCATTTGATTGACTTCTGCTAGACTCACAGAGTGGCAATGACTTTTAATGAATCTTTCTTAATATGGGAACATTTTCTGCACCATTCTAATCCATTTTCAACATAAAGGACAATGGATTTTTCCAAAGTGATGATTTATATTTATATTTATGGTTTATATTTATATTTTTTGTATGTTACTCTTTCATTCTCTAGTGGGTCAGCTTTATTAGCATTTAAAATCCAGTTCAGAGCAAGAGTAAGAATTCTGTATTCCATGTTTTCCTCTGTGAGTCCATTTGTCTCAAGGCAAATACTCCTAGACAGCAAAATATTTCACTATAATGAGATTTTGTATTGCAATCTCCAAACTGATCCTAGATTGGCATGGTAAATGCAGCTTAAGTAGGGTCATGAGATAATGCAGTTGTTGCCTTTGTGTCTTAACAAGCATTACATATCCTCACCTCTTATCTCCAAGTGGTCCAAAGTTCTAACAATCTACCTGTTGTATACCCAGGAGAGTTAGGAGTTTTCTTCCTTTTCTACTCAGTGTAAATGTGTGTTCTGCAACTGTTGTCTGAAAGGAGCCATGACCTCTGCCCATCTAAGATGTAACCTTGTATTATCTTAATTGTGCAGGCTGGAAAATGACAGACAGATTGGTGAGAAAGCTTTCCAACATGAAGACAATTAGTAATAACCAAGTTACTGTTCAGGTAATAGTCACCGAACTTACATACCCAGAAACAAACTGAAGATCATTTATTGTCTAGTTAATTTTACAACTTTGTAAACATGTTGACTACTGAATCATGTGAACATTTTTCACATTTTGTTAATCAGTTGAGCATCGCCCGCCACCCCTGCCACCTTTTTATCCCCTTTGGAAAGTTGTGCTCCTTTCATTAGCTTAGCCTCATAATCCAAAGAGTGAAAACTTGACAAGTGTTTGAGACTTTAAAAAACATGCAAACCAACAGCTTAGTCTGCCACAGTATCATGGATGATTACAAAAGAAATGGGACTTCTGGGTCAGTTAGGTTTATTACTCACAACAATAGCAATAATCAACATATTATTTGGCATGAGTTCTTAAAATAAACTGAATGTTTATGTCCTCTTCAAAGTCATGCTAAAACTTAATTCCTCAATATGAAGCTATTTGGAGGTGGGACCTTTGGGAAGTGTTTATGTCCTCTTCAAAGTCATGTTAAAACTTAATTCCCCAATATGAGGCTATTTGGAGGTGGGACCTTTGGGAAGTGATTATGTCCAGAGGACAGAGGACTCATGAAAGGGATTAATGCCCTTTTAAAAGAGATTCAGAGAGGTCCCTCCCTTGTTCTACCATATGAAGACACAGTGACAAGACAATATCTACGAATAAAGAGTCAGGTCTCTCACTAGACACTGAAACTGCTGATACCTGGGTCTTGAAGTCCCCAGTCTCCCAAACTATAAGAAATACATTTCTGCTGTTTATAAGTTTCCCAGCCTTGGATATTCTGTTAGAGCAAGCCAAATAAATTTGGATAGTTTTCCAAACCCCAGTTCCCAAAGGACTATGGAAGGAAGGTCAGGTGATACCTGGCCATGCAATAAATTGTGTTATTGGAGAAGATCTTTGAGCCTATAAGATATAAATATTTTGTATTTAATAATATATAAGAACATGACTCCAGAGGGATACACTATCTCCTCTTCTATGTCAAAGCAAACATGTTCTTTTCTATGGAGGGATATACTCTCTTTCAAATCTGTTTTCTATACAAATAGCCTTAATAAAATAGCTCAGAAAAAAGAGCTCCTTTCCTCACAAGATATTCAGAAATTCAAGAGATTCAGAAAATGTTCTCCTAACAATATAATTCTTTTATATACAACATATATATATATAAAACAATATATTATTTTTTGACCTCACTTTTCCAGAGAAGATCTATTAAAATCCCGCTGTCTTTTATTGGATATTCACATCTTTGTTAATTCTGATAATTTAGCATGACTCAATTAATCATGAAAAAGCTGTTTTATGCTATATAGATAGTACTTCTGATACATGTGCTACAATTTTATTTATAAACATATTCCTTCCAGGAAGAAAAAAAGGAAGATTGAAAAATAATAATTATAGTATAATATATGCTTATAGCAGAATTTATGTTATACATCTTCTATCATTTAAATAATTATCTATATGTCAAGTATTATTTTCTTCACTTTGGAGATGATCACCTTGACAAATAGCGATATAAAAAGTAATATACATAGGTTATTCCATAGTACCATTGAGATTTAATTTGCATCTACTAATCTCAAACGCTTCTGTGTAATGACATATGTTCACACAGAAATCCTTTGCTTATTGGCAACTGATAGCCTTGCTTCCAATGTTTGGGTTTTTATTCTTTAAATGTAAACCTTGCTTCAAAGCAGATATTGAGGATAGCATTAAGTTTGTATGATCTGCTTATAACAAATTTTGGAGTTAGAAATTTTGTCATCCTACAATAAGAGCTTATAAAAAACTACTGGACAGCTCTAAGCCTCAATTCATTCAGATATAAATTTGGAAATATATCCTACTTACCAAGATATTTGCAAATACTAATAAAGACATAGTATAATGTTAGTAAACAGCAGTTTACTATCACTTACTTATCTCTATATTAAAAGTATTGATTTCTAAATCTACATTTTAAAAATTCTGTCTACAGCAGATAAATTAAATAATACTACCCAGAACACTAAAGAATTTTATTAGGATTTATTTGAGACTCATAATGTGTTAAAATTAAATGATTATTAGATATCAGTATTTCTAAGAAGTCTGTTTAGATTACATTAAGCCTAATAAAAGGAAATATTTTGCCTTCCTGTGATGGGGGTTTGAAGGCCAAATGGCATCCTGAAATACATACTATGCAAATTTTGCATGTATATAAAAGTCCAACAGACCTCCTCAAATCATAAACTGTTATTTTAACAAAAGTATTTGTAGTTTTAAAAAAATCCAATTATTTAGAATTTAAGAACTAACTAAATAGACTTGCACCTTATCAGCTCCTTAATGTATAAAAAATAACAAAATTTATTACAGTTTCTTTTATTTTTGTATGCTAATATACATTTTTAAGTGCCCAACTGTAAAAATACAATAAAATATTTTCTGCCAGATAATTTTTATAAGAGCTTCTATTATTTCTAATCGCTTTCTTGGGTATGTCAGTAACAATGTACTTGAAAGCTGGCATAACATACAGATATGAAGAGCAGGAATCTAGAGGCTGATATATTTGTCTGTTGTTTATTTTAAACAGATTATCATTCATGAAGAATTCATCTGGAGCAATATCTGAAATACTCCACGTAAATGCCAGTTAAATACATTTGTTTCTAAATTCTAGCCAGCATAATATTAGACATTATATTTTTGGACCATATAAGTGAATGTTTCTGCCAAGCAATTTCAATCAACTATAACTTTTTTGCAATTTTTCCTCTAGTGCCAGTTGAGAATGCATATGCTCCACCATCTCCATTAAATTCTCATATCCATTAGTATATGAGATTGATGTGGAAGCCAGGCATTTTATCATCATAATAATTTTCATTTGCATGGGATTTTTTTGTTTGAGACACATTGCAGATCTTAAGATTTTTATATTATACCTTAGAGCAAGATTTTAGAAATTTTAATAATCAGTCATCTAATCCTTGGAATGACAGAAAAGTAGAGTACCAGTGAGAATTATGAAATAGGAATGAAAAAGAAATAAAGATGATTATAGTTGATCTTTGCTTAGCTCAGAATAATACCTTAATTTGGATATATATCTGAGTGTCTTAGAAATGGTATAGAAGAACAGCAAAAATTTATAGATTGAAATTAATCACCAGAAGTATTTTCAGCAACTTTTTCATATAATTTAATTTTCTTCTACATGTATTCTGAGAAATAATTAGAGGCAGACAATTCACTATATTTTTGCTATTTTTCAGTTTTTCATTTTAGTTATTTAGATTTTCACTTTCGTAAAATATAATTCATTAACAGACAACTCACGTTGAGGCTTATGAAACTAGAATTTTTTTCTGATTGTCAAAGTCTTCTAATTAGATAAAGTTAATCAAGTGATTTGCTAAATAGGTTCAGAAATTATAGTTCATATGTAATAAAAATATAAAAGCATTCATTTTATTTCAATTAACTGAAGAATTCTAAAGATGAAACATTTTTAGAGTATGAAACGTCTAAAGGAAGGGGTCAATTATCTTCATTTTTTTATAATAGGTGGTATACAATATCCAATATGCAATAGCGGTTCATTGATTTTTTTATTTATCATTGATGAATATTAAAAAGACAATGATTTAAAATGAGAGGAATAATAGCCACAGTAAACTTATAAATTACTCTACAAATAGGATTACACATGTTTCAGTTTGACTGGGACTGTTGTGGATTCACAACATTGTCTCAGAGTTCTGCCATGTTTGAAATTCTGTCCTGATTTCAATAACAGCTTCCAAAAAGTTAATTTGAGCAATCACACACACACACACACACACACACACACACACACACACACACACAAAACTTGTTCGAATTGATGGATGGAGTGCAGGTTTCCCTAACAGGGATATGACACCCCTTCTTCCTGTACCAGGACACCGACAATTGCTACACTTGGTGATATTACAATTAGTCCTATTTCAACCCTGAAAATCATAGCAAGTCTATCTATAAAATAAATTATATTAAAGAAACTGAAGTTGTGATTTTTTAGCTGATGTAACACCCTATTAATCAACATTCATAATTATTTCATCTTATAGGCAAATTATTTAGAAGATTGTTAACATGCCTGGTTTTCTAATCTTTGTAGAACTGCAGCTTTAGGACAAATATTTACAAATTTTAACAATCTGGCAATTTACTCAAGACACCTTTTTGGGCTAGATAATATAATACCATATTAAGAACCTTTTGTAATCTAGATCTCTAAGAGTATATAATGTTTGATAATCAAATATGGAGTCAAACTGGACTTTGTAAATATGAGTTTATATGAAAATTTTAGAAGACAATTAATATAACCTTACATTTAAAATTTATCCACATTTTTACATATGATCAACCAAGCTACGTGTTTTCAATTCATTTAAATCAATCCAGCAGTCTGAATATTGTGTCCGTCGAATTAATATATTGAATTCCTAACCCCACAAAGGTAATGGTATGAGAAGGTGGGGTCTGTGAGAAGTGCTTAAATCATGAGAGTAGAATATTGAATAGATGGGATTAGTGCCTTTTAAAAGAGATCACCTAAGCTCTCTAGTTACCTCCACCATGTGAAGATACAATGAAAGTCTGTGACCAAAGAGGCCCCTTACTCAACCATACTGATATTCAGATCTTGCACTACAAGCCTCCGGAACTATGAACAATACATTTCTGCTGTTTCATCCACTCTGTGGTACTTTGTGATAGAAGACAAAATGAACTAAGACACCAAGGAAGAGCAGTCATAAATCTTACTCAGACCTCTACTCACAAAATATTCTAAAGCAAGCCTTAAGTATTATAGTCCTATGAGGTAAACAGTATTATTACAAAATTGAAAATGAGAGAAATAAACAGAGGGAGTTTAATAAAAAAAAAATTAACAAGGGGAGATTAACTGCTAATGGATAAGGGATAATTCTAAAAATGCTGTTAATTTATAAATACATTCTATAAAATAAGTCATTAAAATGAATTTAAGTGATTTTAGCAGATGTAATACCCCTATTAGACAACATTCATAATTGCTTCTTATAGTCAAATCACTGTAGAAGATGTTTCACATGTCAACTTAGAAAATATTTTTAATTTTTTTTGAGTGGTAGGTAGAGGGTAGGTGCTACTTCTGAAGCTGAGTTAGTGCAGCTAAGGCAGGGATAGAGAAGAACCTCTCAGCCCATACTACGGTTGAGATTCAGACCTTAGTGGAGAGATCTCTGCAGTAAACAACGAAAACAACACTGACATACAGTGGACAGATATTGTCAACAAGAAAAATGCTGCTTATAGTAACCAACTAAATTCATCAGGAAGCTACTTACTGAAGTGCTGATGAGACTCACAGGACATTGCCCAGGGAGTACTACAAAAACTCTGAGAAACTTCTGAGAAACCCTCTGGGTTGTCAGTATAATTTGCTGGGAAGTCGCCTGTGATGAGAATGCCACTGAGACTGGACAGGAAGCCACCTATGGGTGTGTTCTAAAACTCACGGAGACATGAACACTGCTGGGTGCTCTGCATACCACAGACTACTGTGCATTGAAAAAGCAAGAAAGAAACAGAAAACAGGACTTGAAGAACAGGCACCCCTTTGCCACGTCATGTAACTCTAGTACCCTCTATTAACATGTTATAGCACTGCACCATCTGGCAAAGGATTCCAGCACTTTGGAACTAAGAGATAATAAATACATTTATAATTAGCATACATTTGAGGTTTCTCTTGAATGTTAGTAGTAATGTAAGTCCCTTGATGCTAAGTACAATGTCACACTTTTCCCCCCCTCTACTCCCATGGCTTACATAGGGGAAAAAATGTTTACAGATGATATGTTACATATGCAAATCATTTAGCCTCTCCAATGTTGTTTCTGCAGAGGACTGCAGTTCAGTATTTCCCGTTTTAAAGAAGCAAAATTTATGAATAGTAAAAATATGGACAGCATGAATAGATTGATTAATTTCACTCAGTCCTTTGAAGTATAAATATCAAACTGTTTATCTCTATATTTAATACCCCCACTATGCCTGCTCAACATATCTCTCCCCCCAACTATTTCGCATGAATCATGAGCCCCTTCAGCATTATTTTAATAGACATTTTTAAAAATTTCAGTTGGTTTTTATGTGAAATTCTTTTGTAGCTTTTAAAATTTAGAGCAATTCAATATAAAGAATAAGTTTCATACTGGATTCAAAGCATTTCTCTCACTGGACTGGATGTATGTCTCCAGTGAGCTGAGGGAAAATAGAGAAGCCTGGATGGAACTTAGGGTGATAATGCTAAGCAAAACAAATCAGAGAGAAAGGAAAAACACCAAATTATTTCACTCAGATGTAACACAAAGAAACAAAATAAAGGAATGAACAAAATAAAATTATTGGGATTCTAATAAAAGATGTGGTCAATAGAGTGGAGGGAGTGGACTGTGGGAAGAAAACCTGGGGTTAAAGGAGTAAAAATAATAGTAGTAACAGACACTCAAACTCTGGTGGTAGGTATGGTGATATACACATTGATGTGTGAATGTGATCTCCTAAAACTTATATAGTATTTTAAATGAATGAAACAATAATAAACATATCTGTAGCTCTCTATCTCTATCTATCATACATTTATACATCTATCATCTACCTACCTACCCATCCATCCTTTCATCTAGCCATCATCCATCCAGCCTGCCAGCCCTCTGAGGAGTTTATCTTATCAAACGTTACCCTGGCGACAGCATTTATTCTCATTCTTTCTATTCCTTACCCTGATACTATTCCAATTTATGATCATATGTACATTCTATTAAGACAATGGCTAAGCAGATATTCTAAAGAGGAAGTAAATAATTAGTCCTGTCATACAAATATTCAACAGATATTTCACACAATTCTCCAATATCTAATACATGCCACAACAGTAATGAGAACAAGACAATATCACTTTTTTAATGATCTGTCCTGCTTCAAAAGACCATCTTTTGAGGTTTGTCCCTATTATCTTTGTCCTGGTATCTCAGTTGTAATTCTCTGAGACAGCATTGCAGTGACACTTTTACTGAAAATGTCCCTTTCAGTAGACTCTAGTCTCACAACTTGCTCTTCTCTGAATTTAGAATATAGACTACTGATAGCTTGTTTTTCTTGGTTGTGAACTATAATAGTCAATTCTGTGATAACTAGTCAATTCCTCCAGTTTTCAGTTTAATTTGCCATATTAAAAATATAATACGTTGTCATTAGAATTCTAAGGAATTGTAAATATTTCATCTGCTCATAAGCCAGAACTAAATGGAGAAGGGTCTGTGGTGGCGGGTTGGGGGTGGGGTGGCGGGGAAGAAAGGTTGTTCTTGCCCTTTTTCTTTTGCACACTTTGAATTTTGTTGAGCAATAATCTTTTAGCATATTTAAAATGTTGCTTTATGTTTTTGACACAGCAATCTTTCTTATGAAGAATTAAGTTCTTCTGGGGAAAGCTAGGGAGGTATTTTTGGAGTTTTCTTGATCTTTACTGCAATGCTGCTGAAAGGAGATTCAAGAGAGTTATTCAAAAGGATCTGACACAGTAAGATTAAGATGGACAATATGGTGGGAATAACCTATTTTTGAAAAGAAGGTTACATATCTCTAATGAATATAAATCAACTATAATTAAAAAAAAAAGTGCCTTCTGTGTTTCTAGTAAATTTTAGCATATTTTATAGGATACTGAAACTTTCTATCTCAGTAATTTAATGATATCATTACAGTTATATTCACAACATTCTTGCTTTTTTAGTTTATATAAACACCAGACCAAATGAAAAAATGTTAAAATGAAAGGTATACATCCATAAGAGCACACCATAATTCAATGTAAGCTTACATGCACTTTACATACATTGTCTTAATTTCATACTCGCAACATTCCAAGAGAGGTAAGTGGTAGATACAACTGGGTTCATTTTCCTGAGGAAATTACTGTCTGTTTCCCTGTTAATCTAAGAGTGTTGTTCTTAGGTGACTCGAATGTTTCTATCATTATGACTGCCTAAATTCATGTTATTTATAGATCAGGAATCATGTTTTCCTCCATTCTTCCAAAGTACTTTGTTATGTACTACAGAACATTTAAATACTACCTGGGTTCATTTAGGGAACAAGCAATATATTTCTCATGATGGTCCTTAATGGGAAGTAAGCTGGAAACCACACATGCAGTGTAGATATCATAATAATTCTGAGTAACTGAAATACAACGGCAGTAGCATTTCGATTTTCAGTGAGTTTTAAATTATAGAGGCAAGTCCCAAGTTCCAGGGACACACAAAGTTACAATACTGAAATGTATCATGTTTCTCTCCTTAAAGTTGGATAATAATTCGATTAATTTTCTCTAAGATATTTTCCATGGGAAATATAACTTATAGAAAGTAAGCTTCACTTTGCTCTTTGGTCCCAGGAAGCAGCAGGTGACAGAATAATCAAGCTAAAGTGAAGTTATTAAATTAGAAAGATGGAATATTAAATTAGGAAAATGATATAATACTCTAACTCTCAGGGTGGTAGTAAATATGTATTTCTTCAGACTTGATATGTATAAAGACTTTCTTAAACATTTAAATGGTTTGTAACAACTCATTTCAGCACTGAGAGAAAATTTTTCTATTTTTTTCTTTTGTCCTTTTAATTAGGCACATAACCATATCTTTCTGAACATGTTATACTATTCTACTCTATTATACAAAATATGAAACTTCTGTTTTTGATCTTTTGACCAGAATATTCTGAAAGGATGAATCATATTCCTTTACATCTGATGAGGCAATTTGCTTAACAGAAATATTTTGCTTTTGCCTTATTTCTAACCAAGACCATGTTAAGGTAGTGAGGGGATGCCTGGCAAGTTCACCTTTGACCAGTGCAAGCTGAAGGGTCAAGAGATTCTTAGCCTAAATCAAGTAGCTTGCATATAATACATGGCATTGCATACACAAGTGTGTATAGAAAGAATAAAATGCCCTGGGATAGTAAAACATATTATCTTTCAATTTTCAGGAATAGATGGCAGAAATCTCTAGCATATACCATCATTGAACAAAATTCCACTGAAACACTATTGTCAGAAAAATGTGGTAAATTCAAAATATAGAATTTTGGTGAAATAGCCTCACAAGCACTATTGATCAAAATGTGATTCATAGACCATCCCTACTGGTATAACTGGGATCATGATAGAAACACAGATTCCTATGCCCTACTCCAAATTTACAGAGTCAGAATATGCATTTTAATAATGTAGATTTCAGAATATTTTTGTTAAATCTTGAGAAATAGACTGCTTTAAAAAATATCCTAGGATACATAATTTGATATAGAGGTGATAGCTGAAACTCCTGTTGTGCTATAGCACAACTAATTAGCAAGAGCTTTTATTCAGTAATTTTGAAATAAATATTTGCTATTGAGTCTCTTATCAAAAGCCAGATCTGGGGCACACCCTTTTGACTGAGATGTTACTGTGCAGACCAAGTAAAGCCCAAGGTCACCTGGGTTGGTCACCCAAAGCTGGCATGAAAAACTAAAACTATAAACACTGAATAAATAAAGATGCTGCTTCCTCCCTCCCTCCCTTCTGTATTCCCTTTCTTCTTTCCTTCATCCCTTTAAAAAAGACAAAACTGTACAATATCACTTTCTTTGATGCCTTGATAATCAAATTTTTAACTCTTTGTAGACTCTCTGTAGAACATATGCATAAGTGTATTTCATTTATGATACATATTTCAAAATATATATCAAATTTGTATTCAAAATATGTAAATATGGCCATTTTAAGTATATAGGTATTTATTTTACAATGTGTTTTGAGATACAGATAAAATAATTAAAATACATTGATGAAACTAAGACTAAATATATGTAAACAAAAATGTGTAAAGTGAATGACTACAGCAAAATTTCTGCAGGGAGAACACATAGTTAACAATGATCAGGGGCAAAGTTAAGAAAACGCTACTGAAGAAGTTTAGCTGTGTTGAAATAGTATTTCTTAAATGGTGGTCTTGGTAAGTGGATCAGAAAAATCTTTAACTGAAGATATAACTCAAAGATTTGGGCTTCACCACAAGTCCTGAATTCTGTATTTTAACTTCCCTGGCAATTTGCAGGCACAATAAATTTGGCAATCATTTTCTTAAATGATTAAATCATTGACTTAAAAATAGCATATTTTTGTTGCATTATAGAAAAACAAATTTGTATCTCAGTAATTCATAATAGGAAAAAATAAAAATTTTCTCAGGCAAAAAGTGATCCAAATATGTCTCAAAACTCCACTTCAACAGACAAACTACTGTCTCTACCCTCCACAAATTCTGATCCTTTTTAGTTTTTTCATTTTATGAACTTTTTAGAAATATACTGCTCTGTGAACTCCTACTGGGAAAAATAGAGTATATTGCCTGATTTCTTTCCTTTTTATGGTGGATACTCTTTCACAACCCTACCTTCAATTTGGATGAACAATGCCGGAAATTTTTTAGAAGTATGATGCTCTTCTTAGAACAGACACTTTTAAAACTTTCACTTAAAAGAGGAGGGAAAAACACTATGGAAGCCTGGTTTCAGTTCCAACTTCTCTACTAATTAATATAATGTTGGGAAATGTAATTTAACCCTTTTCAGACCAATTTGCAACATGAAACAGTTAGACTATGATATCTCTAAAGTACCTTCTTTAGACAGTCTATAATTTCAAATAAAATATATTTAAATCTTAATCTTAAGAAATAATGTTTCAAAGAAAGTAATATTGTTAAGTCAGTAGGAATTGTTTCTGTATTTTCAAATAATGCACAAAAGAAGGTTATTTTAGGATGGTTTATGATAGATAAGTTTGGTCTAGACTATTGCAGTTATCTCCTGTTGCTCAGCATATTCACATTCGATTACTACTGGGGTGTGGTTGCTGAAAGAACTTGCCTTGGAGCCAAAGACGATGAATTTATGCAACTTTCACATCCTCTACAATTCATACACGGTGGAAGATTTCAAGATCGTATCTCTATACCATAAGACAAATCTTCAGGAGGTTCTAGGTTGTTTTTTGTTTGTTTTTTAATAACTGTGTCATCTTTCAGATTGAAAATCCCTCACTAATTCAGGCATAGAGTTCTTCTAAGGATACCACTTTAGCACTCTTCCACATATCTCTTACTTTCAGATTCTCACTATTCTTCATACTCTGGTTGGTGGTCATACACACTTAAAATAGAGTCACAATATCTATATTTGAAAGACCATTTACTAAATAGATAACTTTGGAATTTGCTTAGATATCAGAAACATGTTTACCTTAACTGTCTACGTAATGTGGTCTGCTAGCTCTTCCTGGCCTCATTTCTTACCATAGACATCGTTGTACATCTCCCAAGTCACAGTTAACTTGTTTTCCTTTGAAAATATAGACTTGTTCTGTCTCAGTGACATCACCTTTGTTTTCACTGTCTTTAAGAGAGTTCACCCAGAATTCCTAATTTGCTTTTTAAGACACCTAGGGCTTGGGTATACCACTGTGGCTCAGCAGCTGAGATGCTGAAGTGAGAACAATGCAAAGCCCAAGGACCTGGGTCAAAACTGAGACTTAGAAGCAGTTGCTTTTCTTCCCTTCCCTTCCTCCCTTCCTGCTTCTTGCTCATCTCCCTTCCTTCAAAGATATCACACAATTTGTTCTCTTTCCACTGAAATATCTTATAAGCAAAAATGCCCCCCTAGAGTCAAGATCTTGATTTAAAGATCATCAAATGCATCCGAAATTAATCTGAGCAATGTCGCAATCCAGAGCAAGGGAAAGCATAGGAATATCTTGTCATAACAGACACTAAAAATACACTTGCAAAGTGATAAGGTCATGTCACAAAGACACGGAGACCGAGCTAGAGGAATTCTCAAGCCACATCTTAGACAGATTGAGCTTAAAAATAATTAAGAAACATAATAAAATATAAATCATTAAAAATGGGGGAAATTGTGAATGAATATTAAAAAAACGAATGAATGAAAATGATCTTGTTTATTGTAGAATGTTGATTGCCAAAAGGTAAATGTGAATTGGAGTTGGAAAATGATAATTTTTGCATTCATCAAAATGATAAATATTGATTCATGCAAAATTCACAAAAAATGCTAATTCATAGCAAAATTTTGATAAGGTTAAGATATTTTCATATTCTTAATGTGTCTTTCCCAGAGTAGTATGCATCACATGAGAAAAAATGCCAATTTTTAATGGAGGAATAGAACAGTACCATGACTGTGTGATGAAAGCTTATATCACCATGAGAGAGGCAGATGGATATTATATGCCACCAGATGTGACATTCTGAGAATCTCCACAATCACTTGTGCAGCATTCAGGCCTAAGAATACATGACTTAAACCTAAGCATAAGGAAACATCAGATAATGAAAATCCTAAATAAATATTCTACTGACAAAAGGATTTAGAGCAATCTTCAGATTACCAATATCATAAAAGACAAATACTATAGAAATTGTTCAGATGAAAAAAATCTATAAATATTCTGTCAATGAAGTATAATATTTATTTAAAGTATATTTTTACTGAATGAAGGGGAAAAAGCTATGAAAGGCATTAAATATTTCCAGTTTAAAATATTGAGCTCAGTTTTAGATAATGTTTACAATGCTAAATATATAACATCTCTAATCTTGCAAAGTACACAATGAGGTATCTAGAGGCAAAGGGTCATGATGTATGAAATTTACTTGTCAAATTGGTTAGTAAACAATGTATAATATATTTACATAATCTAGGCATATGCAAATAATGTCTTCATTTGCCATAGTTTATGCAACCAGTCTCCTAAAGTAAGATATTTGAATATTTTCCAATAGTTTGCAAGTATAAATAGTGCTGTAATAAATAATGTTGTGCGTATATATTTTCATATTTTTAGAAGCATATTTTTAGGCTATAGTCTTTTAAAACATCCTGCTGAATTAAAGGGAAGATGGATATGCAATCTGTTTATTATTGACAAATTTTCTTCCATAGGGATGGAACCACTTATACTTCCTGCAGCAGTGTATGATGGTGCCTATTTTTGGGTGCTCTCATCAACAAGTCTATTTTGAATTTCTGGTAATATAATATTTGAATTGTACATTAATGCATTTCTCTTATTATATTGAACATATTTTACATGTTTCAGAGCCATTTTAATGTCAATTAACTGCATATGAATTTTACCATTATCTATAAAATTTTATTTTTATCTCAATTTTAATAGCTCTTCATATATTAGTGATATTACTTTTCATTGTGTTTATGCTGGATTTTTATATAAGCTTTATATAGTCCATTCAGACTTTTGCTTTTCTCCTAACTTACCACTCTGCTTCATTGGTGCATCTGTTTATTCATGTGCCAGTAACATATTGGTTATTTATTGAGTGTTATATCTGTTAGGGTTCTTTCCCCCACATTGACTTCTTTGTCAGAGCTGTCCTAGATTTTCTAACATGCTTATAAACTTATATGAATTTTATTATCAATTTGTGTACAGCATCGCTATTTTTCCAATTGGCATTAGTATTTGTATTGGAATTATATAAATTGTTCAGGGAGATATTTAATATTAATGATTCTGAAAATTCCTAACCAGGAATGTTCATATTGACTATAGAATCAAGAATGTTCATACTTTTCTTTAATAATATTTTGAACATGTTTTAATAAATATACTGGTATCTTTGAGGAATAGAATTTCTTAATTTGCATATAACCCTATATATAATATATATTATATATCATATGCATGTATAAGTATATATATATATATATTAATGATTTGGATATTGTTTTCTATCTACTTGAGTCTTTGCCTACTCTGAAATCACAAGCATAACCTCTATGTTTTCCTTTAAAATATTCACTATTTTAATTTTTACATTTATATCTTTAAGTTATCTGGAATTTATTTTTGTCCAGGTATGAGATAAAGTTCTATGCATTTTCCTTACAGATATCAAGTAGATCCATTGTAATTTATCAGCAGTATGCTTGTTACTACTATATTTTGGTGCCAAATAGGCAGATATATATGTGTGGTTATATTTCTGGATTCTCATACATACTTTCCATTTGCTAAATTTTTCATTCTTGCAGTAATATATTATCTTATTTATTGTAACATTGTAGTACTTTTCAATATGGCTGTACAGAAAAGTCAGGTTTACTCTCTTTTTTTGTTTTTGCTTTGTACATCCAGTGAGTCTCAGGATCAGCTTGGAAGAAATAAAATTTAAGAAATTTTGGCTTTTCCAATTAATGAAACAAGTATGTCTTTCACAAATTTGCTTTAATTTCCTCCAGAAATATGTTTTTGTAATCTTGCAAATACATCATTAAATACATTTTAGCTATTTTATTAGCAGTGTATCAAAGTACAATTTTATATCTAGTTTTAGTAACAAAAATACCTAATATATTTCTATATATTTTTAATTTCTTACATAAAAATCATACTACATGCAGAAAATGAAAGTGTTCTTATTCTTCACTAATTCAATTATTTTGCTAGACAGATAACTCTACGATTATTATAATTTATTTCTTCGTTTAAATTTTGAAAGAACTGAATTGAAAATACCTAAAGATTTCAATACAGGCATTTTAATAAAGGGTGACTTACATTTTTAAAGAAAAATTTGCACATGATAAACAAAATAGTTTATCTTTAATAAATAGCTATTGAAATAACACTACATTGCAACTTTCTGTAAGTTTTAAGTGTCTATCAGTATTTATTCGGCTTTGTATATACTGTAATAGGAACACCACAAAATTTCAATTCTATCCTTCCCCATATCATTCACCAAGAAGTCCACTAACAACAGAAAAACTGTCTCAGATCTGGGAACCTAGAGATGAAGGTTAATAGCAGTGTCATGTGCATTAACCAGGCTCCCTTACCCAGAATCCTGACAATTCTAATTTCCCCCACACTGTTAACACTGCAACTCCTACCTGTCGACTAACACCTAGTACCTATAATAAACAAGAAAATGGAATAAAATAAAGCCATATAACAAAGTGTTAGAAAAATTCTAAGTTGCCTATCCAGATTCTCAATGAGAAGACAGAAAAAGACAATATAAGGACCATATGTGACCTCAGGGAACTATAATATCATAAGATAATAATACCTCTCCAAAAACCAAACTCAAAGACATGAATGAGTACATATTCTTAATAGATAAAGACTTCAAAATAGCTGTCATAAAGAAATTTAAAGAAATGTAATAAAATTCAGAAAAAAAATCTTAGAGATACAAGGTAACAGAAAATCAAGTTAAAGAGGTACAATATTTATTTTATATGGTCATTCAATTTGATTTCTTCTTGCCTGTAATTTGGTAACTTGTTTTCAATAAACATTCCTAGTTACCTTAGTATAGTTGCTTTATAATTGTATTCATTATTGACACTGACATATACTTGCCTAAAATGGATAATCATGGGGTTTTGGATTAGACAAAGTGCAGGCAGGTGAAACAGAATGCATGGAGTCTTCTCTAGAGTAGTTGTATTCATTAGGGATCTCTGTTTCAACTTCTTCCCTCATGTGGCCAGGCATCTCCTATCTTTACTTGTATTTTAAAACTTATTGACTGATTCCCTCTTCTCACCTTCCTGGGCTGCTTTAGCTTATGTGCTCAGCAATTTGCCTTTTAGTCCTTTCTTTGCTATCAGCCCTAATTCTTACTTTTTTGGGTAACTTCGGAACATTATTTTAAACATTGTTCCATGTTACCAAGTATTTCCAGCTTTTTGAAATAGATATGTTGCTTTGTCTCTATATAAAATATTTAATATTTGCATGTAGTTAAACAAATATATATTCATGTGCATGTTAAAATGGAGAAGTATACACACGAAACTGCTAACACTGCAAATTCCTAAGGACAAAGTATGAAGTGACTCTATTTGATATGTTACTTTTCTAAATTTTACGACCTTTTTTCTAAACAGAATCACTTATTATAAAGTTTATACAAATTTAATTCAATTTATATGGACATGCCAGGTTAAAAAACAATGCAAAACACATACACATATCTATTAGTAGTGGTGAATAAAAACTGTCAAATAACTACCAATGTAATCTAGTTATTTTGTAAATAAATTCTGTATGACTATAATACTTTTGTGTGTATATGAGAAATTAAATTAAAAATCATTGTAAAATGAGTTATTATTCTATGAGTGAAATATGCTATAACAAATATTTTGTTAAAAGTAACTGCCATTATCTTTATATCCATGTACCTTCATTTGCAGTTTCTCTGAAGAAAGGGTGTTTTCCTTTTCCCAACCCCTTGAAATTGGACTTCAGAGCACTGTGACTTTTATCTGAATAGATTCAGGTTGGCCTATTGGATAAAGAGAAACTTTTGAAGGAGAAAAGTGTTGTCGGCAATGAGGTCTTCTTAGACATCTTAGTCAGCTCCAACCAGTCTAATACCTGACCACAGAAGCAAAGGGTAACCCAAGTAAGGTGAGAGTGGCTTTTCTGAATCTAACACAAGTCACCAATCTATGGAATAAAAATATTAATTTTTTATCTTTTATTTTACTAAATTTTAACCTGGTTTATTGGTCAGTATTATCAATGACAAAGACTATCTTACATAAACAAGTTTCTTCTACTAACCTGTTACCAAGAAAGGACTCGCTAACCAGATGGATGTCAGAGGGAAGATGCCACTCACACTATTACTGTGTATTTAGAAGGACTAAATATAGCTTTTTCCTGCTAAAGACTAATTTGATACAATTAATAGTTTGATCTAATTTATAATTCAGTTAATAATCTCGATTACAAATCAAATAATGGATGCATTTTATATAAAAATAATTTGTTTAAAGGTATGGAAACTATGCAAAAAAATTACAGCAAAATTGAAAAAGAGAAAGAGAAAGAACAGATTCAGATGCCAGATGCCAAAATGGATGAGATAGATGAGGAATGCGTATTCTGAAAGAAAAATTCGGAAAATATCTTATAATAGAAAATAGACCTTTTATATTTAAACGCATGCCAAACAAAATGTGTAATTTATGAAAACTGTGAACCAAAGATGAGCTTATTCAATGATAAAAGAAAGTTTCCCAAAAAAAGATTGCAGTTTTTTGTGAGTGCTTTTAACATGGGAACGGAAAATAAAAACAATGTTAAAATAATTTCAGTATTTCAGTAAGAAAGGTTTTCAACATAATCATTATAATATTATTTTAGAAAGTGTAATTAACAACTTTATATGGAAGAAAGATAGAAAGGACATATTCTGGTGGCTCAGGTGTTAACTTTGTGACTCCAGCATAGTACACACAGAGCCTAAGGATCAGAGTTTGCCACCAAGGCTGGGGAAAATAACCAAAATGACCAACTAAATAAATAAAAGAACGCCTCTCCCTCTTCTCTTCCTTCCTGCTTGCCTAATTGCCTTCATTCCTGCTGACTTCATTCTTCTTATCAAAAAAAAAAAGAAAAGAAAATGAAAAAAGAGCATACATATTGAAAGGAATTGAAAGTATGATTATTTTCATATAGTATGATTAAATTATTTAGAAATGCTAGTGAATGAATTATTGTAAGAATACAAAATTCAATGAGGCAATCACATACAAAATAATGTCCCAAAACTATAATGTCTATATATACAACAGAACTAATCATAAATTATTTTGAAATTTTTGTGATAATATTGGGTATCATTAGGCAGGTCTTACTATAAGTGCTTCATGTAAATCATAAATCTTATGCAATTATTCTTATTTTCCTCAATTTCCAGGTAAAGAAACTGAGACTTAGGGAAATTCAGTGGCCAGTCACTGAATAACTACTGGTGGCAAGAAGATTAGCCCAAGCAGATTGATTCTATAATCTAGTCTCTAAATTTCTTATACTTACCCTTGATCTCATTCTCAGAAGCAACATAAAACATAAAATACTAAAGCTAAACTTAAAAATTTTGTAGGATTCAGAAGGAAAAAAATCATAAAAACATAATTGGAAATATAAAAGGCAGATTAATGTCATATTTATTTTCTTATTCTTAAAATTAGCATATCACTTGTCACAGTCATTAATCACTTAATAAATGTTAGTTTGAAGGAGAGTTTGATTTTAATATAATTGAAAGCGTGTATGTTCTTTAACCAGAAATCCACTATTACCATTTTACTCTATGAATATTTTACACTATGTAGGAACTGAAAACTTAGTAAATCATGCCTTAAAAAAATAGAGGCTTATGTTTAATTCAAATAATTGGACATAGACAATGTGAGATGTCGGTTCAACAAATATAACCAACTTTAAAACTCTTTCATATTTCTCTGACATGCTTAGTATCTGGCATTTTTCTCCCTGCATTTTTGTCATTATGCCATCAATATGCCAAACTTGTCTCTAAGTACTAAGTATGCATTCAAGTAAGGAAGAAAGGAATAGCAGCAATGCGTCCTCTTTTCAAATATGTCACTTTTATCAGAAAGTAAGATACCTTTCTGAGGTTATTCTAGAGATTTTATATCATCTGTACATTTAGAAATAGGTACTCCAAATATAAGAGAATATAGGATAGACGAATTTATCTGGTTTTCAGCACTTAATTGATATCATCTGCCACACTCTCACAATCAGTGCTGAAATACATATGTAAAACAATTAGCCATGTACCATCTATTTGATAAGGAAAAATATTTTAGAAAAACATCTAAGTAAATAGCCATAGGAGATTAACTAATTACATGGCCATGTAGAGAAAAGAAGGAAGAAAAGGAAGTAGATGACTCTCATCATACACCTTAGATTTTAGGTAAAGTATTGAAGTAGCCAATTGTTATGACAGAGAAAGTCTAAATTTGGAAAAATATTATAAAATATCTAAATGTGCAAAATATTCTTTCACGTTAATTATATTTTAAAATTCATTATTTTCTGCTAAACTGAATATGTCCACTGTTGATCTCTGAAGATATATGTATCAAATGGCTTCCTAAGAATTGGGGGTGGGAGTAAGCTTAATCGAAGTTTTAGTTATACAACGGAGAGACTGAGTCACAAGCTCCTACAGATAAGGCACTGGTACCATTAATAACATATTGATATACATCCTTTATTCCTCCTCATCTTCTTCACTCCATAAATTGATATTTTTGGCCGAATAAGTTTACTAGAGTAACATGCTTGTCTGTCTGTATATTTCATATCATAATTTTAATTATTAATTCTAATACTTTATTATTTATGAACTAAATACAACAAAGACACATACAATATTCCATTGCTGTTTTACGAATTAGAACTCTCTCCTCATCTATAAATATTTCAACCCAAACTGAACTAGTCATAGAAAGATATATTTTTAAGTCCCTATCTTAACATCATAAATTGATGGTAATCTGAGTCATGGTCCATTAGGTGTGATTTATGCTTCTCATTAAATAGAACTATAGCAATATTTTTTCTGCAAAGAACAGTTAATGGTAAATACATTTACTCTGAAGAAATTCAGATTCTCTATAAATAACATTTCTATGAGGCGTTAGCACTTCTACTTCTGTAATGCTAATTAGTAGACCAAATCACGGTATGTGTTGAAATCTCTAACAAACAACTTGCTTATTATTCTTTGTCAAAAACTAAAGCAATGCAAAGAAGTTATAAAAAGCTATTTAAAATCTCATTAAAATCTTGAAATCAAAAGAGCTTAAGTTTGGGGAAAACATAAACAAATGTTCCTGAAAAAAATAACACTTCCTTAATATTTTTATGAATTTTAAGATCTTTACAGGTGTCATGCCTGAGCAATGCTGACATGGTACTTTCCACAAGGTTATTTCATCAACTATGGAATTAGACTTACAAAGTACAATGTTTATCCTTCTTAGTACCTTCCATGAGAGTATTTTATTTCTCCACCCTATGAATGTTGCATTTGGCTATATGACTAACTTTGGTCAAAAAAATGTTAGGGGATATGACACATAAGCACAGAACCAATTAGAAGCTTAATCTGTGCCTGATTGGATTTGTTTGTTCTCTTTTGTGTCCCTGACCAAAGACATACATTTTGTGTCCCTGACCAAAGCCATACATAGATATGGCATGCTTTTGCAGCTAGGATCTAACATATTTAGAGTCAATCCATATCTTAGAGGCAAACCTAATGGAAACCAGCAGAGCGGAGCAGTCAAATTGAGATGCAGCTGATCCATATACCCTTGAGCATGAAATAAGTGGCAATATCTTTAAACCACATATTTCATATGTTGCCTGTTCTTCAGCAGTGTTACAAGACAAATACAAATGTAATACATACACATGGTTAGCTTCCAGGCTGGTGAATAAGGGAAATATATATAGTCAAAATCACTCTTGAAAATTTGTGTTATCAATAAAACTCTGTGTAAACACCTCTGTAGTGTGTCCAATTAGATGTTTGTTCCAAAAATAGACAAAATAATGCACAAACAACTATAATTTCATATACTGCATTTTATATATCAAATATGCTCAACTTATGGAAAAAACTTTAGTGATAACCATTGAGGAATAGCATTGACATCTGTCTCATGAATACTTCTAGGTGTGTATTTATTTAGCAGTTTTGCCTCCATGATAAAACTACTATTTTCTCTTTCCCTTTCTCCCAATTCGTTTTCTTTTATTTTTGTCTGAGTGTACACTGAAAAACTCCTTTGAACAGCATAAGATCAGTATATATGTGCTTGTATTTTCATCATGTTTTGTGATTTTCTTGATTAAGTAAAAAAATACACACTTGGTTATGAAATTGTATTTAACTGATATAATTTCCAGATTTATTATATAGTTATAAGATTTTACTTTTTATTCCTAAAAACAATTTTTAGATCCTTTTCCAACCCACATGGCTCATTCACTACTAGTTGCTCTGTCCTCTCCATATAATTCAAATGGTTGATTCCACTTAGCATTCACTCTTTCAAGCAGAGAATGATCTATGGATAGAATCACTATAGTAAGCACTTTCAAGCTATTTGATATTTGTAGATTTCCATCTCATATATACTATGATTACAGAAAAATGTAATAGTCTTTCATGTTATAGTTTGGGGGTTATAGCAAGTAATGATTCTGCTATTATTAATTGCATACTAAAATTAGTGTGTGTATTTTACTGTTGAAAACAAAAATATGAAAATGTAAATGCATACATATATTAATTCATCAAAAAGTAATCACTGAGTGATGTTTTGTGCTTGAGAAATTACAGTAAACTTGTTTTCATGTAACTTTGAGTCAAATGGAGACAACAAATTTTATATTATATATGCAATAAATATGCATGTATAGGTGTTTTGCATACACACAGACGTAAACACATTGGTTATGTATTATAATAGATCGTAAGTACCATAAAAAAGAAAAACATGGCATCTACATCACTGATGCAAAATTAGTGACCTTGAGGATATATGTGAAACACAGAGAGGTAGAAAATATGAAATAAAGGTTAAGGGACAGGGAGGGTAAAATTAAACATGACAACAACTATGTATTCCAGTTTACATGTAGAAGAAACAGAATGGAGGAACAGTAATATTTAAAGAAATAATGACTAGCATTCTTATAAGAATAGGAAATGCATAGATAGACACAAATAAATTATTTGTATAAAATTCCAATGATAAATATAAATTAATATATGTAATATCAAATGTCAAAGAGAGTTCTTAAAATCAGGTAGAACAGCGATAACAAAAATGCAGTTTCCAAAAATGTTGGGAAAATAGAAATCATAAAATTTTCAACAAAAATTTAAATTAAATGAAGTAGAATAATATCCGTCAACTTAGAATGGTATAGTCAGAAAAGAGTTATCAATAAGATTAAATACAAATATTCTTGGCTAACTGAGTTCATTATCTGAATCATAAATATATCTGTATATCTTAAATATATCCCCATGCTGAGGACACACTGGCTAATGAAAGAAGATGAACGTAATTCAGTATAATGGATTAAGAAATACATTCCATGGAATAATTTTATTAAAGAGCAAAAAGTATATTTTGTTGTCAAACAGAAGATGAGTAATATTTTTAGAAAAAAACATTGAAACTCTAAATACATTAAAATAACTAATTAACTAATATTTATATACCTTATGTATTATAAATACATGCAGTCTCCTCAAAGTGATCTATACACTCAGCATAATTTCAATTAAAATTACAATATGATATTTCATGGAACTAGCAAAGAAATATAATAATATTATACACATATTCTAACATGCATATAAAGATTAAAACTAGAAAGAAAATATACCTGCAAATTATATAATCACTGAAAATGAGCAAGTAAGTAGTGGAAGAATTCTTTTTAGGATATAATGTTATCATGAATCTTTAGTAATTAAGAAAGTGTGATATTGATACAGAGCAATGAAACATTAAACAGTATAAAAACAGACAAATATATACAAATTTGATACACCGGAGAGCTCATTGTGGATCAGGTGGAAAGGGTAGACAATTCAATTCATTTTATTGGGTAAATTGGTTATGTACAAAAATAAATTTGAATATTTTACAGAGAAATAAGATATAAATATGGGAGGTAAAATTTTTTAATGTTTAGAATAAAATATTATATAAAATGACACAAAATCACTAACCAAAATTGTCAACCAGAGAAATGTTAAGCTAAACAATATCCAGAGCTCAAACAGGATCTGGAGATACTTAAGCTCCATCCAGTAAAATTTGGGTGTATAGATTATTGCTGATCACCTGAAGCATTCAACAGAGAAAGAAGACACAAATGGTAAACTTTTTATTAACAGAGCTAAACTACTCCTAGAGTAAAGCTAGAGGAGGGGCAGATCTGCAATAACTTTTATTAATTTTTATCATGCAGTAAAGAGTTCTACTTATGTATCCAGAGTTTATTATTCTATAAATTCTCAATGGAATCTCTATGTAGATTTCTGGACCTCTTTTTCCTCATATAGTTTTGGGGAACACAATCTCATCTGGTGACATTCATCATGAAATTAATTTTGGTTCTGATCTGTTTCCTCATCTCAGCAGCACTGTTACACTGGAATACCCCTCCTTGTACTGTAGTCCAGAATATATTTCTATGATGAAAACCTGCAGTCACTCGGGTCATCTTAATTATCATATTTCTCTTAGAGACAACTGTAGAATGTCCAAAAAATTGCTTCATCCATTTAACCCAACTTTCTAAACATTTTTGGTGTGAAAATGAATAAAATTTTTACAGTAATGATTATCTATGAAGGAACAGTTAGGTGAGGAGGTAAATATTATGTGATATATAAGATAATAGCAATTTGATTATGGGTGTATATATTTATTTTTATTTTAAAACCGTCATACAATACATATAAATATATAAACAATGTTTTCTTTTATCAAATGTAATAAAATGTGAGAGAGTAGAAACAGGACAACAAATTAGAAGATTACTCCAATACTGGAGAAAGACTTAATGGGGACAGCAGATGAAGGTGGAGGTGATTAACTTCATGACCAACTTTGAAGGCAGAGTTCCAGGACTGGCTAATGCATTAGCGTACAAGGAGGGGAAGTTTGAGAAAGATAACGACAAGGTTTTTACTCCCAAGAAACCAGGTTAAGTTCGTGTCTTTGCAAAGATACATAAAACTGAACCATAAGCAGACTTGAAAAAGGGAATTAATCAATACTTAGGTTTTGACGTGGTAAGTTTATGATGTCCATAATAAGTCTTCAAAGCAGAGATACAGTAGAAATATTTCATGAGAGAATTTGTGGTGAAGTATTAATCTGGAAGTATCTGGCATAATTAGACTGATCATATTTGCTTGAGACTAAAACAGAACATTGGGATGGCAAAAATGGGATGGGACTATGCACTGGTGACTAAGGGGAGGGGAAGAGATGAAAAGACCTGAGCAGGAGCAGAGAGGCCAGGCCAGAAGAAAGTAAATACTCTGAGATACTGATAGGCGATTGCATAGTAACCACCTGTGGTCCAGCAGACCTTCATACAAATGGCCAAGGTCAGTGCAAGGAATTTTAGCAACTTAAGTGAAAACCAAATTTGGTTCCTCTATAAGCCCCACTCTAAATGCCCTGCCTAAGATGCATGCTGCTTTAACCATTCCAGTGCCAGTAATGTCCACTAACCCCCAGTGCAAAGAACAGCACCTCTTTCCTCACAGAGGCCAGCAACAACAGCCCACTGCTCTCAGTTCCAGCAATGGCTGTCTTTAGGTAAAAGAGGCACTGGTTTTAGGGGCTCCTCAGCAGATTGGGATCAAGGCAATGCAATGACCCTTTTCCCCTACATTAAAGACAGGCCTGGTATATTAAAAATGGGGCAAAATTGGCACTTTCATTAAAATTACAGGATTGTCGGGACAAATGAAAAAAAATGGCACTGTCCTGTTTAAAACATTAGGTAGGGTCAGATTATGTGTAATAAAATTATAATCTGAACACCTAGATAAGATCATCTAGAGAAGAAAAATAGAGAGGAAAATATCAGTAGTTAGAGCTCTTTTGTGGTGTACTATGCAGAGTTTTTGTAGGTGAGGAGTCAGAAAGGAAACATGAAGAAGAGTAAAGGGTCATGTAGTAGAAAAACTAGGATAATACAATGCACCGAATGTTTGAAGAGAGAAAAGTTGTTAACAGTCATCTAAGAAAATGAATAATAAGGGAAGATTAACTAAATCAAGTAGTTGCCACTCTATGCCAGTCAATTTAAATGATCTAACAAAAGAAGAAAGTCTGAATATATTTAACTAAAATGTCAAATCTGTTCATAGGTGGTGTTAGAGCTGGTAAGACAAAACCAACATTGACTGCTTTGGAAATCATGTAATTTATTATGTATATTCAAGTTTAATTTTGTAAACATAATAATTTATCAGTGATGGGACTTAAATGCATTTATTTATCAATTGGAGCTTTGTAAAGGAGCCAATTATTCACAGAGACAGGCTTCATGTATTATCATATAACTTGTCCCTTGCAATGTAACTTTGTAAAATAGAGCCAGTGATTCATGTTGCCAATTTATTCACCAACATAAAATTTGATTCCCTTGGTGGTGCTAATAATAACACAACAACTCTCCCAGGGAGACAAACAGATTGTACAAAGTCGTTTATTTCTGCTGTTCTTAAAGGATGCTACAAAAACTATCATCTCCTACCTGAACTATCCCAAAGGAAGTCATATGGCAATAAATATTTTAAAGTCTAAATCAACATTCTATTCTCTTATCTACATGCTGATTTTTTTTCACTTTCTCAAGAGTCTTTTTATTTTTGTTTATTGAGATGATTAAAATTTATGGATTCACAGATAAACTTAAATTCTTTCAGGGGTCATCTACATATCTACTTGAAATGTTCATCACAGTTCAAAAAACAGTAAAAGGTTTTTAATCTGAGCAAGTGTTTCAAACATTGTAACTAAAATGTCAAAATTCTAGCATTTATAATTAAACTTTTCTATTTTAAATTCTCCTTAGAGATAATATCTTACAGAGACACAAAAATCAAATGTGGAGAGTGATATATAGATATATAATATTGGCTATTCAAAATAAAATAAAAACTGTGCACTTCTTACATATTTAATAAAATAGAAGATATATATTAATTTTTAGGACACAGAACACTTATGAAAATGTCTTAGGACAAAAAGGAATCAAGCAAATTTCATAATTGATGAATTGCACATGAAAAGAGAGCTTAGAAGGAAATTAGAAACTTTAGATTCTGATAATGGAAAGAAGAAGCTGAAAAAAAAAAAAATGACCTAAATTTCTACAAAGCAAATATTACAGAGTTCATATAACTGAATGTGAATAGGAGAAAAATTAAGGAAAGAACAGAAATCAATGAAAGAGAAAGTAATTATATTCATTAAAGTAAAAATGTATTTTGAGCAATGTTCTAAAACAATAGACCTTATGTGAGGTTCTTTAATTTGAGAGAGAGGAAGACAGAAAGAGAGAGAAGAAAGAGACAGAGACCAAGCTAGTGGTCACCAGGAGAGAAGCAGCATTTAGATAACCATCATTCCTTCTAGATGCTTGAGCTAAGCCTGAAGGAGACACATATCATATGATATATCACTCTATATGGTATATAGTGTATAGAGATATTAAATGAATGAACAAAAGCAGAACTATAAAAAGGAATTAAATGAAACCACAATAGACTTTTAGCCAAATAAAGGAAATCAGAGGTTGCAGGAAGAGAAGTAGGGTGGTGGCAAATGGGGTCAAGAGGCAAATTATACAGTAAAGGAAAACTGAAATGGTGATGAACTTACTATATAATAGTGATACTGATTTGCTATGATGTATAAGTTAAGCCTATTTAATATTATATGCAATTTTCCTTCCATAAAATCTATTTCAAAAAAGAAGGGTATGTCGCATATGAGGGGTCAATCGTGTAATGAATGTTCATTGGACAGTTAGTGGTAAACTTAACATAATACATATAGATATTGATTTATAATGATACAACCTTTAAATTTATATAATGCGATTTCAGCAAAAATAATAAGAGAGAAAACATACATTTCTAACATCAGAAATAAAAAAGAAATCCATAAAGCTTCTACGTAATTAAATAAAGATATCAATTTATGATAAATGTGATTGCTTTTTTTAATATTTAAAAGTAAATACATGATAATATATACAGACTAAAGAAGAAAAACAACTGATTATATCAAGATATGTAGAATAGAATTTAAAAAATTTAACATTCATTTATAACCAAATGCATAAAACGTTTCTAAAGTAGAAATAATATTACTTGTAAGTGAAATATACAATATATCTGGTGAAATTTACAAAGCATTGAAAAATTAATACTAACCTTTCATAAACTGTTACAGAAAATATAGGAAGCAAGCACACTTCCAAACTCATCCTATAAAGACAATATTACCTTTATACTAAGACTGCTAAAGATACTACAAGAAAATAAAGTTACAGAATAATTTCCCTTATAGGCATAACATTTTTCAACAAAATACTATTAATTCAAAGCCAAAACATTAAAAATAATTCTACACCAAGATTAATTAAGTAGTATCATAAGAAGGCAAGGCTCATTTAACATTCTAAAATCAATTAGTATCATATCAATAGAATGAAGAAGGAAAACTAAAGCAATTCTCAATAGAAATACCATATACAAAATATAACACTAATTTGTAATTTTGAAAAATGACCTAAAACACTAGAAAGAAAAGGAAAATTGACAAAACATATCCTTGGAAAAAACCTACATATTAGGTCATATTAACAGGGAAAATCAAATATTTACCCTCACCTAAAAGTAAGACAAGGCTATCTACTCTATTTGTATTCTAGATTATATTACAGAGATTTTAGTGAAAGAAATTAAAATTAAAAATTCAGATGGGAATAAAGTAAAGCCATATTTAACTACATATAATATGATTTTATGTACAGAAAATTCCAGAGTAGCCACCAGAAAATCTACTGGCATAAATAAAGTCAGAGAGGATGTAGAATCCAAGATCATTATACAAAAAAAAATTTACTACATTGGTAAATAGCAATGTATTTATAAATAACTCTTTATAAGTATCAAGCATATGTAGGGATAAACTTAATAAAATAAATGGAAGATTTTTATTCAAAATTATAAGATATGTCATGCCCTGATGATTTAGGCATTAGGTCTGTGCCTGGGAAGCAAATCGTAGACAGAACAAAGACCAGGGTTCACAGCCCAGGAGTAGGGGGAACAACTAAAAGGAACGACTAAATAGATAAAATAATTGTTTTCTTCCTTTTCTCACTTCTTTCCTCTACCTGCATGGCTTTATTCCTGTCTACCTTTTTTCCCTCTTTAAAAAAAAAAAATCTCTAAGATATTGTTGAAAACAAAGATGCAAATAAATTGAAGACATCTCATTACCATGGATTAGAGAACTTAATATTATTAAGATGGAAATATTCCCAAACTAATTTTCAAATTAAATTTACCATCAAAAGTCCCAGGTGACATTTGTATAGAAATTTAAGACCTGATAAATTCTAAAATGTATATATAGTAATGAAAAAACTTAATCACTAAGATGATTATAAAAAACAAAACAAAACAAAGTTATGGTACTCAAACCTATGAATTTCAAAACTTACTATAGTGAGTCTAAAATAATCAAAGCAATGCAGTAAGACCTGGGGATACACACACACACACACACACACACACACACATACATACATACATGTAGATATAAATATAGATATAGACATATGAAAATCATAGAATAGAATTGATGGTGAGAAATAAACTAATATTTATGATCATTTGATTTTTAACAAAGATGGCAAGACAACTGGGGAAAGGACAGTTGATTTGAAAAGTAGCTATCTACATTCAAATAGGTAAATGTGGATCCTTACCTTACAGCATATAAGAACTCTCAAAAGAAACATACGACTCTAAGCCATAAGAGCTAAAACTACCAAAATCTTAGAAGATATGAGAGGAATAAATCTTTGTGCTCTTGGGTTAGAAAATGATTTCTTTCATATGAAAGCAGTGACATAAGTGACAAAAGAAAAAATCAGTAAATTGTTTTACATCAAAGATAAAAACATACATGCTTCAAATTATACTATGAAGAAAAGACAAGAAACAGGATAAGAGAAAATATTTGCAAATATAGCTCTGATAGTGAGCCTGTATACAGAATAAAGAATGCTAGCAACTCAACAATAAAAGCAGTCTAATGTATAAAAAGGGTATAAAGAACAGGAAGGAGTGAAACCAACAAATGGCAGAAGAAAGAAGTTCCTTATCTTGTTCTCTCACAGAGACACCATTTAAAAATATGAAGCCCAGAACAACTTTATGAGATATTCTGAATCCAGTTAAAAAGATATAATACCCCTTAAGAACATAAAACTAAGAATAGCCACAGTGAAAGAATAGAAGAAAATTTCACTTTCCCTACAGCAGTCCCTCCCTCACACAAATACAACTCAGTTTCTGGAGAATCTCCTCAGCTTTTTCCTTCTCCTTGGGTGGAAGGGAAAAAGAAGGGTGAATGTTCAATGTCCCTGGCCTTTCAGCATACTTCTGTAGAGAGCAGACTGTTTTAGACCTGGTTCTGCAGATATCCTGGGGCAGAGAGCCTTCAGCAGAGCTAGAAGCAGATAATAGAAAACTGCAGCTGAGCTTCGGAATCTTCTGACCTTCAAATGTTCCTAACAGCAACAGAGCAGCTAATGCCTACAGTCCTCCTTTGCTTTGAAACATTCTTATTGCCTCATTGTAACCCAGTCCTATAAAATAAATCAAGGAGTCAGAATCGAGGTCACTGCCTCTCAAACAGAAAGTGGTGTCCCACTTGGCCCCCGCTTTTCTAGATACATGTTTGTCTGTCTTTCCTTAGGCTCTTGTAGCCTCCACTCGGGCACACTTTCCACCAGCTGTGCGGCTTTCGCAACTTCCTAGGATATGAGAACCATTTGCCTCACATAGCACCCTGAAAGGACCACACATTCTGGACACCTGGCTTACCTAGAAAATAAATGTGGGGCAACTGGAAGATTCTTGTTACTGCAATGATTCTGCGAGATCTGAAGAAGTCACAGAGTTAAGGTGTCTACCCTTTCTGATACAGGATCACCTCCACCCCGGTACAATGACCTAGGGGTCTCTACTGGAGCCTTAACTGTGGGAGTGTGATGTTTCACTCTCTGCTCCTAGTAATTAAAGGGATCTTGCAAGAATTCTGTACACCAGTACTGGTGCTAGGTGAACAAAGGCAGAGCTCAGAGATAGAGCCCACCATCTTGACCATTCATGGGGAGATTGTCCCTTTTTCCGGCTTACTGGCTAGTGTTTTAAATTTATCAAATGAAAATCTTTTTAATATGGTCCAGGCACCTTTCAAACTGCTCTATTTGCACTTTGTCCTTGGGTAAATGAGCTTTTGTTCAGTTTTTTAAGAGCAGGTAGAATTAGATATAATAAAGGTCATATATGACAAATTCACAGCTAACATGATACTCAAGGCTGAAAAAAAGTTTTTCTTCTAAGTTCAGGAACAACACAAGGCTCTCCACCTTCACTACTATTCAACATATTTTTGAAGTACTCATCAGATCAATTGGACAATCAAAAGAAATAAAAGGCATCAAAACTGAAAAGGAAGAAGCAAAACTATCACTCTGCAAATTATATTATATTATACTCTAAAAAATCTAAAAGATATCATTAAAGTATTTTCAATAATAAATGAATATTGCAAAATTACAGGCTATAGTATCAATATACAAAATTCTGCTACATTTCTAAATACAAGGAACAAACTAGCAGAAGGAAATTCAGAAACTCTCACATACAATGGCATCAAATTAATAAAATCTCTAGGGGGAAATTTAAATAAGGAAGTCAAGGACCTGCACAATAAAAACTATGAGGCATTGTTGAAAGAAATTGAAGAAACAAAGAAGTGGATAGCTGTGCTCACGAACTGGAATGGTTATGGCTAAAATGGTTATTTTACCTAAAGTATTATACAGATTCAATGAAATTCCTATCAAAATCCCAATGACATATTTTTCAGAGAATAGAACCAAAATAATCCCTCAGATTTATATAGAACCACAAAAGACCTCAAGCAGCCAAAGCAATCTTGAGGGAAAAAAAAGAAAAACTGAAATAATTTATACTATATTACAAAAGTATAGAAAATAAGCAACATGGTATTAAAATAAAACAAATACACAGATCGATAAAACAAAATTGGGACCCCCTCAGAAAGAAACACACACACACACACACACACAAACACACACACACACACACACACACATATATATATATAGTGAGAGACAACTGATATACAACAAAGGATTCAAGAACATAAAACAGAAAATAGAAAAATCTCTTTAGTATATGGTATTGAGAAAACTGGGCAGCCACATGCAAAAAACAAAATGAATTAGATTATTCTATTATGCACAAAATTTAACTTAAAATACAGACTTGAATATAAGAATTAATAAGAATATTGATATGCTACTTTCATGAGTCTTAATTTCACATATCTATTATTAAATAAAAACTACTATATAATATTCTTTATTCTGAAAAGAAATATATCAAAGGATGTAGAACATACCAGTAAATCCTCTAGCCAAAATACATTGAGACATCCTATTAACAAAATAGGATCAGAGTGTATATTTTGCTATTTTTATGCATATACCAATATGATATACCTATATGAAAACTTCAGAAGCAGTGTTTGCATCCATTCCATGTAAAAACAGATGGTTATGTATTATACGCTTAAGATTCACATAAAAGAACTTTATTCATCTCTTTACTTAATCACACTATAAGCATTGAATCTAATGAAAAAAATAGAACTTTGCTTGAGGATTTGCAATGTTTGCATGACAATCTCCACCATGGGCTTATATAAAAACATAGGATTATTGAAAAATAATAAATGGCAAACCATGATTTAGAAATTCATATAAATAACAACTTAGAAGACTGAGAGAGATTTGAAAAACAGTACAAACAGACTTCTGCTTTATGGGAGACTTTTCCATCATCTGACTCCTGCAATTTGGACATCTCTTTGGCTCCTGCAGTAAGGCAGCTAGCAACAACGCCACCTGTCTTCAATAGCAGCAGTGTCTCTGGCAATATGTATACATACACTTGAATTAATACCTGTATTAACCCAGAGTGTGAACTCTCATCAGTTTCAAATGATGTGATACATCAAAGTATATTCTGTCAGTTTGTTTATACCTTCCCACCATTATCTAGATCTGTCTAGAGTAAGGAGCTCTTCCTTGGGAATTCTCTAAACATAGGATAGTGCATGTGCTTTACAACAGCTGTTACTGTATTTGTTAGCTCTCATTCTCATTCTTACTAGTGAATTCATGATCACTATGACCCTCTGCTAAAGTTAACCATTTATTTTATGTTAAAATTTCTTTGTGGTTTCTATTTCAACTGGACTGTAAGTAGTAAATTGCCCTCATACTTAACACCTGTTGGAACTCAACTAATATTAGTTGAACAAGGAAAAGGATGAATAAAAAATGTTCACTAATTTTCAAAGTCACCAGTTGAGGGGATGGGGAAAAAAATCAAAAATCTCTTGAGCATGGTTAGGAATGACTCATGAAGAGTTTGGCCAAAGTGGCATGTTGCACACATTCAGTAGCTATTTCTAAACAGGACCAGGGAAAACAGAGAATGGAAAAATCATTGTTATATAATGCTTCTTTTAAGCCAGACTTGGCAATAATTTCAGTCAATTTGTAGACAGAACTGCTTCCAGCTGAAAACCTGGCATGAAAATACCTTGGGAAAGGTCATCTTTAGCTCTGGAATAAAACCACTATTACAATGCAATCACTGAAAGTGATCTAGAGGAAAAATGCTCATTTAATGACACCCAACAAATTATATTTTAATAAGATTTTATTGATTTTTTCTATTTTTTTTTTCAATTCTGTGCTATTGAGATGCAATTTCAAACTCTATTCAGAATTTTGAAGCATCTAGCTAGTTGAATGTAACCACAGAACAGTTATCCGGGCATGCAGAAGTCTCCTGACATTTTCAGAACTGATCATGTTTACATACTCTTGGCCTCAGACTCATCAAGGGGGAGGTATTACTAACCTCCCACAGTGTTAATGCTTTTCAGTGTCGTATTGCAGCATAATACATTTTGAAAGCTCTATCTCCAGCTATATTGAACAGTGGTTGATCAAAGTATATTCTGTCAGTTTGTTTATATATATTTAAGAGTATTGTTTTCAAATAAAGTCAAGCAAGAAAATATGAAAGTATGAGATTATTGTACTGTACCATTAAAACGAAACATGCCTCTTCAATATATTCAGTATTGATAGGTTAGAAACATTATCATAGAACAAATCAAAACTATAACAAAGGAATGATTAAAATTGGCATGTCTAATTTTGAAATTGTTGAATTTTTTTTATCTCTTTCTCTTTAATTTTTGAAAATTTATGCTAACTTGTTGGTATAGAGATTGCTATTTTCCTTTTCTTGGGCATTATTAGAGATCCAATATGAGATACAGCATCTAATGTTCAAAAGTTTCTGAAAAGTTGTGTTGAGACAAATGGAGACTGAGGATCTAGAAAAAGGACATATGAGAAAACAGAGGAAAAAGAAGGTGTAGTTATTGAGAATAATAAAAGAAAATAACTCTATTTCTAATTGAGCATTGAAATCAAGCTGATACATTGAGGTATTTTTTAACAACAGAAAATTATCTAATAATCTATGTATGATTTACTTTTTAAAGTTACACATCTTAGATAAATGGAGAATCACCTGACCTATATTTAAAGACTGTGAAACGGCTGTTGTCATTATGCTTATTCTTCAAGCCCATTTATAGTGGATTTTCTGATGTAAATATTTTATTCCAAACAAAAATAACTTTTTTCCTGAGTTAATCAGTTCTAGCACATTTGGATAAAAAAATATTTTCAATAAATATATATATTTTTATATAAATGTACATTCATGTTTTTGGAAAGCACCTACTTGTTATTACTACAGATGCCCTTTGAAGGGTTAAGGGACATAATTTTGCTCTTTACTCTTAAAATTCCATCACCAAAAAGAAGAAAACAAAGGAAAATTATTGTGAGTGTTATTATTCAAGACTGAAGAAATGTGTGTGTGTCTGTTTTACAGAGATCTAAACTAAGCAGGATGTTAAAACTCTATTAGTGTGTCCTGGTGGCTTAGTGGTTAAGTCTGTGACATAGTCCACATGCATCCCAAGGACCAGGTTCATGACCTGGGGCAGTATGAACTGCTGGACTGGGCAGGTGGTCACCAAATGAACAACTAAATAAAAACATAAGGGGTTATTTTTCTGCCTCTCTCCACTGCTTGCCTGCCTGTTCACTTTCATTCCTGCCTCCATCCTTCCTTTAAAAATATTAAAAACCCTCATTCTCACAATAATTTGTTTTCCTTGTCTATAAAAATATATCAGGAAAAACCCCATAGATTACTAGTCGTTCTCTGATATTAAATTTTTAAAATAGTCTTGTATAAAGATCTTATTGTATTGTTGATTTATCCCTCTCCTTCCCACTCCCTCAGGCATACTTAGATCTTTTTCTTATAGTAATTGAAACTCCAGTTGAACCTTCAAATCACCATCATATGAAACTTTGCATATTTGCTTACTAAACTTTTTAATTCTACCTTAGTATCCTCATTTCTATCTCATCTCAACAATTAATTATCTTCTGTAGAATTGACTACCTCAATGTTCATTATTTATTTGACAAAAGGAATGTTGCCTATTTAAAGTTCTTTAATAAACAATCACTAATCTCAGTGGTATTTTTCTTATGTATTTGTGGGTCAGCTGTACACTGACTCAGACCTACTTTTGGATGCAATGTGTGTTTTGGTTTACCCTGAGTTTTAATTCTTGGGTCCATGTTGAAGAGCTAGCAGGAAGAAACTCTACTTTGTAATATCAGCAACCTAAGATGGCATACTGATTGTGTACCCACATTTTGATCATCTATTTGCATCATACCTGCTAGCATCCCCTTATCCAATTTAACTCATAGTTAAGCCAACAGTCTAGAAGTATACATGTAATGATATATTCTTCCTATGGAATAGATGTATGAGAAAACTTTCATTAATTATTGAATATATCACATGTATCAAATAGAATTTAATCAGCTATAATAGGTGAAAATATTTACATGCTTATAATATATTCATCAAATTATATCTAATTAAGACAAATATAAATAATTTCTAGTAAAAATGAGATTCCTCTTTGAACCTGCAACTAGTACTTGATTTTGAAAGATGCACAGGATTTAGATAAGTGAAAGAGAATACAGAAGAAAGTATTCAGTAAGAATGCTATTAAGCAAAGGTTTAGAGAAAGAAAAATACAAAAGATTTTCAGGAAAGAGTGAAATCTATGTATATAAACAAATTGTGTGAAAGTTTTTCTTTCTTCTTATCTCCCAAGCAATTTAAGTCCAGAACCAATGGATGAGACAGCATTTTCATAAGCCTTGCAGATAGCCCAGCAGTAGGAGAATGGTGTCCATGCAGGAGAGAAAGGACACATGTTTAGATTACTTTTGAGAATATTCCATCCTGTCTTCTAAAGTCTAGATTTCTTACTAACTCTTTTTTTTAATCACATTATTTGGTTCACTTCAATATGTTTCCTGATGAATTCTACTTGTTGCATCTTGTTATTTCATTCATTTTCCAATTCATATTTTCCTTTAATCTTCTTTGTAATAGAAGTACATTTATTCTTTTTAAATTATGCTTACTTGTGCACTCTGAGTAATGATTAGGTCAATTGTCTCCTTAGGACATAGGCCACACGTTCCTGTGTTCAAGTCTCAGATTTGGAGGGAAACAATAGTGTGAACAACCAAACGGAAATAAAATAAAAATAATTCTTCCTCACTGCCTGCCTGCTTACTAGCCTTCATTTCTGCCTGCACCTTGTCTTGAAAAAACATGTTTACCTAGTCCATTTAAAGGTCTAAGTGAACCATACCTTGTGGAGTACCGAAACATACACACTCCCAAAGATGTCATTTTTTCTGTTACCAATGCTCTGACTTAAAATCAACTTCATGATGTTGATCAGCTTTGTAATATAAGAATATATTTATATTGTAAGACAGCACAGGCTTTAAGAAAAAATGGGTAAATTCTCCATCGTTAAATTCTTTTTCCATTCACTTTGCTTCTAACTCAAGGACGGGTTTCTTTTCTCTACTCTTCACATTTGAATTCTCTTAACAAAATATTTCATTAACTTAACTGGCAATCATCCTACAAGGCAACTCTACAGCAGGACAATTATGTAGGTTGATGGGTAGAGTATGGGTGGCTATTTTAAGATCCAACAACATTTCCTAGTCTAATCATTAGATTATAGTAAGATAATTGGCACAAAGTTCATTTTCATTTTGTATGGAATACAGCACCGGAAGGTCGCAGCCATGCCAGATGGTCTGAAGCATCTAAGGAAGGCAGTTTTAATGTTCTGTAACTTTTCTCTAGCTCAATATATTTCCTGTTTTTTCTCTTGCCCCAAGCCACCATGATTCCTCACATACTACTTTTAGTATTGTTTAAATCATAGCTACATCTCTCTTGAATGTATGAGTTTAAATTTATTCTTTGTCATTTAGTTTAAGTTTGTGTCCTAAACATACCTCAATCATTAAAAGTGAAGATCCATTAATTAATATATTAACTAGAAAAATAGTTACCTTTGGCCATAGATTATAGAGATCAGAAGTATACTATTTAGAGTTATTTGAGTGATAACAAAATCTGATTACATTTTAATTTGACAGGGATTTAATGAAAAATACTAAAGATAATATATAAGATGCTATTTCAATTTGATTTTAATCTCCAAAGATCAATGTTTTATGGGCAGGGGTAGATTTAAAGCCTTTTAAATCCAATTTTCTGAGGATCAGAGGATGTTACTTACCCTATGGAAACAAGTTACTTTTCTTGATGCCTAGAATTTCTACTAAACTATTTATATCACTAAATAGTTGCATTTTCTCATAAATCATAACTCCTGATTTTTAGCTTATAAAATAAAATCTGTCTTGATATTTATTGTCTCTTTTTAAAACACACGATTTTGTATACTTTATTTAATCCTCTCCTAGGTCTCAAGTGGTCATATCTTCATTTGGCATATTCTTTAATTCCTTTCGTCCATAGAGAAAAGGAAAATGTGAAGAGCAATGAAAATACCTTACAATCCATCACAACATAGCTGCTACTGCTCAGTCCAGCTTCCTAGATAACACTTACAGAGATTTGTTATACCTGACATCTTGCAAGAATATATGAGCAAGCACTTTACTGCCTATAATTTTATATCCATATATGAATATGGATTTTTCTCTGTGATGGGGTACCTAATTTTTATGAACTTTCTTAGATTGATTTATTAATTTTCTTTTCTCTTTGTCAACACTCCAGTGTTGGAGAGAAAAGCATTTCTGACATAGGTTGGGAAACATCTTCAGTTACATGGCTAGCTCCTATCACTTTTACTTATGTCTATTACAATATTCTATAATTTATCTTACCAAGTATAACTGTTTAGCAAGCATAACATCTCAAGTATGAAAGTTATGGGAGTAGATGTGGAATGATTTCATGTCTTAGAGGTCATTTTATCTCCATAAGTATAAATGAGTAGGTAGCAATCTTAACTTTCACATATGCTCACCATCATTTTCTTATTAAGTAAATGAAAATAGTCATTTCAAAATGTAAAATAGTTTTTGAGAAGAATAAAGTTAGATAGCACTGACACCTAAACTAAATACTATTTTCGATCAAAAGCTCATAAATGAGATTTCATAAATTTAAATTTTATTCTGGTAAATTAATCATAAAACTATAGGTAACAAAATTTTATCCTTATAATACATTGAAATATTTACTAATTGGGGAAAGTGACCTCTGCAACTAGTCAGAAAAAGATAGAGATCTGTATATCAATGTCCTTTCAGAGAGCAATAATTCTACATTTAAATGGATTCTAGCATAATGGAATCTAGAAGCAAAATATATTATTAGAGACTAATCAGTATAAATTCTTATGTTACTGGTAATAAATATGAAAATAAAGAGGCAAAGCAATAATAATAATAGCAAAAAATATTGATAACTAGCATTTATTGAACATATGGACACAATTATTCACTTATCTTGCATTATCTCATTTTATATACAAACAACCCTGAGGTAACATTATTAAAAACAACTACATATGAGCATAATGGAATAATTAGAAAATGGGTTTTCAGAATCGCAGCACAGTTATTTTTAGCTCACTAGGCCACATCCTAATTATAAATGTTTTACCATATTCCTCATTTGGGAGATTGCATGAGACATTGTATGCCAAAATATTAAAGAACATATGCTATATTAAAACTAAAACAAAATGCAATTTTTATAATACTTATTTACAAAAACAAAACCATAATGATTAAACCTTTTGTCTAATGAATTTAGTAGAAAAAATCTTCCATTCAAGCTTACAGAAATTCTATCATACACTTAGATCATACATGGCCACTCACATTACTGAGAAATATAAAATTTGACTCACCAGTGAGAAATTGCTGTTAAAATATTCTTTAAGATATTCATGGCTGCTTTATGAACTTCCTACCAATAATATTTCAATTAACCATGAAATAATTTAGCAACTGGTAATTTTAGTGGTATGTGATATAGATAATTTTGGCTCCAGTCAATCAGTTACATGAATTAATTCATTTAAGAGGCAAACTACATTTTAAAACTGATAATTAAATTTAATTCTGGGATCTGTTATGTGCCAGAAAGAAGAAAGATAACAAGTATAAAAATGAAATAACATTTCTAAGAATTGAACTTTTGGATTTCCTATATTTCCATTGAACTTATTTGAAACAAGATATATCATGTAGTGTTATAGCTACCAAATTCAGTAAGAAATCCTTGTTTTCTAAATAAAATTACATTACATGTGATATATATACATATATATACTTTTGAAATAATTTATTTACTCATCTATTCAATCATATCTTATACAACTGGAGTTCACAGTCGCAGGTTCACCATTAGGAGAGAGATATTTGAAGGAATTTAGAGTATGTGGGAAACTCATATGTGAGATACAATCTTCACTCTCAAGCAGCTTACATTAAATAAGGTGAGTAAAGTAACTATGTAGAAGATAAGCACAGAAGCTAAAGAAAAATAGCTGCAAGAAAAGAGCTATAGTAAAACAGGGGAAAAAGTGCAGCAAAAGGAAGTCTACCTCAAATTAGTAACAACTCCAAAATTTCTATGTAGGAAGAATTTAGTGATGGGACTCTGTGCTTAAGGAATTAGTTGAGACAAGGGTGAACTGGTGATTTATCTTAGCTATGTATTTTACAGTAACAATTACAAGTTTCTGAAGGAATGGTACATATCTGAGGGAATGAAAAGGAAGAATATGGTGAGGAAACAAAGATTATACATTAGGGTAAAAATGCAAAAAGTGCACTTCCAACAAATGAAATTAAGTTTCTTCCATTCTGGAAAAAAAAATCTTAACCTTTTCAAAGTTTGGGCAAGATTAAAAAGTAAATTTACTTATCAAATATATACATATTTATATCCAAATATAGAAAAGTTATAAATACATCAAACTGTTAAATGCATTCTATTCTTATGCTTTCCAAAATATATATTTTACTTCATATATGTATTTGTTTATTCAATTATTTACTGGATTCCTCTTTTCTCATGCAACCAATGAAGGATATGTCAATTACTAATATTACTGAGACTACACTTTGTCCCACAGGGATCTCACATACATGCATGTGGACATTCCAGCATGTGGGTAAACCCCACCCAAACTCCCACCGTTTGAACTCAGGGGTGCCCAACCTAACAGTAATGACATTCTTTAGGAGGATAGATCTGTAGAAGAGAACAAGAAGATGCTAGGTAAGAGCTCAGACCTATTTATGACTGAGAAATTGGCTGTGGGGATCTAGCTTGGTAAGACATAAACTCCTACACCTGTGAACTTCTTGGATCTGAGAGGATCCTGTTGGGAGAAGTCATTGGAAGTATAGATCCAGATGTTAGGTGACACTGGGAAGAGAATTCTAGTGATGTATGGATTTAAATAGAGAACAGGGTAGGTGAGTACTAAATACTGCCTGATTCCTGAAAAATGTCTTTGAAAGAAAAATGAAGCAACTTGAATATTGTGTAAGCAGCTGAGAAATAGTGTTAGACATTGAACTTAAATAAAATGAGAATATTGGTATTATTTTCTTGAGTATTTCCCCAAATGAGTAGGCACACTGTAAGAGGGAAATGGGTAAATATCAGCAATTCACTAGAATTCTGGGAAAATCAAGTGGTAATGGCTTTAATATAAAATTAAGTTTACACTCCCTATGAGATCTCACTGATTATAAGACGTGTTTTCTCTCACCTTTTAAATCATTCAATCATTATCTTTCTCCACTCAATCAGTATACTTCTCTTGAATTAAATATAATTGTCAGCATTAAAATAGAGCTATATTTTCTAAAACAATCTCCGGTTATCTTTT
The DNA here is from genome assembly GCA_004363575.1 of Solenodon paradoxus. Lineage (NCBI taxonomy): Eukaryota > Metazoa > Chordata > Mammalia > Eulipotyphla > Solenodontidae > Solenodon > Solenodon paradoxus. The sequence continues at coordinate 969,726 of RJWH01000040.1, read as the reverse complement.
TGTCCATAAATATTCATCTAATAATTTATTTTTGTTTTATTAATATATACTTAAAGTTAATTAAAAGTCTATGAATGTATTAAATATCTGATTAAATATTTATCATTTTATGGGAATTTTGTTTAATTTCTAAATCTTAAAACATATTCAAATAAAAGAATATTTTGTTAGATAGTCACTGGTTGAATGTACATCCACAAGAATATAGATTGTGGAAAATAACAATTCATATTAGAATTTATTTGTTAACTTTTATCTATTTGTATAGTTAATTTGTATAGATTGAGAATCAGATAGAATTGAATTCTTAGTTACAATTGGAAATAGTCTAGCTAGGTGTTACTGGGTAAATTACAGAGTCTATGTATCAAAGGTTTTTAGCTCTTCATAGCACATTCGCCTGTAGGAAGAGTTGAGTAGCAGTGCACACAGACTATATTTAGTGTTTACTGTTGCAGTCATAATCTATCTGTCTATCTACCTATCTATCTATCATCTTTCTATCTACCTATCTATATATCTCTATACATATATATGTATATCAATCTGTCATTTATATGTGTGTATGTGTATATATATATATATACTCTCATCATATATATCGTGAACATATAGATGCAATTCATTCTTGACCAAACAATTGGGAAAGGGGGAAGTGTTATTATGAATTGTTCTAATATTTCAAATGTGCATATACTGTTATATGAACAGTCCCAGAATGAACTGTTAATTTTATAATTCATGATAATTTAGGTCTACTTGTTGTAGCAGTAAGTCTAAATGAAACACGATGTGTGGTCTCAAACTCTTGTTTTCAAAAATCAGTTATACTACTCACTAAAGATTGTTGTCAAAATTAAAACAAACTGATGCACTTAGTGTGATAAACAATATTTATCACCCATAAATAGTAGTGTTGTAATTGCTTTATGATTATAATTGCATGATTTTCTAATTCATTAACAGAGGTAACATTACTGGATATAATTTTTGATATTGTAATAAATTATATTTTTCTGTAAATGTGCTTGGTGGATACATACAAAAATAATAATGACAACAAAAAACAAATGTCATGCATTTGCATCCTGTTCACAGTCAGGTTAGAGGATTCAAGAGACATTGTATCTTAAAGGCATGAAGGCATGAAGCTAATTAAAAAAAAGAAGTGTAGATGATATACATTTAGTTTAACAAAAAACTGACAGAAATCTATACAACTCTATTAGATTTAATTAGTATATTTTATGCTTGCTTAATACATGCTCAGTACACAAAACATTAATTGAAATTCTCTATGCAAATCATTATCAATGGATTTAATTTTAATTGATGTGCCCGTGGTTTAAAGTACTATTTAAGTTTCAATTTAAATAAATTTATAACAATCAATGTATATGTCATAGAGTGTCCACTACCAGATTTCTATTCTGATTCCATAGTTTCTATAGGACTCTTGATCTCTTTTATAATATAGTTCAATCCTGAATCTGCTAGTTTCTTATTTGAAGCTTCCCTTTTTCTACCTTCTGCAAATAAATTTTATTTTGAATTCATTTTACTGACTTTTGTCATATTGCTATTTGAAAATTACCTGGTAACACACACATATGTATGGAGAAAGAATCTCAAAGATATAGTTAAATATGCTTTTAGAAATAATAAATGCATTATGGTGGCTACTAAATTAATATAACAAGATATGTTGTATTGCTGTATGTAAATAATGAAATCAGACAAAGAGAAATCAGAAATAAAAACTAAAAAATATTACCATTGTATCAAAAGAATTAAATCCCTTGGAATAAAAATAACCATAGAAGTAAAAGATATGCATTATAAAAACTACAAGACTTTGCTAAAAGAAGTAAAAACACACAAAGTTATGGAAAGATATCTGTGCTTATGGATTAGAAGAAATAATTGTTAACATTAGCATAGAACCTATAGCAATATACAGATTTAGCACAATCCCCATCAAAATTCCAGACATTCTTAATATAAATAGAGCAAAAATCATGAAATTTATATGGAACTACAGAAAACTCTAATTGCAAAAACAAAATTAAAAAAAAGAACAAAATGGAGTTATCACGCTCCCTGACTTCAAACTATTTAGTAAAGCAATCATAATCATATCAGCATAACAAAATAAAAACAGAGATACTGATCAATGGAACAGAGATAAGAAATAAGTCTACATATGTATGAAAAAATTATTTATGAAGCTAAGAACATACCAAGTACCAAGAATAATCTCTTCAATGAATAGCGTTGAGAAAATATATCCAACTGTAATAATGACTATTATCCAAAAGAATGGAAGCAATAAGTGTTTGTGAGGATACAAAGAAAATAAAACCCTTATACATTTTTGGTGGAAATATAAATTAGTTCAACCATTATGGAAAGCTGAAGGGAAATTCTTCAAAATATTAAAATTATAAAATTTAAAATACATATAATGTATACCTCAGTAAAGATAATACTAGCATGTTTTAATGAAAGAAAATTGAACTAATAAGTGGTATTGTTATAAATCAATATTTATCTTAGATAACTACTAGAGTATATATTTGAAGATCATCAATACTTCACTCCATAATTTTCATTTATATTGAGAGGAAATTTCAGACTCAAAATCAGTTTCTTCACATCCCTATGAGGTTTGAACTTGATCCTCATCTTTCTTCCCTTCAGCTTTCTGTATAAATTTCATGCTTAATAAGCTAGTGTTCAAAATTGTGTAAACCAATTCATTCTAAGAAATGTTTCTAAGAAAGACAGATGACAAAGACAATGTAAGGATAATAATACATACATACACACTCACATATAGATATACATATAGACTATATAGATGATATAGATAGAACGATACAGATTATATAGGTAACATATACATATGATATAGATTAAATAAAAGATAATATAGATATAGATATATAGTTATCTGTTTTTCTGGTTAAACCCTAACAGACAGATTTTGGTACTGTAAGTGATTCTTGAAAAAAAAAAAAAGAATATAAATAAGGCATTTACCAACATGACTCCATTTTTTTCCTGAAATTCATTGTCTTATCTGATTAGATTCAAAGGTATTAATAGACTCTAATGATTACGAAGACACTGGTAAATATCTTGACACAATTTTGCAAAAGAGTTACTGAAATAATAAACTTTTGATACCTGCAATTAACTATTAATAGATGACAAGGCCTGGGTCACCAATATTTGCTAACAGGTTAGTCAAAATAAGTAATATGATGTGGTTTAGCTCATTTCTTCAAAATGCACTGAAGACAATGAAAAAAAAGAATATTATTGTCACATCAAATTTATCATACTTTTTGCACTGCAAGGTAAAAACCTGTAATGGTACTATAAAATATGTGTGTGTAGTGTGTATGTGAGAGAGAATGCTTTATAAATACAAGCTATCATTGATATTTTTCAGTCAAGATATAAGAAGCAGTACAAAATTATCTTTTATTATTAATATAAAAATAAAATATTTGTCCTATAACGAGGTGATTAATAATGGTTAAATCAAACATCCTAGTAGGTATATAGACACTAGAGGGTTGATTAATAAATACTGTTTTAATTGTTCTGAATTTTGGATGTTTTTGACATTTTCAGCTTTAATATAAATCTTGTGATTAATTTAATCATTTTAAATATTCTCAATATTATTTTTTATGGTAGTCTCCTAAAAGTTATATGAACTTCAGACCTCCATAATATCTGCATTACTGTTTTCAATGCTTGTAGATGTAAGATTGGGAACTAGGGAAACTGTAGTCAGTAAGGTATAAAATCATGTTCTAGATTGATATGACACTTGTTTTTGTCATTTTTGATTGTGTGATACTCATAAGTGATCTAATCTCTCTGGTCTTGAATATACCTAGCTATAAAGTAAGAATACTACTTAAACTTACCTTATCAAATTTTTGAAAAGGTTATATAAAGCATTTAGGACAGAATATTGGGGATAAAGCAAATGTTATGCAAATATTAGAATTAATGATTATCAAGTGTTAAATACAAATAGGAATACTCTGAAGCATATTTTGTTGATGTGAATTAAAATATACATTGCAAAGATAACAATGGAGAAAATAAAATTCATATAGTACATTTATACTAGAATTTTAAGAAATATGAAAAGAACTAGTTATGACTTATTTTCTATATTCCATTAAAAAAAATTTCAAAAAATACAGTTGATTTCAAAAGGTTTAATGTAATAGATGTAAGAAATTTGCTTCAAGGTGAGTTTGGTGCCTAGTGATCTAGTACACCTGGAGGCAGTCCCACTACTTCTCAAGGTTCAAGATCTAGGGCTGGGGGGAAACAAGCAATGTGAATAACTAAATAAAAATAAACTGCTTCTTCCTCCTCTCTCTTCCTGCCTGCCTGTTTACCTGCCTTCATTGCTGTTTGTACCTTTCTTGAAAAGGAAAAAAGAAAAAAAAAAAACTGTTTCACATGATAATATAATGGACAAACACATCAATACCACTCTATTCTGTTAAACACAATTATTACTATATTTTTCATTTTAATTAAATAGTGCACTATGTCTGTGTCTACTGTTGATGTTTATGTCTCTCTTGTAGCATAGTATACTTGTTTAAGTATTAATGTGATATAAAATCAACACTATCTGTTAAAACTATTGAAAGATTGGGATTTAGACGATACTTTGAGACAACATCCTGTTATTAAGGGAGATTAAATCCTGACATATGTAATGATATAATAGACACAGAGGGAATTATGCTTACTGATATAAATCAGAATAAATACAAACATTGTATGATTGCTCTTATATGTGGTATATATAGAAACCAAACTAATGAATGAAATGAGTAAAATAAAAATATGTGTTCGATCTATAAAATAAGATTAGCTATTACCAGAAGAGAAAGGTAAGGGGTTGACACATTGGGTAAAAGTAGTCAATTTTATGGTAAAGGATAGACTTGAACTTAGGATGGTAAACTTAATGTATTATATACAGATGTTGATAGACAAAGATGTATACCTTAAGCCTATATAATATTATGATTCAATGTTCCTTCAATAAAATTTTAAAAAAATAATAAGAAAACAAAAGTAAAAAAAGTAAATTATGTATTTCCATTCATGGTTTAAAAAAGCTGTTATCAGAACTCTGATGATATTTTGTCAATAATAAGACTATTTCAATTAAGAAAGTAGTTAGATGTAATTATTATCAAAGGAAAACACACATTTTACCTTACATAACACAAAATGAATACAATTGAAAATTACAATCAATGAATCATATATGTTCAGCAACCATTGTGATAAAATAATTCTTCTATTTTGTTTAGATCTTAAAAATACAAAAAGCTATTATAGTTTAACAAGTCAGAGTGTGACTACTGTTATATTTTAAATAAAACCTCTTATAACAAAAACAAATCTTGTTTTGAAAATTTACAAATAAATTCCATGTTTCATAGAATAGGAAAAGGTAGGCTTTAGGGGAAAACATCAGAATACTACAAATGAATAATTTAAATGACCTTAATGATTCTAATTTTGGTATGTAAGATATTCTTTAAAGTTTTCTTTAAATCAGTTGAAAACTTTGTAAGAAAGAAAATTATTTAAGTTACTAAAATAATAAACATTTGATAACTGCAATGAACTATTAACAACAAGGTGTGGGACACCAATATTTGCTAAAAAAAATTATATTGCAACCCCAACAAGACTAATTTAGCTAATTAAAACAATTAGAAAATGACAATATAAAATCACTAGATTAAAATTCAGAAATGTGATATCACTGAAACGTTTCTGCTCTATGTGATGATTTGTATGCTTCAGTAGCATGTATTGTAATATTAATTATATTACTTGAGAAATGTGCCAATATTAAGAATACATGATTTTATACTGCACCAATTAATTCTAAGTATTAAATTCATTGTAGCAAAATAATAATTAAAAAATTTGTTGATAAATATATATGTACCTAAGTATGTATGTATACAACTAAGTTTTCAATATGCTTTGTATAAACATGTAAATATACATAAATTCTTAATTCATAGTGCTATGCTTATATTGAATATAACTTGAACTACTTTTCCTTTAACAAGAAAATAAGAAATATTAAGAATGAAATCATTTTTTTCTCTTTCACACATATAATGGAAACATATTATTTCCTTTAATATTTTTGGAAAATATTAAATTTTCTTAGAAAGCATTGATATCTTCTTAAATTCACTGTTTTTGTGTAAAATTAAAGTCATCATCAAGTTTAAAACCTCATTGATATTCCATTAATTACATTTTCATCTTGAATTAAAATTAAAGCTGTGTCAGGCGTGGTGCTTGAAACAATGTTGTAGGAATGTCTTTTATTTGTTTTGGTTTTCCTTTTCATATTTTAATTTTCAATCTTAACATACATTTTATATGCCAAATTGACAATGTATATAGACTTTGTATTCTTTCAAAATTCTTTATCACTTATTACCCTAATGATTTTCACACTAAAATATATAAACTTATATAAAGTTATAAATATTCTAACTGCTCTATCATATAGAAAAATCTCAAAATAAATATGGAAGATGCTAATAGTGTTAAGAAAGCAAATGTTTTTTGGAAATACTGCTAAAATATTTTTCACTTAGAATCTCTTTTATCTATCATATTATTGTGTATACATTTTATTTCATCTTTCTTGTCCCCTTTTTTCCTTCCCTTAACTTTTTCTTGCTTTAATTAAAACCATTTTTACAATGTCTGTTAAGTGACCAATATTCTAATAAGCATTCTTTGATGTTGAACTGCTCACAATAGCAGGCAGGAAAATGTACAAAGTAATCAGGATTCACACAAAACTTCAGTAAAGCATGATTACAACAGAATCAAATTATAAGTCTATCAAATATGCCTTCTCTTTTTAGAGGTAAAACATGAGAGACATCATTAATCTATAGTGGAACTAGGTGCACAAGCAATAACATATGCATGGAAAATGGTATGCAGCGGTAGTTATAGGAGAATGGTGTAGGAGAAGTAGGTATATATGTAAAGATCATGAATCTCAACAAGAAAATAATAAAGATCAGACTGCTAAGTAAATGAAAAATAAAAGATTCATACTCATTATCATGATAAATTCATGAGAAATGATGGAGATTATGACTAATCATTTCTGGATTCACTCAGTTAACCTTCATTTTCACATTTTGCTCATTTGCTCTGCAGTCATTTACAAAATCTGGTGATTTCCAAAACCTATATTCATCACGACACATAATGACCAACCTTATGATATCACTGTACAGTAGCAGAATGACTAAGTAAAAGGAGAAACATTCAGTATATGTCATAGAACATTTACACATTTAGCAATACCTAATGAACAGAATTGCTAATGAATAGGATATTTTTTTTCTGGCCATTGAACTTAAGTTGGAAAAAAGAGCTTATTTATTTAAAAGAAGTATTCAATTTTGGCATTAGTTTTGAGTTTGTATCTAGCTTTTTCCAAGGCACTTTCCACTTGTGTTATTTGGGGTAAGTTTTTAAATTACAGAATACAATTTTTCTTTTACAGAGTTGAGAGAGAAAATCATGATTATTATATGAAATATACATATAATACCTCACAATGGCATAAGAAAAAAAATTTATAAAATTTAGTGTTGAAAAGTATATAGCACTCGAATGACATCTAGAAATCCAATACCTTTTAATCTCTCAAAATATTTGAAAAACATTGAATACTATCAATTTAGAAAAAAATTAAACACAATAATATAGGTTATTGGGTTTGGGGAAAAAAATCACTGATCTGCTTTTATTTTAGTTTGGTGCTCTCTAAGGACATTTTTTGGTGTAAAATAATTTTAATATATAACATTGTTGCCCTTAACTCCTGCTATTGCCTAGACTTAAGCTAGATAGGCAGTATATATATAATGCCTGTCTGTGATCTTTGCTACTTATTTGTTTGTATACTTATTTAAATAAAACTATATATTTAAACATATTAATAAGATCTGTGCATCTTAATGTTTTTTTTTAATAACTTTTGGTCCTAAAGCTTACTGTGACTCTATATTTAGAAATGATAAGAATTGTAATAAAAATATATGCAACCTAAAAACCCAACCTCTTAAATAATTCACAGCAATCCTAAAAGAAAGGCAATACAATCTTCTTTTTAAAAAGGTTGAAACAAATGAAGTGTTAATACAGATACTCCAGAAACTTTTAATCATATCTTGAAGAAGAGAGGTCTAAAGGGAGGAAGAAACACTTATTTGATCATTTAAAATAATTGTATCAGTGTGCTCTCTTCCAAAGGCACCCATTATCATTGTCAAAGGTAAAATGAAGCTTGGACCATCATTTTGGTATTTCTTACATGTTTTATTTTATATGCAATAGGACTTTATAAAATAAGATAATAATATTTAATTATGATGAAAGTGAACATTCATTGGTCACTTTTATGGTATCTTACTCTAGGCGAAACATTTAACATGGTTAATTCTTCAAAACTCTAGTATTATGCTGATTTTATATATATTGAAAAATGGATAATTAATTGTCCAATCTGCCATAACTAATAAGTTGACAAGTTAAAATTTAGACTAAGGCAGTAGAGAAGTTTTATTGGAAAATTAATGTACATTTGCTTTTTTGATTAGAAAATTGATTTTTGATGTCATATATTGAAGAACAGAACCAACCTTGTAGACATATATGAGAATGTGATTCTATTTACATTGTGTTCATTTATCTTACAATAGCTGGAGCCTGTTTTTGTAACCTGTCATGATGTGCAACCAACTTGGAAATAAGCATATTCTTTCCCTGTTCATTTTATGTATCAACTTATTTGCAATGCAGAGTCATTAAATCATTTAGAAGTATTTACTGTATATTTTAAATGAAATACTGATAGAAAATTCCTTCCTCTCTGAGAGCGTTATGCTATTTGAAGTGGACTAAATGAAGTGGTGCTAATTAAACATCTGGCATTCAATCTCACTTTGCTGTTTTCCCTTATCCAAACAAAATTCTGCAAAGGGAATTGCATGCTTTAAAAGATTGATGAAGTAAAAGAAGCGTCCGAAACATGAATGTGTCACTATAATGAAATTTTGCTATAAATTTAAGTTAGCATCTTTATCACATTATTTGCAAGGTTTAGGTTTTTCCCTTTTTCGTGCAAAATGTAAATATATTTTAAACACATTAACATATAGTTAAACTGATATTATCTTCCAAGATGAGACAGTTATTTATAAAACAAATGACCGTATTCCTCCTCTTAGAACTCTATAATTTGAAAATAGAACTCACTATATTATGATATATTTATATTTAGCATATGTACCTCGAAAGCATATAAATCCTTTAAACCCATTAATCACTAGGCAGTATGAGCAAAAATTCATGTCTAAGATTAAATGGAAGAAAAGATATTTATAGACTGTGACAAAATTATTTTAGATAAAATCATTATCCCTTGGATAATGACATAGTGCTTAAAATTACATTACCCTTAGTTTTATTGTCTGATGTGGGATTTAATATTAGCTAATTAATGAGATCTCTTAATTACCAGTTTTGAAACAAATGAAAATAGACAAAGGAATCCAGAATGGTGGATTTGACAGAGGAATCACATTATATATACTCTTGTGGACAAGCTAGAGTTCTTCTGGCCTTTTTCTGACATGGCATAGTATTTGGAAAGACAGCCTGGGCTGTATTTCTGCCATTAGTGACCTTCATGCTGGGCAAATGATATAAAAACATTTGACTACTCTGCTTTTCCCTTAGACCAACATGGGACTTTCACTACTCCCTACTACTTGATAAATTAAATTATGTTACTATACTTGTCACAACTAAAACAATTAGCAAAATGCAGACTTTCCCAGAAGCAAGAAAGAACCAGTATCGTTTACAGCAATAGTACAAACAGTAAGTGTTTTTTTAAGAAGACATCCTAGTGAATGAAATGGAGGAAGAGCCGGATACCAAGTGGTCAATGGATTTCAGGCTCATTTCAATTATAACATTTCTCTAATTTGGGGAGTTAATAATATTCCAATATGTTCCTGAAAAGAGAGCACAATAGATTATTCCTCTATAGAAAAACAAAGTCTCACATAAGTATCCGTCTACCTAGAATAGAAAATGCAACTTTGGATTGACCTTTAATAATCTAATAAATTTAGTAGGAAAATTATAATTAGTGCCAGATATGCCAGTCAAATGAGCTATCGGGGGTGGGGGTGGTATGTAAGGAAGATAAATTGCCAGGACCTAGTAAAACTACTCTCTGTTAAACTTTATTCACAAAATAATTTTGCTAAAAAAGAGCTTGGCATATCACAATTTCAACACATTTGATCATTCATTCGATAATTTTAATGTGAATAAATGCTGCTCTGCGCTTTGTGCTATGCTTAGACAATTCACGGTTATGATTTATAGTCTTTGTCTTCAAAGAGCTTATATTCCATGTCAGAGAGACTGACAAGATGGTAATTACCAGAGCAGAGCTAAGTGTTTTAGTGGAAAAACAATCTGTTTATGGGAAAACATAAATGAAACTCTCAACAGAGACATGGTAGTTCAGAGAGATTTCTATAAGATATGAGAACTATGATTAAACGTGAAGAGTAAGTGTATATTAACCAGATAAAATAAGAAGGGCAAGAAAAAGAGCCATATATGTGATACAGAAGTAAACTTGAGAATACAAAGGCATTAAATATTTCAGACTACCTCAAAATAGAAAAGAAAGAGTGATGGGGCACAAATTAAGAGGGTGGAGTCAGATTATGAAATTATCCTGATTATGCTGCTGTAAAAGTTGTTAACAATTTTAGCAATATATACAATACAAAGTTTTTGTCTCACGATTCTATAGGTCAAAAGTTGGGGAGTACTTGGCTGGTTTCTCTGCTGTGGGTTTTACAAGCCCCAAACAAAGTTGTGAGTTTTCTGGGCACTTATCAAGGAACTCTGGAAAGAATTTGCATCTAAGCTCATTCTGGATAGCAATTTCTAATTTTTCATGTTTGTAAGATTGAAGTTCAATTTTTTGTTGACTGTCATACTTTGAACTTATATACTGCCTGAGTCCTTCTCAAGCTTCGCATATGCCTATTTGCAAAAATGGAGAGTTCAATTCCTTTTAAGTTTTGTATCTCCCTGACTTTTTATTCTACTCGGTCTATATAACTTTTCATCTGTTTCTTTCTTCTGTTTTCCACTTCTTATAAAAGAGCACGTGCATAGATTTGGCACACATGATTGTTCAGGACAATCTCCCCTTTTTAAGGTGATCTGAATGGTAACCTAGTTCCTTTACATAAATTGCTAGATTACTGTTTGAATAGCCAGGCAATGATCTTGGGAATAGCTTTACAATTTTGACTGCTGCAGAAGACTGCTTCTATGTGAAAAATAAATAAATCAGCTTATTCTGAAACAAAATAATTCTAGGAAATGGTTCTTTGTTTAGAAGTAACAGTCAACTGCACATTTTAGAAATACCACTCTGAAAGCAATGTGTAGCTTAAAATGTCAAAGAAGGGGGAATTGGATGGCTTTAAGGAGACCAATTGACATAGTTAGCAACTAAGTTTAGAGATAAGCAGGCTAATAAGACAATAAGATTAAGGAGATACCAGAGGGGATATATTTGAATGACACCAAGTAAAATCTGCTGTACTTTGTTCCTAATAGGGCATAATAGAATAGATTCTTGAATGATTCCTATTTCTGGTGTAACTAGATCAATAAGATTAACATTTACCAAAGCATGAATAATGTGTATGAGAAGACAGACTTAAGTACGAATAAAATATTTTCAGAAATCTGATGCATTCTGGTTTAGAAATGTTCATTTTCTTAGACCAAGGATTAGACAATTTCTAATTGGTGGTTGTCAGATATAAGATTTCAACATAAAACATGTAGTGTGGCTATACAAATATTCATGAATATTCAGTGACTGGTACTTCAAAAATGTACATTCATTAAAAATAGAAATAAACATTAGAATTTTCTAAAATTAGCAGAAGATTAAAAAAGGATGTTTCAGTGAAAATGTAGATAGAGTAAAAGATTACATTTTAGAAATACCACTCTGAAAGCAATGTGCAGCTTAAAATATCAAAAAAGCAGAGATTAGATGGCTTTAGAGAGACCAATTGGCATATTCAATTAGCAACTAAGTTTAGAGATAAGCCAGCAGGATAAGACAATAAGAGTAAGGAGATGTCAGAGGGGATGTACAAAAAAAGGGAAATAAAAACAGGAGAATAATAAAACAGTATAGTGTAGAAATATTTTACAGAGAGTAGGAAATATTAACTATTTTGTAGATGTAATCTGTAAAATCATCATGAGATATAATTTAATTGAACATAGAAATATTAAGCATGGAGAATATATTTATTTATATTGATAAGTATTGTATCAACATGGTGACATATATTTACAACTTAAGATGCTTAACTATGTAGAATGAAAAGAAGTCATTTCATTATTCTTGTGTCTATTTTAAACCAAAACACAATCATATCATTTTCAAAATATTACAAACAAGTACGGATATATGTGCAACCATATAATGCAATTCTATATATTGTGTTCATTATCCATGCATTAATATTTGTAACAGAAAAATGGTTCATGAGTTATACTGACAAAAAAACTCCATGTACAAGTTTAAAGTACAATGTGAACTTTGTAAGGAATTATATTTACAAAAAAACACCAAAATGAGTTTATAATGATTTTCCTATTTTTAAATTCTCAAAACATGTTACTTTTGAAAATTGAAGATTAGTTAAACATCACAGATTTATTTTCAAAATATGATACAAATATTGTAACAAGATAATTATGAAAAGAGAGTGAAATTGATGGTATAAAGTCCTGGAGAAAATAGGAGGAGATGAAATTCAGAGTACACTTGCAGTTATTGTTATTCATAACAGTATTATTTCCTCTAATAAAACTGGAAGGACGGCTATAAGGATGATTGATGATACTGATACATCTGGAGGTAGAAGACCTGGAAGCCATTATGTTCTCTATTAACTGGAACTCAAGGTATTCTGCTGAGTGTGATGGGGAAAAGTGGTCATAGCAAAGACTTTAAGGAATGTATAGTAATACTTAGAAATAGCTATTGTGTGCTGGAGAGGAAAGTGATTAGGGAAACAGGATTAATTGTGCTCTAAGAACTTTATAATAGGTGTCAGAATCATTATGGAGTTATAGTAGGAAAGAGCTAGAAAATGGTGCAAGAATAAACAAATAAAACTGGTACCTAATGGAAAGCTCAGAAAAAAAGCCTAATGTAAACATTATATACATGAAGAGTGCCATATAATGGGTAAATGTGAGTTTTTTGATAAATGATATTGAGACAGGGAGTTTTCCACAGTTTTAACAAAATGAAATTTGATTAACTCCAGGATATCAAAGAAGGACATTTTAAGAGAAGGACTGGAAAGAATTTAAGTTATTATGAAAGAATATTTTCCTAACTTCACAGTAGAAAATTATGTATATTTTAATGGAATAAATAATTAAAATAAACAACCATGTACAATATATTTCAATGATTCTATACTTTCATATAATCATCACAACAATGTAGAGAGTATTAGCATCACAGCAGAAGCTCCCTTGAGCTCCTTGACTACTAACTCCCACCATCCACTCTGATTAACAAGTACTTTCTGATGTAATTTTGCCTTTTTTAAAACTTAATATAAATAAAATCATATATTATCTAACCATTTGTGTCCAGCTTTTGTTTTGACAGCAATTCATTAGTTTTTATTACTAGAAATAATTCCACTGTACAAACATGCTGTGATTCATAATTATGTTCTCTTCTCTTAGATCCCTCCACAAGTTACTGTGAACAAATGTTATTATTTCTTTTAGATTAATGCCTAAAAATAGAATAACTGAGTCATATGTTTATATATAATTTATTATACACTATTACATAGTTTTCAAAAATGGATGACAAACGTATACATCCACTAAATATAAATGAAAGATTGACTATTCCACATCTTGGTTAACCCTTGGTATTATTATTTTTTTTAATTTTAGAATTTCCAGTTAATTTATATCTATCAATTTGCTTTTAATTTTCATTTATTTGACAGCATTGTTGCAGTGCGTATTATATGATTTTGTTTTTTTTTGTTTTATGCCCCAGGCTGCTGAACTCCAACACAGGTCTAAAGCTTTCATAGTTTGTGCCTTACTTGCCTGAGCCACAGCAGGGATTAATAATATATTTACATCTACTTTTGAGATGATTATTCATAAGACCTATGCCAATTATTGTTTTCTTTTAGATTTATAGTTACTTTACATAATCTGATGCTGCAATTTTGAAATACATATGTGTTGAAGTATGAAGTAGCATAGTTCCCATTTTTTAATCAGTGTTGTCCATTTCCCTACTATATCCTTTAATATTTAACCATGGTTATTATAAAACCTTACCTGATCATTTCAAATTTGGATCATCTTTAAGCATCCTTCTGCTGCATCCTCTCTGAATTATGGTGTACATTTTCTTACCTTATTTTAGATATCTTGTAATCTTGGGTTATGAACAGGGAATTTTGTAGGAGAATAGAGAATGGTGCATATAAAATTTACTTAAAATTTATTTTCTATCTATAAATTCAAATTAGTGGGTGTTACCAGAAGGGAAAAGGGGAGAGAGGAGCGAGCAAATTGGGTAAAAGGGGGTCAATTATGTGATGAAATTGAATTGAACTATTGGTGGTAGACCTCGTGTATAATATACAGATGTTGACTTATAGTCATGCACATCTTAAACATATAAATGAATGTTTCTTCAATAAAATTTATTAAAAACTATAAATAAGTAAATCAATTAATTAAAATAAAATTTACTTCTATAAAATATTAGGCATATGTTTTTTTCTTTTAGGTTATTATTGTGGGAGCTGAATCCATAGAATCTATAAAAGAACTAAATATGGAGTTTGTTTGTGCTTTAGTTTGATTTAGCTTGTCACCGGATTCAAATATTTTCAAATGAGATCTGTATTTTTCCAATGATTAAATCTTGGGATTAGAATATTTTCTTTCAGCGATCTGCTTCATTAGTTGAATTGGCAGCTTCTAGAATTGATTGATTTCTCCCTTCTTTGAAGTCTGGTTAGCAAGTTTTGGGGATGTTATGTGGTATTTTTTTCTTTTTGTGCTCCTTAGTCATACCCTCAATTTTCTTTACTATGAAATACCATATTAAATTATTAAATTCTCTTGTCACTCCCAGTCTTTGCAGATCAGTACTTATATACTTTAGCAAAACTAAGAATATTTCAAGAATTTTTTTTCACACTTCCCATCCTGAAGATTTTGAAAGACTTGTAAGAGACTCTGACTTCAACATTACTGATATCCATTTTCTATACAACTTGCTAGAGAAACGTATTCACTTGACACAGAATTATTCTGTGTGCAGTACTCTGCATAAAAAGTTTGATTTACTCATAGTTCATAATATCTTCAGATGTTTTTTGAGAGTGCCAAATTTTGATGTTTCAGTTAGGTTATATTTTCTACCTATTTGTTGCTATATTTTGTTTTGTTGGCTTCTAGGGTCTAAGAGCACAAAACTCTGGTGCAAGTTTCTACATTCAAATTAAAAGATGCTCTCTGTCATTTCTTAAATAATACACAAAAAATACCAACATAAAGTACATAGCTTCATTGATGTGTACTTTAAAATTAATAAATCTCTATTAAGTAAATTAAAAGACAAGTTACAGATCCAATGAAAATATTTGCAATGTGCAATAACAGAAGGTAATTAGAATAGAGAATAAGATAATATGACCACATAAAAAGAAAGAAATCAGTAGCCTAAAATATGCACAAAAGCATAAAATGGCACTCTGCAGAGGAAGAAATTAACATTTGAAAATACATGCAACCTAATGGGTAATTATGGAAATTAAATTTTGACAGATATTTAAAAAATAGAGAAGTCTGACAATGATATTTTAAAAGAATTTGAAGAAAAAAATTCCTATATACTGTTAGATTAAGAACATTTTGCTACAACCACTTTGTAAAATGTATTGGCATCATCTGAAAAAAATAAGCGTGCATCTATTGCCCAGCAAAACTACTCTTTAATACATACCCTAGAGATTGTCTTTTTCATGTACTACCATGAGATGTTAATCAGAATATTTAAAGTGACATTTTTAATAATTGTCACATATTGTTCAAAAATATTCATCAACAGTAGAATGAATCAATGAAGTGATTTACCAGTTGTCCATATATCGACCTTGACCTCCAAATTCAGTTTTTAATGGACCAAATCCCTTTAACATCATTCCTTCCAGTAAGCAAAATATTCATGTAAAATGTACTAGAAGTACATTGAAAGAAAAAGGGACTTCTAGCTTATTTTTCTAGGGATTACATGCTATGTCTATACAAGGATAGGAAGATATACAAGGTTGATTTGCCCAATCAATGCCCCAAATGCACAAGTCCTCAAGATGCCACCTTCTTGTACTGTGCTGGCAATTACACTCTGCTGCTTACCAACTATAGACAATACACACTTAAGATCCCCTGTTAAAACAAAGAAACACACTGAAACCTTTTGTGCATTCTTAGAGTTTATATCTTACTAATTTATTACATGAACACTAAACACTTGCAGCCTCCTGTACTCAATGACCCCCAATTCCTTTTGTGAACCTAGATGCCTGCCCACCAGTAGAGTGCACCTGTATCACTTTTCCTGCTTACTCAGTTACTATGGATTAATTCTGAATCAGGCAACCCAACAAAGATATCTGTAGTTAGTAAAGCTGAATCAGAATTTGTTAAATGAGATCTGAAGTCCAGACTTGGGGTTCAGGAAGCCACAGCTCTCTTCGGCTACTTTCCTTCAGCCCAGAGATGCCTATATGTTTCTATTGGCACATTATATTTACTATTCTATCATTGATTAAATGATTATTTTATTAAAATTTCTGTTTAAAACTGTTCTCTCTCTGCTGATTGTATATAGACTGATGCAATCAGGATAATTTGCATATTGAGAAACCACACAGAACTGAAAATAAATGCCCTTCAGCTACCTGTATCATCATAAATAAATTTCACAACCAAAACTCGCAAAAAAAAGACCAAGTAACAGAAGAGTACATAGAGCATGATTCAATTTAGACAGTTCAAATGTAGATTAAAAAAATAATAAATTATAGATTCTTTGGGGTGACTAAAATTCAAAACAAAAGGATAATTCTTTAAAAGTTTATGATTATTAGTATGATGACTGGGAAGAATCATCCAATGAGTCCCTAATGCATGGATCTTTTATTTCTTAAAATAATATTGCAAAATTTGTAATCTTTATTATTTTTGAACTGCAAATATATATTCTATATGAAAAATACATTCATATTATAAAACAGAAAATGTGAATTTATAAATGAGACAATTAATTTTGGATATCCCTTAGCTATATAAAAATAAGGGTTACTCCTGCCTCCCAAAAGGAATTCACTATTTTTTGTAATTCTATATTTAGTTAAAATATATACAATCCTTGAAGATATTTGATTTCATTCTATTTTCTCCAAACTTGAACTCTTGATACTCATCAATCTAGAAATCATACACTATGTGAGATCAAATTATTTCCTTAGGTAAAACACATTTATGAAGCTTTAACTAAATTATCAAAAACTCTTTGACAGTGATTAGGCATAGCTTAAAAATACTTTTGAAAAAAATATGTATACCATATTTTAAAACCAAGTTTCTAATTAGACACTGTTAATATTGCATTTCTTACAAACTACTCTATTTGCTACTAAGACTCCATTTCAAAATGTCACTGGATTTCTTCTTATACCAAATATGTTTATTAAGTTACTTCCTATTTTACTTCTGAAAATTAATTACTGCAGGATTTCATATTACTGTGCCTTGGCCATTGTACCAGTTTTTGGGATACTAAATGTTAACTTGTTTACTATATACATTTCTATTGAGCTTTCCTTTTAGAATATGAAGAATGGTTATTCTTTCCACATCTTATTTTCAGAGTCTTCTCATAATATAATCAACATTAAATTCTTATTTTTGTTATGAGTATCATCAAAGATTAATATCCTTGCCTCTTGCTTATTAGTTGATAATGAATCTGATTATATTTGTCAATGATTTGTTTGATTTCTGTTAACGAATTTGAAAGTGCTAATCTTAAATAATCACTTGTACAAAGAAATATTTTGATTAGTTTATACTGTTAAGTTTATCACTGACAATATGAATATAAAAGAAAATACAAGGCGGAATTGTGTCTGTGAAATCTAGACGACACACCGATTACAGCAGTTAGTTTTCTATGTATGAATGATTTCCACTTGCATTCAGAAGGAGCATACCTATCAACCAAAACAAAATAAATT
This sequence comes from Solenodon paradoxus, assembly GCA_004363575.1. Lineage (NCBI taxonomy): Eukaryota > Metazoa > Chordata > Mammalia > Eulipotyphla > Solenodontidae > Solenodon > Solenodon paradoxus. The sequence goes on along the minus strand of RJWH01000040.1, from coordinate 951,175 downwards.
CTGTCTCTACTCAACATGTAATGATAGGAGGGAAAGAAAAGGATATTCATTAAGGAATCACACTCAAGGCCTTGTTAAATGTCTCTTGATATTCTCTTGCTATGTCTCTTGATATTCTCATTCTGTTCTTGAAAAATAGCAGGGATGTTTTATGGTAATTTTACATGAGAAGGTGAAATGAATAATATCACATACTCATTTGGCAGTAAAACTAGGAATGGAGTGAGTGTAGGAGTTAATAATTTAAGGTGATTTCTTGGCTTGCTTTTAATAAACTAACTTTGAGTCGCAGTTGTCAATGTAACCTTTATCAGAGTCAATGCAGCTAGACTCTTTCTGGAAAATAAAAAATAATAAACATTCACATCTTATAAGGTACTAGAATTATCAACTCTCTGTTGTATAAAAACTTCCAATCTTAACTCTCCCTGATAAGAATATACAAGAGGTGCTGCCACTTTTGACACCTCACTTAGTTATGCCACTTAATAGTTGTGAAAAGTCAGACAAGAGAGTCTAGTTTTATTTCATACCTCTCCTTCTCCAATGCTTCTTGGAAAAATCAGTCACTTATTATCATAACAAAGTTGCAAATTATATTTTCCCACATTTTTTGAAAATGAAATATAATGTTTCTTCATACTAGCAAAAATCTGATTTCAATCTTGACAGTATTTTCCAGCTCATATTAATTTCAAGACAATAATTAAAATAAAAAATGTCAAATTAAATCTATATTTAGAGTATATTATTTACTCTACTCAGTTAGCTTTATAGCATATAACATTCTCCAGAGATTAAGCCATCAGAATGAACCCAAATGAATGGTTAAGTGTTAAAGATGGATGGAAGGCCTCTGAGGGATTGAGTATATTTTTTGCTTTTCTTGTAACGCTTCACAATAAGAAGTTAAGAAAGGAAGTTTGTCTTAGAATATAATTGTGAATGTTAATACTTATGTCTGAGTGTATACATCTCTCTTTAATATGCTCCCATCACTGTGCAAGTATATAAATTTAAATTGTAGTAGCCTACCCACATAAGGTCTGATTATGCTATTCAGTATATCACATACAAAATGCTTAAAAAAAATTAAATGTGCAAATGACACTTGACTAAATTAATATTTTAAAATATCAATCTGATGAGAAATTGTTTTTACTTTTTATTATTACCGAAATAGTTCAGATTCATAATAAATGCTGGTCATATTTTGACACACATTTAAGCACTCCCTGGAAGCTATCACTAATATAATGCCTCTAAATGTTTACATAATTAAAGGCCTCTCTCAAGTGCCTTGTTATATTCCTCCAAATTATAATAGATTGCCTGCTTACTTTAGTTATTAAAGTCTGATCTTTTGGAAAACAATAATAACATAGTTGACGATAATTTTTGCATTGAAATTCAAAATTCAAGTTATACAAGTTTTTAAATAAATATATGTACCTTGAATTTATTAGTGCATCAGAAGTTTATATTTCAGTCATGGTACAGCATATAATAATATATGTGTACTCTCTGTGGTGAGAACTGGCTCTCCCAGTACCCCCTTTCATTTAAAAAAACATTTTAATGAGAATTTTTTCATCTTTACAGTGCCCTGTTAAAAACTAAACATATTTGAGAAGATATCATAGCTTAACCAATTACTGCAAAAACAGGAGGTCTGTTTTGTTTCTCTATACCTCCCTCCTAACTTTCCTGCATAGAGAAGACAATCTTACTACCATGGCCCCTTGAAGTTCGTGAGGTCATTGAATGTTCATAGTTCAAATATATATTACTCAGCTTTTTTCTTATCTAATAGGTTCTTTATTCATTCTTCCTTTTGATCAACCACTTCCCTCTACTCACTTATGAGTTCTTGAAAAGAGTGAAGACAGATAAATATATGTGATATGATTGATCTAATTAAAACCAAGGGAAAATGTGAAAGCAACAGATATATGCAACCTACCAGAGGATGAATTTAGGGCAACAGTGGTAATACACACATGGAAATCAAGAAAAAGATAACAAACCAAAAAGAGAGAAAAGAAATCAAACAGCTCAGAGTAGATGTCAAAGAAATAAATAACAAAACAGCTAAAACAAAGAACTCAATAGAGGGACTCAAGAGTGGGATGAAACCTCCAATCGAATTGGTGAACTAGAAGATAGGGCAAAGAAATGAACTCAAGCAAACTAGCAAAGAGATAAAAGAATGCAAAAAAGCAGAGACAGTACAGAGACTGAGGGAATAATATAAAAAGTACCAACATTCATATCGTAGGGGACCCAGAAGTAAAAGAGAAAGAAAAGGGGACAGAATTGTATTTTAAGAAATAATAGCTAAGAATTTCCCTAAACTGAGAAATGAAGCAAGACTTCAGACCCAGGAAGCTCAAAGAGTTCCAAATAAAAGACACAAAACAGACATACACAAAGATACATTTTCATCAAAATGTCAAAAATAAAAGATAAAAAGAGAGTTTTAAAAGCAGCTAGAGAAAATGAGTCACATATAAAGGAGTCCCCATGAGACTCAGTGAATTTCAGTTGAAACTCTGTAGGCCAGAAGAAAATGACATGAATAAACAAAGTGCTAAAAGAAAAGGATTTTCAACTTAAGATACTGTAGCCCGTGAGAGTATCATTTAGAACTGATGGAATTTTAAAAAGCTTTTCAGATAAGCAAAAGTTCAAGGAAGTCATTCCCACAAAACCAGCCCTACAAAATTACTAAAGGAGGCTCTATAAGCTATAAAGAAAACCCACTTTAAAGCAGTAAGACAGCAAAATATAAAAAGCGAGGAGGAGGAGAGGAGAATAAAAATGAATTGCCACGATAAGATCAAGACTAAATAGTTTTCAAATAAAAATGGGAAATAAACACAGAATTCTTAAAGCTACACTCAAGCTAACCTCAATAAAGATATACAGAGGAAAATGCAAAGAAGGAAAAAAGGGAAACCAATTAAAGCATAACTATATAACACTCACCTAAGAAGAGAATGAAAAGAACGAAGGCACTATCTGTAACAACACCTAGAAAACAATTAGCACAATGATAAATAAGTTATTTATCTATAATCACACTAAATGCTAATAAACTGATTCGTGAAAAATGTGACGCAGTGTGGCCAAATGGATTCAAAAGCATAAACCAACCTTATGCTGCATCTCCTTTCAAAAGATAAGCATAGACTCAAAGTCAATGTTTGAAAAACAATCCTAACAATCAAATAGCAATGAAAAAAAGCAGAAAATTGCACATATGAGATAAAATAGACTTCCAACTAAAAAGGATAACAAAAGATAGAGATGGACGTTATATAATGATTAAGCCCTCAGTACAGCAACAAGACTTAATGCTCATTAACATATATGTATCAAATGAAGGAGTATCAAAATATATTAGGCAAGTATAATCAGAGTTAATGAGAGACATCAACAGCAACACAATAAAAATAGTAGACTTCAATACCTCACTTACAACAGTGGACAGAAAATTAATCAGGCAGAAAATTAATACAAAAAAATAGCTTTAAATGAATAACTGGAACATTTTGGTCTAATAGACATATACCAAAAGCTTCATCCAATGACTACAGAGTTCACATTCACCTTAAGTGTGCATGGAATATTCTCTAGGACAGATTATACAGTGGAATGAAAAACATGTCTCAACAAATTTGCAAGGATTAAAATCATACCAAGCATCTATTGTGACCAAAATGACTTAAAACTAGAAATCACCCACAAAGAGAGAGCTGGAACACACCAAATTACTGGGAGACTAAATAATATACTTCTGAATGACTCCTGAATAAAAGAAGAAATCAAATAACTTAAAAAACTACTTAGAGACAATGAGAATGAAGACATGAGTTATCAGAATCTATAGGATACAGCAAAAGCAGTAGTAACAGGGAAGTTCATCTAAAACCAACCCTACTTTAAGAAAAAATGCAAATAAACAATCTAACTCTACTTTTAAAACAACCAAGGAAGAACAATAAAAATTTTAAAAAACAGTAGAAGAAAGGAAATAATAAATATTCAAACAGATATAAGTGAAATAGAAAACAAAAAGACAATCCAGAAGATCAATAAAAACAAGTTTGTTCTTTGAAAAATAAACAAAAGTGACAAATCATTGGTTAGGCTTACAAAGTATAAGAGAAAACTCATAACTAGAATTAGAAATGAAAAGGGAGAAGTTATAACAGATTCCAAAGAAATACAAAATAATAAAAGAGACCACTATGAACAGCTCTATACTAATAAATCAGACAAACTTTCACAACTTGGACAGATTTTTAGTAAAATTGTGTCTACTGTGACTGAATCTGGACAATTGGAAAACTTCAACAGAATTATCACATGCAAAGAAATTAAAGAGGTGATCAAAACTATTGCTAAAAATAAAAGCCCAGGATCAGATAGCTTTACTACTGAATTTTGAAAAAATTTCAAAGAAGAATTAAAGCCTATTCTTCTCAAACTCTTCAAAAATATTGAAGGACAGGGAACACGTCCAAAAACTCTCTATGAGACTAACATCATACTGATACCAAAACTTGATAGAGATGTCACCAGGAAAGAAAGTTACAGACCAATTACTCTAATGAGCATAGAAGCAGAAATTCTCAACAAAATATTATCAAACTGAATCCAACAATATTTCCAAAGAATAATCCACCATAAAAGGTAGGATTTATTCCAGGTATGTAAGAATGGCTCAACATATATCAATCTAGTAATGAAACACACCATATTAACAAGAACAAGGAGAAAAACCACATGATCATACCAATAGATGCAGAGAAAGATTTTGGCAAGATTGAATACTCATTTATGATTAAAAAAAAAGCCCTGCATAAAATGGGGATAGAAAGTACATACCTCAACATAGTAAAGGCCATGTATGACAAACCCACAACTAACATCACAGTCAATGGCAAAAAATTAAAAATATTTCCTCTATACTTAATAAAGGAGGTGAAAGACATGTAGAATGAAAATTACAAGTCCTTCATAAAAGAAACAGTGGCGAATAAAAAGATATGGAAAAAATATCTCTCATTCATGTCTGGGAAGAATCAACATAATTAAAATACCAATTGCACCTAAAGCAATACACAGATTTAATCAAATCTCCATTGAAATTCCATGACATATTTCAAGGAAATAGAACAACAACAACAAAAAGTCTTAAAATTTTCATGGAACAAGAAAAGACCCTGAATAGCTAAAGCAATTCTATATTTAAAAAAAGAAAAAAATCTGGAGGGATTACACTCTTAGATATTGAGCTATATTACAAAGCAATAGTGATCAAAATGGTGTGGTTCTGGAATAAGAACGTTGCACAGATCAGTTGAATAGAACTGAATCACCAGAAACTCATTCACGCATCAGTTAATTTGAGATACAGGAGCCAAAAGCATACAATGGAGAAAGGAAAGTCTCCTCAATAATCGGTGTTGTGGTTACTGGACAGTCACATGCAAAGAATGAAGGTAGACCACTCTCTAACTCCATTCACAAAAATTAACTCAAAATGGACTAGAGACTTATACATAAGACCAGATACCATAAAACTATTGGAAAACATTTTACGATGTTAGATTTAGAGAAGCCCTTGGAGACACAACTTTAGCATTAAGGGAAACAAAAACAAAAATAAATAATAGGGACTAGTTTAAACTAAAAAGCTGCCTCACAGCAAAAGAAAACATCACTGAAAGAAAAAGACAACCTAATAATTAGGAGCATATATTTGCATTCCATATTTCTGACAAGTAATTAATATCCAAAATGTACAAATAAGTCATGAAGCTCAGTAACAGAAAACAGAAAATCCAATAAAAAAAAGAGCAGAGGAATTAGAGCGATTTTTTCCATAGAAAACATGAAGATGTCCAAAAAACATGAAAAAATGTTTCTGCCTGTTTGTTATTAGGGAAATGAAAAAAAAAAAATCACAATGAGATACCATTTTACACCTGAGAGATTGGCTATTAGCCAAAGTCTGGGAACAACAACTAATGGCGAAGATGTCTAACAAAGGCAGCACTTTTACACTTTTGGTAGGAGAGCAAATTGGTGCAACCCCTATGGAAAACAGTATGGAGTTTCCTCAAAAGTTGAGTAATGAAATCCCATATGATTCCACCATCCCACTTCTGGGTATTTACCCAAAAATGTATAAAAACATTAATTATAAGAGGTTTTTATAACCCCATGTTTATTGCAGCTGCATTTACAATAGCTACAATCTGGAAACTACCTAAGTGCCCACAGTCAGATGACTGGATAAAGAATTTGTGGTATATATACACAATGGTATACTATGCAGTCTTTAGAACAGATGAAATCCTGCACTTGAATCAATATGGAGGAATCTAGAGGGGATTATGCTAGTGAAATAAGTTAAAAGAAGAAATATAGATACCAGATGACCTCACTCACAGGTGGAACGTGGACAGGAAAAAAAAAAAAAAAAGAAAGGGACCCTTGAACATTGGCAATAAAACTGAGGATACCAGCAGGGAATTCCTGGGATGGGGGTATCATGGGGGAGGAAGAGAGGGGCAAGTGGTGATACAGCCTACTGGACACTGATGAAGAACTCTTTGTAATTTGATGGAAGGTAGGATATGTTGATAAATATCTGAGGAATGTGAAACCTGCATATGAGTTTACCTCAATACAGTACTATCTAGAGAATTTAAAAATATCAATCATATGTTAAAATATGTATCAAAATATAACAAAAATATACTGCTTTTCAGTAAAAGTAGTAATATTTTTCAGGTAAAGGGGAAATTAAGAACAAATGTATGATAGAAGTAAAGATTGAGAAAATTTATTTAGCAAAAATATTGTATCTCTGAAGTTAGTTGTTTTGATTTCATATCAATTTTAAAGTTCAGTAGCAATGGAAATACTTCTGTACCTTCAGTCCATATTTAAACACACATAGCAATGAAGTAAACTACCAATCTAACTTTCTTTTGTCACTGATTATTTAAATTATTTTAAATATTGAGATGAGAGAGTGGGGGTATTTTCCCATTCATTTTAGGTCATGAAGAGTCATGGACACTTAGAATTAAAGGAGAATAAAGAAAATATACGGAGTGAAAATTTTTAATAAACCCCAAAGGAGGCTGGAATAAAGAAATCAGTGACTGGCATTTTCTGAAATGTGTACGGACTAATCCATAATTCTGTTACTGCGACATCTTTTCTTAGATAAATATATGTATACATACATTTAAAATAAACATAAAGGGCATATTTGAAATACATAAATATATAAGTAATTTCACAGTAAAAAGTTTTACAGCATGCTGGCCATTATTTGATTTCTTATACCATGCAGGTAACTGAAGATTGGTAAGGTTTACATTTAAATATAGGTTTCATTTGTTTGAGCCCTGTTATTAACCCAGCTTTAAATGGGAAATGATATTTTGTTTTCATCTCACTATTACACCTTTTTTCTATAACTTCCACTACAACTTTAGTGGGCATGATGGGGATGAAGTGGTGGAATTGTCAGTGGAATATTTATTCATACATATTTTTGGTTCCTCTAGACAAATTCTATTATAACTGTTATAACAACCAATCCTTCAATCAGTGTCTTTGTGGGTCCTTCAGAGTTTTTAATTTAAAATGGATTAAAAAGTAAACATCCAGAGTATAAATGACTTTGTACTGACTTAATTTCCTATATCTGAAAGGTATCTAAAACGAGGAATGAGGTTACTATGATTGAATGTAGGAGTGAGATTTATCCTAGTGACACAATATCAAAATGTCACTTGTGTTAAAGAAAAAGGCTCCTTTACTGATGTTTGACCTCAAAGAGCTGTCATTCCCAAAATGCCCCCTAATCCTTTGACCCATATCTGAAAATAAAGTCATTTTCCTTTCTCCCCTTGGTATCCCTCACAATTAAAAATCACATGAAACCCTGGCACAGGAGGTTACACCAGCCCATACAACCCTAAGTACAAATAAAACGTGAAACCACTTGCCTCTCTCCACACAACCCCTAACTCTATCACCCTGCCCACAATCACACTCATTTTAACTCCTAGCTATACATCAGTCCTTCTTGAGAAATCACTTGCTTTTTAATATATGAAAAATAGCTTCACTTTACATCTGTCAATGCCTGTATGTCATTTATAAACATCAAAAAATGCAGAAGGAAGATGGAAAGAGTTGCTCAACAATTAGCAGATATTAGACACTGTTGCACCAAATAATTGTAATAGATGGGTAGGTGGATGGATGCATAAATAAATGATTGGAAAAATGGGGTAGAAGATACAGCTCTCTTATTAAAAATTTTTAAAAATATTGAAAGAATATTGTATCACATTATATAGATTTAAGTTGTGCATCATTGCAAATCAGCATCTGTATACAATACAGTAAATTCACCACTAACAGTCAAATTCTATCATTCACATATAATTAACTCCTTCAAAGAAATGAAGGATGTCGCTGTCTTATTGGAAACACAGTAGAAACTAGATACCATATAATTACATAGCTAAATAATTTTAGTATTCATAATTCATAATTTTAAGGTATGTTTGCCTCACCCGTCTTAGAACCATATCATACCGTAAATAGACAACTCATATAATAAACAAGTATTGTTGCTAATCTTGTTCTTCAGAACTTATATTTAAATGTCTGTTTATTAATTCAACTTTTTACACAGATACTATTTGGACAAACTGAAATATATATTACATATAGCATACTTATAATGCATATTTTAGATACATATATGTATAATTTATGTTTGAATATAAAATATGTATATAAATACCACATATTAGTATACATATACATTACATATGTGTATATATAATATGTATACATTATATATAACATTTCTGAGGTTATAGGTATGATTTCAGTTGCCTTTTCACAAAGCAATCTCACTGAACAAACAGGAAGCAGGAAAATCATTCTATCAAAACTAACAGATAAAAGTTAGATTTTTATTTTTAATTTTATTTTTTAATCTAGGTTATTTCCAGAACTTTCCGTGCTTTCTTCATAAAATATTGTTTAAAGAAACTGTAAGTCTGCAAAATGCTTTTGGAAAACCTGAGAGTTCATTTTTCAATATTACACATTGAGAAGGAGAAATGCTCAGTAGGACAAGCTTCATTGTCAATATGAAATCTTTGTGCTCTGTGATTTTCTTCCATTAGTGATCAATAGATATCAGTAAGCATACAGTGCAAAAAAACGAAAACAAAACCAAAATGTAATTGTCTTACTACCTTCGTAACCTGTGCCCCCACACAAAACTAGTAAATTATGCGAGAGAATTATGTACTTCAGCATTTTTTAACTGTTAAAATCTTAGAAGAAAAAGCAACAAAAACATGTTTCTCAAGCTTACAAGTGTGTGGGTGTGACAGTACTGTTTTTTTGACATCACAGTAACTTTAATGTTTGAATATATTTTGACAGTTGATTTTTCTCCAGGCATTCCACTTTCACATTCATCACATAGTGTTCTTCAGCATAAATAAAACTTAGCATTAAGAAAAAATCAAACAGAAGAAGCTGGCCTTGTAATAAAAATTTAAACAGAAACTCTCAACCAATTATTTGCAGATACAATTGTTTTTGTGATTTGACATGGAAAAAAGTACAAAAAAATTTTTCTAATATACCTTTAGTATATATTTACCATGATACAGTTCTGGTTTCACTTTCCTTTTATAACTTTGAACAGATTATAAATAAATAGATGATCGTTGATTATGATAGATAATAGATATGATACAAATATAAATATATTTACATATAGATAGAAAATATAGAGGCAATTACAATATAATTTTCAATATTATAGTACAATAAATAAAATTACAGATATAAAATTAAAGGTAGGGAAACGAGAGAGAGAGAGACAGAGACAGAGATTTGTTTTTGCTAACGTATTTTTGAAAATGTGCTAATATCAATGATTGATGTCAACACAGATGGACATATTAATGATGCAGATAATTCAGGAAACATTTTTGGGAGTAACTTTTGAAACTAGAATTCTATATTTTAATTTTACTGAAGACAGTGGGTATAAAGGTGAAACAGGAAATGATTACTACTGCTCAAAAACTACGAAGGTGCTAACATTCTTTTATTATTATGAGGTGTTTTTTTTGTTTGTTTTGTTTTTTAACTTTTTCTAAGTAAAAGTGCAATTAGGGATGAAGGCTATTAGGCAGGCAGGCAGGAAGAGAAAGAGGGAAGAAGCACTTTATTTATTATATTCAGTTGTTGATCTTGGTTGCTTGCCCAGCCTCATGAACCCTGGAACTTGGGATGTCTGTAGACTGTACCCTGTTTAAACCAGTAGGCCACAAAGTCATGCCATTACCAGAGTTTTCCAAGCAGCCCATGTCAAGTAATAAATACAGTTTTGCACGTTATCCATCTAGCTATGGAAAAATAAAAGTGTTAAGATCAATAAAATCAAGCAATCACTATCCAATTATTGCATAGTGACAACAAAACAGTTTGCATGAAAAATTATTTTTCAGTTTTTATGCAAATCTGATGTCAATGTCAAAAATATCTTAAATTGTTAAAAATCTTAAACATCTAAAGATTGACAGTACAATTTGTAATATCACACGTATCTTTAGTAAATACTTAAAATTTACTTTTAGTTAAATTTATACATCCAAGTGTACTTTTCATTTCTTCCTTTGGACGATCATAGAATTCCTATGTAGTTCCATTTTTTAAAATTTCTTTCTATATATGCAACATTTTAATGATACCCAGAAAATACTCAGGTTCTTATTTGCATAGAGCTACTAGCACTAACTGGATTGAAGCATAGTATAAGAAATAAATATTATGGAGAAAATGCTAACTTTTTGTGAATGAAATCTAGCAGGGAGAGAATGAAACATAAATGAATGGAGAGAGAAAGAGAAGTAAATAGGAGGGGAGTTTGAAATATAATGTGGAGTCACAGTTATTTGCATGTTGAACTATAATCCCCTCAAAGGTCTCCCTGTCCTTAGTGAAGTTAGCATGGATTACTCATTCTCAATTATTCTGTGTCTCTCCAGGGTTGAGTCTAATATTTTCCAGTCTCACTGAAATCAGGTATGGTATGTGACTTGGTTAACTTTGGACTGTGAAATATGAGCAAAATTTTGCATCATTTTTGATCAAAAGTTATACAAATCAAACTATATTTCATTAGATCTTTTCCCTTCTACTATAAGAAAAACTCTTGGTAGGAGTTATCCCCTCAGCTTTGGTCTGGAAAAGTTGTAGAATAGAGATATTGCTGATGTGAGATGGACATTCCATATGAATTGGAATATAAGCCATGGAAGTTGAAGGATCACTTTTTACTACTGCGTAATCTATGATATAAAACATAAAGACTAGATTAAATTTTATGAATTTATTTGAAATTAATTAAGCAGGTTGAGTACTAATTTTCTTGTAAAATGGTAGGCAAGATGGGGAAGTCAAAGCAGGATGTGATGATCTATAAACCTAACACATGAAGAGCATAGATGCTAAAACAATCATGATAGCACAAGTCCACATTATTGCTCAGTGTGTGAGCTACACAGAGCAATTAATTACAATATAAAAAGGATTAACAATAATATGGACAACATATACATTTTAAAATTGTGACTATATTAATATATCAATTAACAAATGTTTTAGCAATATTTCTTCTTAAAATAATGAATGGAGTCAAACAAAAGTTAGCTATAATTTATAAAATCAAATCATGGTTATCAAAAGAGAAGATGAAAGAGAATGGACAAATTAGGTAAAAGAAATGAATTATACAGGGTGAAGGGTAGAATTGCACTGTTGGTGGTAAATTTATTATATTAGATATTGTTTTATGATAATGCATACCTTAAACCTATGCATATTATGATGCGTACTTTTATAAATAAATAAATATATATATATATAACTGCTCTGAATTTGGATTATTTTCGATTCCCTACTTAATCTGCTATAATACAAATGAGAAGTCCTTTGGAGACAAATATAAAGACTAGTTTAAATTGCAAGTGTTTTTAAGTCTCTAGAACCCTCAAAAGGTATACTGTAGTTCTTAGATTATTTCTATTCCAACATTTCATGTTTTCTTTATAGTAATGCTATATCTAGAACCAAAGCAGTAAAACATTTTATAAATATTTGGTTAATATCTTCAATTTTTTTCATGATAAAGAAATACTTTTTATATCTCTGACCAGTTCTCTTTTGGAAACTAAACTACAGTGTTTAAGGTGATGATGACTTCATGAATGTTACTTGCTATTGCTGGTTATGCCAAGATTTTACACTGCACTGATCACAATCTCACAAATTTTCAGAACTTCTCACATATCTGATCTAAACTCAGATTTTCTATGAATTTTCTAGTAGTCATATCTGACAAGAAAACCACTAATCAGATTAAAACATCTATAAGTTTCCTAAAGTATAAATTCAAGTGCAAGTTAAGTTACCCAAAGATAATATTTCTTAACCTCATGAGGTATTTTGAAAGAAATTGAGGAAAAGAATTCTTTCTCCTCAACATTTTCCTTATAGATTAACTTTTACATTTTGCTGTGCTTCTTTTCTTTCCATCTCCTTTTATCCTATCTTCCTCTTTTGAAATTTCCATTCATAAATCCCTAAAAATCCCTAAAAATCAAGATAAAAAAATGTGTATATAAATATATACATATGTGTATATATATATATATATATATATATATATATACTGCTTCATAACTGTGTTTTCTTATTTAAGAATATATTTAGTTCTTCTTATCTAGGAATAGCTGGGAAGGAATGGAGAAAACTATAATAAATCTTACTGCTGTTAAAAATCACATTATGCAGAGTGAATGTGCTCTTACTCTAATTGTTTCTATTATAATGATGGATATTTTGGGGCAATACTAAGAGCTTGTGTTTCCTATTGTTAGGCACATTGTTGGTATCATTAATTTCTGTCAAAATCTCCAAATCTTCAATAATTGTTCTCTCTTTATTGTAGCAAATTTAGAACACTTAATGGCAGAAACTTGTCTTTTGTGTACATGTGATTAAAGTGAGTACCAACATCAGGTGTACTTGTAGATCTATGAGTCATGTTTCTATACAAGCACAAATTATGCCTCTTTTTACTTTGTAAATACATTTCCAGGTCCAAAGGAATACATTGGCACCAGAGGGTGGGAAAGAGCACTAGATAATAATGACAAAAAATTGTGGGACAAAGTCTCTTAAGTTTCATATCTATAGATTGATATATTTTGATGATTTTTTAAACAATATCCACAATTGTTCCTTTTTCTTTGTCTCAGAACCAAGATGTTTGCTAATATCCTAGTCATCTATTATATAGACCTGTATACAATTGTAGTAACTAATACATTTTTGTTCTAAATGCTTTTAAGAAGTCTTTAAAATGCTAAAGCAGGCAGATTATTTTATTCACCAGTTCAATAATGACATTATTTATAAAAATGTGATAGAAAATTTGTTCCAGTTACACAATGGAGATATGTAAAATAATATAACATGATATATTTGTTATATAATATACTACAACTATATAAACATAAATTCACAAATAAAACTTTATAACTACTTGTGTATAACTATATGTATAATTATATCCATATCTAAGTACCTCTATAAGTGCATGTACACGTATATAGGAAAATAAACTGTATTAAAACATTTTGTAATTTTTACATTTTGTTCTCACACATTTATCAATTTCACTTTTTATTGTAGGATACTATTATATTTTTCTGAACAGTAATGTGTTATTCTATTTAAAACTAAATCTAACTTGACATTTCTATGCACACATCTTTTCAGGTGTTTATGGAAATGTGCTGATCTCATTATATCTGGGGCAGCTGTCACCAAACAGTATCAGCAGCAAAATTATATGAATCCCTGACTGCTACACATGGGACTCTGCCAGTCTAAATGTACTGTACCTGATGTCCAGAAGCCACCATCTGGGCAGCAAGGGCATGTCTCCAGATTCCTAGTGTTGCAGATATTAACAACCTCTTGAACTATAAGCTGACTAGGCAGCAGGAAAATTATCCCCTAGGAATAGGTGGCAGGTGGTAACTGTTTCCACCAAAACATTTGATGGAAGAAGTGCTTACATTCAAATAATTCTGAATCTGAGCCAAGAACTGCCTATTCCTTTTGCCAGCTAACCATTCACTACTCAGTCTCCTCACCTGCTTCATTCTCTTGGGAACTATACAAGCACTACTCACCAGCTGCCCTGCTGGAGATGACTCTGCTGTGACACGGGGAAAAAACTGGACTGAGAAAGCAGTGTGAAGAAATGAATCAGTGTAAATACAAATAAAGGCTTTTTTGCTATTTGTTTTTTAGCTTTTTTAGAATATATTCAATAAAATATAAATAAAATATATGCAATGGTATGAGCAAAAGACCTTTAGAACAGAACATCTTCTTTAGTGTACATATAATATACAATATAGCTTTATAATGCATATTATGAAATCTATCAAAGGCTAATTGAAATAGCAAAATTAAAAATCTGCATATAGTAAATATTCATTAAAAAAGTCAATAACACATAGATTAACAGTGATCAATTTTCTTTAGAGATTGCTGTTAAATTGTTGCCTCTTTTGTATTTCTTCCTTTATTATTATTATTTTTTAATTACACAAAGTTCATGAGCTACTCTCTTCTTTCTCAGTAACCATCTCTGTTCCATTTCGTTGCTACATAAAGTATGGCTCATGGATCAGCAGCAACAGCATTTCCTGGGAACTGATTAGAAAATGCAAAATCTCAACTTCAACTCTAGACCTCATGAATCAAAATCTGCATTTTTATAAAGATGCTTATGTTTTCCTTATTCATGGTAATGTTGGTTAATACTCTTTAGTGTCAATGATTCTTAAGACTGGGATCGCATTAAAATCATCTGAAGAATTTTAAAACCACTAATGCCTGAGATACATCTCCAGATTTTGGTTTAATTGGTCTTGGAAAGTGCCTCCAAATCAGTGTTTTGAAGAAGGCCTGGAGGTGATTTTGAAATCACATGTGAGAAACAGAGCTATATATAAACTCCTAAAATGAATTTTTGTAAATCTAAGCATACATTACGGGTTCAGTTAATAGAGAATTGTGAAAATAACATCTGAACCATAAAGGAATTACAGGATAGAGGAACTGATTTGGGTAGAGGAAAATGTCTTTTGTAGATACAAATTTTACAAAAAGGGTTTTCTTTTTTCTTTTACTGACTATATTAATAATTATTAAAAATATTATATGTAAGATGGAGTGTGATAAAATAATCATTAAATTTATAACACTCATATAATGTATTAACAAATACATAAATAGATTTTTCTTAAAGACAGGCCTCTATAGTAGCTAGAATTAAACAATTATCAGTCAAACATTGTAAGGATGATGTGAAGTATTACTGTTTCCTCACATGTCAGTTATATGACACTATGGTACTGAGTTTCTTAAAAAATGAGATCACTCACTCTAATAGAAAAGAGAGGGGAAATAGATTTCCAACAATCTATTTGACTTAACTCTAAATAAATAACAGCAATTATATAATCATTAAAATTCAAAAAGCACAAATTTAAGAGATTAAATGACAAAATATAAAACTGCCATTTTTTGTTTCTTTCACCTTGTAAGAACTTGAGTATTTTTATAGAAAATAAGGGATGATTACTACATTGCATTATTTCAAAATTATGTAAAATAGAAAGTATTTATCAAAGTACACAAAGGAAATCAAAGTTGTGTTCTGTTGAAAATCACTCATGAAACATAAAGACAACAGGAAGAAGAAAAGAACATTATGTTAGCATAAATGTTCATAGGACATATTTATTAATTGAGAAAAATTTAAAAACACCTTTAGTCTTTATCATAAAGATTTTATATGTACAGATATTGCTGATATAGATGAAAATAAAGATGCAAAATAAAATTTCATGAACATTCTGGTTATAAATAATGATCCCAAGAGATGATAAAATGTAAACACCTTACCAGATGACTACAATGCTATTTAAATCTACATACAACACTTTCAATGTTTTGAATAAAAATTATTTTCAATTGACATTTTATGATATGAACTATAATTTTAAAATGTACTATTGTTGAAGTTAGGGAAAAATGTGTAATTCATTTCTATAACTCTCAAATGTAAATATTAAGCTTACAAATTCTGTGATATTAATATTTATATATAATGCTCAACATGTTTAAACTATAATAAATTCCTATAAAAATATTTTCTGCCATGCAATTTACTAAATTTATTATTTTTTTACATTATATATTCAGCCTTTAACAGCACATTGTTTTCTTAAAAATCTCAGCCTTTGGCAGTTACTAATATAATGTGTGGAAAATGAAAAGAGAATATTAATGATGATAGTGCAAAACTGGTACAAAGCTTTTTAAGGCTTTTATTCTACCTTGAGATTAACTTACTTGAAAACAGGTATTATTTACTCAGAAAATATCTTTTCTAGGAAATATAGCTGCTTGGAATACAATTCTATTTTTAAGACAAGCAACAAAATAATTTTTAAGCAAATGTATAGCAATGAAGCACTAACACAGGAATTCAAGAATAAGTTTTGCATAACTACTATGTGCCAAATAGTGTTTTACTTGGCACATTGTAGTTCTGTTCTAGGAACGGGAAAATAAATTAAAAACAAAACAAAACAAAACTATGGGTTACAAATCCTAAGGAACAAACATTCAGTCAAGGAAGTCAAAAATTTTCAAAACATGTTAATTTGGAAAGAAATACATGCTAGCAAGAAGAAAATAAGACAGATCATAACGCTGCTACACTACTCATGAACTGAAAACTATTTAATTTCTGTTGTATCTTTTTATCATTTAATGGAGCTTTAAGTTGATTGCAGTGTTAGACTATAACACATAAAGCTGCTGGTCTTTATTTTGACATAGGTTTTCATTTATCTGGAGCAGAAACATGAAATTAGAAAGACCGAGCAACATAATGGGAATATATTTAGCCAGTTATAATTCTACCAAGTAGATTTCAAAAGCTGATGCACCATTTTGCATTCCCAACACCATGTATGAATGTTTCGGTTGCTTCGTGTCTTCACCGATAATTGATATTTCCTTTGTTTTAAATTTTAATCCCAATCATGGGTGTATACTGGTTTCACTTGTATTTTCCTGATATTGAGCATCTTTTCTTTTTCATATGATTCTCTGCGCATCTTTTTTATGAACTGTCAACCGTATTTTTAAAAACAGGAACGTTAATCTTTCTATTAAAAAATTAGGATAATTAAAAATTTTGACTGTGACTTTGGTCAAATATATGTACTGTGGATATTATTGTCTTTCTTTTATATTATTCATTTTTTATTTAGTTAATATTCTCTTCTGTTGAGGAGCAAAGGTTTCAATTTTTCATTATCTCTAATGTATCATTATTGTATTTTATTGTTTTTCTGTTTTGTGTTACTTTTAAGAGAGGTTGGAAACTTTTTGTTTTATGTCTTCTAAGAGTTGTATTGTCTTAGCCTTTATATTATTTATGATCCATAATTTTTTATATATGGTATAAAATAGGCATTGGCGTTCACTTTTTCCATTTCTATAAGCCGTTGTTTCAACCCTATTTGCTGAAAAGATTTTCTTATACCTATGTAATTATCCTGGCACCTTGGTTGGAAATCAGTTGTGGGAATCAGTTTCTGAAATCTCTGTATTTCTATTTCATCAATATCCTAGTCTTATTTTTTTTTAAATCTTATATAAAATTTTGAAATTAAGTAATGTAAGCCATCCAGTTTTGTTTTCATTTCTAAAATAGCCTTTGGTTATTTTATACCATTTTCATTTCCATAAGATTTTTAGAATGCACAGAAATGTCTATTGGGATTTTCGTTGGGATTGCATGGAATCTATAGAGCAATTTCAGAGGAATAGTCTTAATACTATATTTATAATATATGTATATATACTTAATAGTATCATATGTATTCATACTTAAAAATGTAATTCTCTTATAATTTATAATTATGACATATCTCCAATTTATTTTGACTTGGAGAAATAAAATATTCAGAACATTGGTAGACTCCACAGAAAGGGACCATCTCATTAGTGAGGTTTATTTTGAGACTGAAGATTGATTGTGGACCAACTAATATCACTTAAAAGCTAGTTTCAGAAGAATTCGACCAATCCTAAATAATTAGCTAGAAGCCTATGGTGAATTTTAGAAATTGTTGGATAAAATCTTCTCAGGAATGTGTGTGGGTGTGTGTGGGTGTGTGTTTCCTGTGTTCACAAGTAGTTGCTTTTCACTCACATATATGTTAATCAATACTCATTCAAAACAGCATGTACAACTCTCTGCACTCTACAGGTCTCTCTCTTCTCTTTCTTTCTCTCTCTCTCTCCCTTTCTCTCTATAATTTTTCTCCAATACTGTTACCTACAAATTCTACTCACCTTGGCCTCCACAAACTATAATCTGTCTTCCTAATTCCAATTCTAAGAGAATTCCAAGCAATTTGATTCAGGCTCTGTAGATTGTGTTATGGGAAGTGTATACAGAAAATAAATTGTAACAAATAGGTCTGGTATTGATTTTTTACTTCCTGCATTGATCACAGTCCTATGCTGACTGTATCTAGTGTTTTGAATGCTATAGTTTTATATATAATATACTATCCAGTTTTCTGAATGCTTAAGATAAGAGAGAAAACTCTGCCCCGGTTACTATACTTTTCATGCCTACTTCAGAACTCTTTTTCCATTGATTTTTTTTTTTTTTTTTTTTTTTTTTGCAAATACCACACTTTTTATAACAAATTTATAGGAAATCCTGAAGTTTGATAGTGTCACTCTCCTAAGGTTGTTCTTTAATATTATTGTCTAGTTATGGTCTTCATATTTTCCATGTCCACAAAATAACTTACTATGAATTTGATTGGGATTTTATTGAATCCACAGATCACATTGGCAAGAGATGATTCGTTGACCATATTAAGTCCTCCTCTCGTGATTGTGGAATATCTCACCAGTAATTTAGTTCTTCTTTGATTATTTCATCAGAGTTTTAAAGTTACTCTCACACGTGTCTTTTGGATATTTTGTTATATTTATACCCAAGTATTTAATTTTGGGGAGCCTAATATAATTGATACTGTTATCTCAATTTCAAAATTAATTTATTTGCTTACTAGTATAGAAAAAATTATTGATGTTTTCATATTAAGTTGGTATTGAACAACTTTACTGTAAAAATTATTAGTGGTAAGGTTTTTTGGGGGGGTTGTTCTATTTAATTTTATACATAGACAATCACGTAATCTGTGTGTAAATACAAATTTGTTTTCCCTTTCATTGCTTCATATCTGTAAACCTTCCATTTATTTTTCTTGCAAATTGCACTAGGACTTTCAGTTCCAAAGTAGTGGTAAAAACAGATGTTCTTTGCCATCTTCTTGATATTAGTAGCAAAGTTTCAAGTTTCTTACTATTTGGATTTTCAGCACAATGAAGAGAACATCGAGTGTGCATGCTGGATTGTATGGTAAAATTGTTTAGTTTTGTAAGAAACTTCTAAACTGTCTTTTGAAATAGCGATAATATGGTTCATTCTTATTACCAATGAATGAGAGTAATATTGCTCTGCATCCTCACCAGCATTTGCTACTATCAGCTTTGCTTTATGCTTTTTTTGTTGTTGTTTTAGTCTCAGATTGCAACCATGTTAATAGAGATGTAGTGATTTTTAGTTTGAAATTCTATAATGACATATGATATTTAATATTTCTTTTTGTTGTTGCTGTTACTGTTTTTTAAAGGAAAGATGCAGGAAGGAAGGTGAGTAAGCAGGCAAGAAGAGAGATGCAGAAGAAGCACTTCATTTTTATTGAGTTGATCACATTGTTTAATCATGCCCCAGGTCTTGAACACGGGGACCTTGGGATGCATGTGGGAGTGCTCCCAGGGTGCACTAGGTCACTAGGCCACAAAGATGTACCCAACATCTCTTTTTATGCTTATTTTCCATCTATAGGTTCTTATTTCTTTTCAGGTCTTTTGCTCATGTTTACTGAATTTTCTGTTTACTTATTGTTGTTTTAATTTATTAATGTCTTAAATATGTTTTGTAAATATTTTCTCTGTTCTGTAATTTGATTTTTCATTTCCCAGAAGTGACTTTTGCAGACCAAAAACTTTAATTTATTGAAGTCTGACATCTTTGCTTTTCTTTTGTGCAGAGTATGTTTGTTGTTCTTTCCAAATTCTCATAACCAAAAGCAAGGTTATTTAGATTTTCTCCTCTATTAACCTATGAAATTTTACAGTTTTGCCTTTTATGTCTAGAAATATCCATTTTGCCTAATTTTCGTGAAGTTTCAAGATCTCTGTCTTGAGTCTATTTCTTTTGTTGGATGCAGATCATTTTCTTAACACCAATATTGAAAGACTATCTTTCTCCCATTACAATGTCTTTTGATCCATTTTCAAAAATAAATTGATGATATTTGTGTAGGTCTATTTCTTTATTGTTTATTCTGGTTTATTGATGAATTTCTTCTGAAATTTTTTAGAAAAATCTTGACATGAATTTGGAAAGTAATTTACTAAATCATATTATTTATAAGAGTTTTCAGTTGACTTCTTCTTCAGACTTATTGTCATTAAATTTATACATGCTAATAATTTTGACTCTTCTCCATATTTTCACATATTATTTCTATACTTTACATTAATTATTTAGGTCAGGAATTCAGGAAAGTGCTAAAGAATTATAAAAAATACTTCATTTCCCTATCTTCTTCCATAAAATTAAATATTGGTCTATTGTGGAGAAACAGACAATATTCTGAGTAATATTTTTTTCTAAGAGGGCTTTGTTCATATTTCTCTGTTTCATGGATGAATGGATATTACAAGCTGATCCTAATTTATTTTCTCCATTTTTAAATGTTTTGTTTTTTATTGAAAGAAATATATATGTTCACATACTCTTACAGACATATATGTATGTATGTGTGTTTCTATACGTGTATAGACATGCACAGATATATGTGTGTGTACATGTTTGTGTTTCTAGCCAGGTGTAGTGTATGTTCATGTATGTTCATATATAATCAATAATTAAACATTTGATAAAAAGCAATTAGGAGATTATACCCACACGCACACACACATATACTTTGCTAGCTTGGAAGCTGGCTCCTATTTTTTTTCTCACTCAGTTCAACCTCCCCTGTTACTGCATTGTCTTTACAGGACTTCAGAGATGCTGAGTGACTAGAGGGCACCCCATACTTGACATCAAAAGCAATGAATTGTTAGTTTGAAAGCCTCTTTCAAAGCATGGTTCTCACCTTCCAAATTAGGTATGAGTCAGGTCTATTTGTCTATGTTATCTATTTATCTATCTCCATGGGCTACAATATCATATATTTGGTAGCTTTATCAACAGAAATTAATTTTCTCAGTTCTTTAAGTTGTAAGTCTAACATCAGGGTACTAACATAATTAGTTTCTGGTAATAACTTTCTTCTTGGCTTGCAGAAAGCTGCCTTCTCCTGGTGTCTTCTAGACAAAGAAAATGCTAGCAAGCTCTCTAGTATCTCTTCTTATGGAAGCACCAATCATATCATGAGGGCTCCATTCTCATGTTCTTATCTAAACCTAATTACCTCCCAGAAGTCCACTCTCCAAACTAGGGGTGGGGGTTGAGAGTGAGCTTCCATACACAAGTAATAGGAAGACAAAAATTTCAAACCATAACACATACCCACTTCATAAATGATTTGTAAGCTATCATGTCTGATAGTTTTTAGTTCATTCTCTTTCTTTTACTCTTACATAATCATATATCTAGGGTATGGAAGGAACAAAGAAAGGGAGAGAACAAATATAATAGCTTTACACAGGGACTGTTGTGAAGTTAAACATCCCCGGAACAATAAGGGAAACATGTTTTGGTCTTTAACATCAAATAGAAAGATAACTCTTCTGGCCAGAATGTGTTAAATATTTTTCCCATGGTTGTAGAGCAGAAATATGCTAGACATGACTCATTTTATTATGCTTAATAGTTGTGTTTCTTTATAAATTGAAGGGATGTGGCAACTCTGTATTAGGTAGGACAATCAGTGTCATTTTTCCAACAGTATGTATTCACTTCCTGTCTCTAGGTCACATATTTCTGATTTTCATAATATTTTAACTTCTCATTATTAATATATAGGTTACAGTGTGACATTACTACTGTAATTGGTTCACAATGCCACAAACTGTGCCCACTTAGGACAGTAAACTTAATTGATAAATGTATATGTTTTGACTGCTCTACCCACTGGCCATTTCCCGTCTTTCCCTCTCCTTGGGTCTTCCAACTCACTGAGATATAGCAAGGTTAAAATTAGAACAATTAGTAAACCTATCATGGCCTCTAAGTATTCAAGTTAAAGAGTCACAGGTCTCTAGATTTAAATCAAAAGCTAGAAATGATTACAATAATGAGAAAGACATGTCAAAAAGCCACAACAGTCCAAAAAGTAGGACTTTTGTACCAAATATTTATTCAAATTTTAAATGCAGAGGAAAAGTTCTTGACATAAATTAAAAATGCCACTCAAAAATAAAAAACATATGACTAAGAAAAAATTTAAAAGCCTCACTGCTGATACAAAGAAAGTTTAATCAATCTATATTGAAGATCAAAGGAGCTACAAAATTCTCTAAAGTCAAAGACTAATAGAGAACAAAGCCTTAGTGGTCTTCATTCTCTGAAGTCTGAGAGAGGTAAAGAAATCTTCGAAGAAAAGTTTAAAGCTAACACATTTGATTCATGAGGCTTAAGTAAAGACACTGACTCAATAAAATAAAATTGCAAGTTGAAGTAGTAAGTGCAGCTATAGAAGCTGAAGTAAACTAACCATAAAATCTAGTTAATATCACTAATAAAAGTGACGACACTAAATAACAACTTTTTAATACGGATGATATAACCTTATACTGGAAGAACATGCTACCTAAGACTTTGATAACTAGGGGGAAAGAGTCAATTCCTCATTCAAAGTTGCAAAGTACAGGGAGACTCTCCATTACCTAAAGCTGCTGGCAACTTAAGCTGAAGCCAATGCTAATTTACTCTTCTGAATTTCACAAGGCCCTTAAGAATCATGCTAAATTTATTCTGTCTGTACTCTATAAATGGATCAACAAAGCCTGGATGACATTATATCTATTTATAATATGGTTATTGAATATTTTAAATTCACTGTTGAATTTTACTTTTCAGGAAATAAAATATTGCAAAATATTAGTGTTTATCGACAATGTACCTGGTCATCTAAGAGTTCTGATGGAGACATATAAGAGATTAATGTTGATTTCATTCATGCTAATATAATAGCCACCCTACAGTTCATGATTTGGTATATAAAATATATATATCCATATATATTAAAATAACATTCAGATTAAATTATACGATACTTTTAAAAGAAAGTTAATTTCAAAAAGAGCAAAAGATACATGTATTGTCATTCAGACACATTAGAAAACCAAAGCATCATCTTTTCCGCAGAGAGTTAGCACAAAGTGACTAATGGTAAATTATTTTTATAATTATAAAATATATAGCAAACATTATTACTATTTGAGAAAGTAGAAGGTCATTTCAATAAGAAGAGAAAAAGAAGGAAACAGATATTCAAATACTAAAACTTTTCTACTATATTTCATGAAAAAGACTTGGTCATATCTATATGCTGTGTTGAATATCTAAAAACTGTTTTAGAGGAAAAGGTAGGAAATGTCCTGGGAGACTTTGTCTTAATACAAGATTTGTTGTTAAAAGTTAACTATGGAGACTTCTTTATAACAAAAGAGAAAAGATTTCTTTGAGCATTCAGGGCAGATGTCTTTTTTTGTTGTTGTTGTCATTTTAATTTAACCTGTATTGGAGTGTTCTGGGAAGTTATCTTATTAAGGAGTTCAATATTTTCTTGTGCATTCAACTTGATTTATAGAGTTTCTTGCATTCTAAGGAGTACACAGTTTTTTTATTTAAAAAAATGGGGGTGGAGGGGCTTTTATGTTGATTTGTTTTACTTCTTCCCTATTCTCTCTGTAGGAAGAGTTCTTTAGTCAATTAGACCTCATTAGATTATTGAGAACAGTGACACAGGTGATTGTGCAATGCCCTTGAGAATCAAATCAATGCTGCAGTCTGATATATATGGAATCATAACTATTGTGTAGATTTAAAAGTTTGCTTCACTTTCTATCTCACTGGTATTTGTCCAATTACAAAGAGATCATTCTCCTACCAGCAAGAAACCTTAAAAAACTGTGCCTGAATTCTTTAACAGGATTTTATTTCAAGCTGTTTACAGCACAATATTTGTTCAGATCATCCTCTTCTTTTTAAATTAAGAACAAAACAGTAAAACTACTTTATGATTCATTTACTTTTGACATGTGTAGTTCAAGAGAAATTTCATCAATATTGTGTAGAGAAAATGAACTTAAATCTTGCAAACTCTATTGGAAAGTATATAGTAAAAATTTTTTTAAAAATGTGCTTCTGTATAGTAATCAAACAAACCTGGTTTTTCTAAATTTAAAATGGGTAAAATTTAATAACAAATAGGGTTATAGAGATAACATTAAAATACAAATGATTTCACAGTGATTTCAAAGTAAAAGTCAGAAATCAATGATTAATGAATTCTCATGTGTCAAAGAAAGTGAATACTTAATATATGAAGCACAGATGACTGAAGATATCAATGGGGCTCCTAATCAAAAATGTGAATCTTAGAAGTAGTGCCAATTTGTGGAAGGAGATTGAGAAGTTTATTTTGTAACAAAATAAGCATAAGAAAAATGTGGTAACATTGTGTATTTGTGTGTGTGTGTGTGTGTGTGCATGTTCAAATAAAGAATTAGAAATCAAATATAAGTAATTACTAGATATGGTATATCTTTTGCATTTGTTTCAATTATTTGAGAAAGAAAACAGACATATGGCTCTTTTTAAAAACTATGCTTAGTTTCAAGTTCAATAGCTCATATGGCAAGCAAGAAAGAATGGTTGGGAAGACGACTTCAATATTCTCCTTGAGAATAAACCTAGTTAGAGCTCAGTATTCTTCTTTTAAAATAATTTTGCTGTTCTTTACCTGTTATTACTGAAAACAGTCTCCAGTGAGTTGATAACAATGGTATTTCTCTCTGGCAAATAGTATGAGAGAAAGCAAAACAAAAAACAACCTTTCAGGATATAAGAGGAAGAACAATTGCTAAGAAAAAACTAGCCTGGTAATACTTTTATATACACCGCAGATGAAATGTCCTAATGTACCTAAAGTTAACCACAATGATGACTTAAAGTGAGTCAAGCACATGCTACTAAAATAATGAAAATATGAAGGGAACTGTGAAGCATAAATATTACTCACTGAGTAACAGATGAAACTTTAGTTGAGATGATTAATCCTGTAATAAGAGTGTGTGCACATGGAGTCTTTAATCAATATGATTGTGATTTCGGACAAAAAACCCCCAAATCTTAGAATAGATACTTCCATGAAATTTCAGGCAGAGATGATAAGACACTAAAGTAAATATTATTTAGTAAATGTTGATTTGAATATGTGGCATAAATATTTGTATCAATAAAATCTATAAATGAAAGAAATGGAATTAATTTATTACATTTCACAAAATTATTTCCAGTAAGTCTACAAGTGTAGTTTAGGGAAATAAAAAGGTTGCCATTGGAATAAAAGTTCAAATCAATGAAAATAGCCTATGGAAGGTAGTGGTTCCTTGAATGTATATTAATATAAGGAGAGGAAGAAAATCTCGGCATTTAATTTGGCAAATGACATTTCCTATCAGTTATAATCTATTAATTAAATAAACATGCATGAACTAATGTTGGCCTTAGATCTTCACATGCAAATTCAGAGTATTATATTCAGGAAGAACAGATATTAGTCATTGTTCTTTAAGAAAGAATCCATGTTTTGCATAAATCATCCTTTAATGATCTTTCCAATCTGTCAGAATGTCAAATTTATAACGAACAGTAGCAGTTTTATATTAAAATAAAAATTTATAATATAGATTTGTATATGATGTCATCACTGTTTAAAATATCCATGCAGGTTACTTACTATGGTAATTTAGGTATTTATTCTGAGGAACTTCAAGCAAAATAAAAATAATCAACTAAAACTATAAAATATATGTGCACCCAAAATTAGAAAGAACAAAGTGTTGGCTTGAAAATAAAAATGTGGTATTACTGTCAGCAATTAGTGTAAATTTTGAAATGAGTTTTTTCATTTGAATTCACATAATTTTTCTAAATTGCATATTCTGCCAATTCAACCATCCTCGCCTACAGCTGTATGTGCTTTATCTTGACATAAGATGCCCTGAATAAGTCTCTTGATATCACAGATATTGACTCAAGGGACTCAACTCAGTGGCCCACAAATCCATGTCACTTAACACTAGTGCTAACCTACAGCTACTTAATTTCTTTGATACTGAGGTGTGACTACGTATAAAATGTGTCACTTCAAGTAGAGTTTTAAAAATAAAATACTGGTAGACTTCCAGATGATGATATTTTCAAGAACACATATGTCTTATAAAAGCTTCAGTATGCCAATTTATTCTGAAAGACCGGACACCTCAAGTTTTACATAAAGAAGCAATTTTAAGACAAGTGCTTTATGAAGTACCCTGGTAGTTTTGAACAGAATTATCTTAAAATTTCAAAAACATACAATTATAAGGTAATTTTGAGATTACTACATGTAATCTATGTGTAGCTACAATAAAAAATATTTATTCGTTTTGAATACAAATAAAGAAATAAATCAAAACTGCAATAATCAATGTGCAACCCTAAATCAGGGAATGATCAACCAAAATACTATAGTTTTCTATCAGTGTCTGTTCTCATTGGTAATTCCACAGGGCTTAAAAACCATTTGTGTCTTGTTTAATTACATAGTAATTTATATCCTCAGATAAGCCAACTTTATTTCAACTATCTATATTGGAAAATATATACGTATTTTTATTATTACATTGCTACCCATATAGATAGATGGGTAGATCATAGATTAAATAGATTATAGAGCAAAAGAGCTAAAGGAGATCACCCAAGATTCTGTAGAGACCTTACTTTAGCTTAAAGATTTTCGAGTCTAGGACAATGGAAGGCAACCTCAGAGACAAAGGAGAAGCTTTAGCTTTCTCCTAACCCCTTTGCCCTTCCCTTAATCATAGAAGCTTTCTGCTAATTCCTGGGCAACCATTTTTTCCCTAATCTACATGCAATCATTGTTCCTTTATTTTCTAAAAGAATGTCTTTTGGGAAGGACTATTCAGAATTAGTTTATCTATAAACACATCTTTTCTATTTAAAAAACCTACCTTTACCTATTTAGAGTAAAGACGATTCATTCCTTCTTGCCACTTAATGATCTCCCCCTCTCTCCCAGACACTCTGGATTCCCTTTCTCTCTTTCAGCATAAACTCTAAATCTTTGGTCTTCCCCAGTCACATTAGAATTTACTGCCATGAAAATTCTCCATACATACATAACTTTGGACTTTTAATAATTGGATTTAATGTGCATTTGTTCATCTAGTCTGTGAAAGATACCAGAGAAATGGGGATATCTTTCCTTGGTCCTCATAATATATAGGTATGTAGGCAGATAGATGATAAAATTGATAGGCAGACAGGTAAATTTCTTTATTCGGTTTGTTATTTTTGTAGCTCTAGCAAGAGTTACACTTAAATCCCTTCCTTAGGAATTCTAAAGTCTCAATACTGGATAGCTATAGCTATAATTGTATTTTGCTTCTAGGCTTCTTGGGAAAATCTTTGAAGAAGGATTTGGGGCTGACAGCAATCAAAGCATAGAGATTAAAACTCTGGAAAAAATTAAGGGTCAGAAAAAAAATAGTACTGAAGAAAACGCCCTTATAGGCATATTAATTAGTGACAAGTTTCAGTTGCAATAAGTACAAATTATTTGAATTTATTTTTCTGCATAATAAAATAGAGAAATAGAGAAGTTTTTGGAATGTAACCCAAGGAAAAAGAGACAACAGACTATGGGAAATGAAGATGAAAGATCTTTTGATCTTAGTGGAGAAACAAAGATGTATAATTATGGATATGAATTGGAGGTGTGGTTTTTAAAGAGGAAATTCAGACAGCAAAAATTACTCTGGGGAAAATGTCATGGATATCTGCATATTTTTTTGTTTCAAGACCAGGCTTTTGAATACTCATTTGTAAAATGCAAATTACATTGTCTTATGCCAAAATCTCCAACTATTTTTACCAAAATAAACAAATGATGTGGGTAAGCAGTATTTTCTTTTGTCATAATATTTTGGCTAAAATGAAAGGAAAAAGTTTGTGCTTCATGCTTATAACAATAAGTGTTTTAAAAAAAAGAGGTTTAAAGGCAGGGGTTAGCTGAAATCAATCATTGAGAAGAAATGGAGAAAAAGCAGATAAGAAAAATGTATCTACTCTAAGAACTTGAAATTACTGAAATTTTCACCAGGTTTTTCCGAGCATATCAACTAGAAGATTTGACACTATTGCATTCATTGGGGAAGTGTGTTTGGATAATGAAGGTAGATGGAACCAGAAAATCGGCAAGTGTGGGGAATGTCCCAAAGGTTGATACTTGAGTTATAAATTTGGAGGAGTACAAAAAGGGCTACGGAATACAACTGAAGCCATTACAATTGTCTTATAGAGAAATGGGACTATCATTCATCAAATATTTTCTCTTCTCTTTATACCTCTCTCTATTCTCTAACATTCCGAATTCTCTATCTTAAAAGCAAATGTCTCAGTTTCTACCTCTTGTCCCCAATGTGTTTCCTCATGTTCTTCCTCTACCTCCCCCTTTTCTGTCTCCCCTACCTCCTCCCATCCCTCTCTCTTCTTTACTATGTGTGCCTTTTCTCTGACCTTGCTCTCTAACTCTGCACATTTGTTTTTCTATAACATGCAAACCAGTGTTTAGTTTTCATCACTATCTAACCTAAGCATGGGCATAGTTTTAAATTGTCATTATCCCATTTGTCTTCTCAAAAATATACAAACTGTAAATGGGCTCCTTGCAGTTAACTGGCACATTATTTGTGTGCCAACTTCAAATTCTCACAAAAGAGCATTTGACAAAACTTTTTGTTTATAATTCCATAAAAATATTGGATTTGGAAAATTTTTCTTGAGTCTGGCTTGATATGAAATTATAAAGAAAGTTCTCATGAATTTGAAGAATCCCTCCAAACAACAAGTAGTGTTAATCATCTGGTGGTTGTCAGTAAAGTTTTTAATTGTTTCTGAGCATGATTTAGCCAGAAAAAAAAAAGAATGAAAATAAAAAGACTACAAAATATTGTAAAAGTTTATAATAAATATCCCATATTATTTCCTGCTCTGCCATAACTTTTCTGGTCAGTACTGAAACTAAAATCGTCAGGGAATGGAATGAGGACAGATGGCAGACTTCTCTGGCTCACTCGCTCTTCCTTCTGCTGCTGATACTAGGAAAATAAAAATGGTTCCTATGGAAAAGTCAGAATCTTTGCTTCATGGATCAGAAGAAAACCATTTGTTGTACTAATGTACAAATGAAATGGAATAGTGCCTGTGGTGCCAAATTACATAAATATTATGAAGTCATGAAAGAAGCTTTTCATTAAATTTTTTTGAAAAAAATACTTTATTCTGTATATAACCGAAATTATTGTATAAGGCTAGGGTGAACAAAGGAGCATTATTGGAATTAGATGAGGCTGAGAACAAAATTGCAAAAGACTTAACTATGGAGAGGATGTCATTAATTAACTAGCTAGCAGGAGTGGTTCTGTTCTCAGAGTCTACAAGAATAACTGATGATCTTGCCATCATCTTCTCTACAATCAGCCGCCTACCCACTTGACCTTCCTCACCTCTGCTCATATGCCAGGCCAAAATGAAAGGAAGAATATCTGGGCATCTTGCCTACCCACAGTCTCCTGGGCTCTTGTTGCTGCTCTGAGCTTAATCTTTATTTAACCTTTGTTTTAATGATGAAAAATTGTCTCTCTGTCAGCAGTTCTCCACCTACAGTACACTTTTGTCATCAGCTCCCAATTTAAACACTTAAGGATCAGAAAGCATGACTTTGCCAACACATGTGATTTATTTTCCTATTTTTTTCTCCTCAAATTCCAATATCGCTTAACCTATTGAACTTAAAATTGAGATTGTTGAGTCAGATTCTCTGTGTGCATAAGATACTCCCTTGGCATAAATTTGGCGCCATATGAAACTGTGCTAACTTTTAACACATTTGTTTGTTTCCTATCAAGTCACACTTCACCAGTTGTAAATGTTTCAACTTTCAAAAATGCTGACAGCTCATTTTGAGAGGTTTAAGCACAGAAAAATCTAATTCACTGCTTTAGTTGAACTAATCAGTTTATTCAACAACATGGATATTTAAAAAGCAAGAATAAGAGAAACAAAACTTTTCTGGTTGTACCATAAAGATCAGGTTTTAGAAACATTTATATGAACCAAATAGTGCAGAAGCTAAGGGAAATGCTAACTGGGGATAAATAAGGAGGCAGCTTGGCAAATCACCTCTGCAGATCCGGGGGTTTGGTAGGTATTCTTCAGCAAGATGTGAGTTTTGCAGCTCAAGGAGAGAAGTTAAATTTCTAATAGTAAGCATTTAAAGAAACTAAAACGGGCAAATACATAAATAAATACAATTCCAGAAGGTAAAAATGTCTCTGACAAACTCATAAATAATTGCTTATAGTTATGTTTTTCTCACTATGTTAACAACCAGAACACCTGCTGGAAAAAATAAACAGCACTAGAATATGCTTATCTTGGACAGAGTTCATACTTGATCAGCAGTGATAAGATCCTCAGAGAAAATAATTGCTTCACGCCAGATAACTCACAAGTGTCAAGTTGCTTAGCACCCAGACATAAGAGCCATAACCTCTATTGATTAATGTCAGTTCACATTATCACTATCAGCGAAACAATGCTATCTTCATATTCATGCATATTAACAAAGTAAAATGAAAAATGTCTCTAATCTGAATTTCCGTATTAATAATATAAACACATCAGCCTTTATACAGAAGGATTATGATAAGTAGGAAAAACACATGGGAGGATGCTGTCACCACAGAAGTGATAAAAATGATGGACTAAAAATGATAGGTAATATCAATCCAATATACTTCTCAAACTATAAGTTTACCTCAAAATATTCCTCTAATATATCTCATTTTGTTTTCATCAAGATTATTCCCCTTCTCTTTCTCCCAGAACAGACCACTGACTCTTTAACTTTTCAATGTTTACCTTGATCTCACAAAGATCTGTTATTCATCTTAACTTTCTTACCCAATAATTGAATATTGGTTCACAATATTTTTTCTGGAAGTCTACTCTTTTAGATTCAGAATTTCATGTTTTATCAAGGGATATCTCCCTGAATCTGCTACTAATCCTTTAAGACCACCTGTTTAAGCATCTTCATTATAAATGGCTACTTCAAGTCAGTTCCTCAAAATGCTTAGCAATCCAAACAATTATAATATTTAAAAGGAATATAAAATTCTTAGAGCTGTTTAAATTGTGGCCTATTTGATTGTTTATTGGTAGTAGATTTGCTGTGACAAACAGCCTGAAATGGGTCCAGAAGATTCCTACATTGTATGTCCCAATTTTTATTTTGGGTTTATAATTTCCATTTTAATTGTATTTTGTGATTTTAATAACTAGAGTATGAATGGGAACTTGTTTTGGCTTTTCTAAGATGTTATAATGCATAAGGAAGACTGTTGAGTTAAACTTGATGCACCAAAAGCTAAAGGTAAGATGCCACAAATTACTCCTATTAAAAAAATAAATAAATAAACTTCACTTAATAAGCTCCTGATAATATAGATGTCACCTAAGGTAAAAGAGGAGTGGGATCTCAAACTTTGCTAAGTTTTCAAAAATATTGAAATTTAATTTTGTCAAACGAAGTTCTCTGAAAGGTTTACCAATAAAAAGATTTCATAATTAGCATTCTTACAATTCCAGCTGAAGTGTATATTCCCTATAAAGTGAAAGCAATTAATAGATGGTAGTTTGTAATTAATTGCTATATTTTCCTTACTTTTGAAAATTATAATTGATGTCAATTTTCAAATTAAAAATCCATTTTGAGAACTAAGGCAACATTTGATTTATTAGTTTTCATTTACAAGAAATATTTTTCCGTATATCTACAAAAAAGAGCTTAAAATTCTTGGATTGATACTTATGACTTCCATGTCTATTTCAAGGTAAATTTCCAGGGGCGTACTTATTATTATCCCATATTACTCATTCACCTTAAAGGCCAACTAACCTTTTTTAAAGTAATCAATTGATTGATTGATTATTGATTAGTTTTGGCTTTAACTTTTTCTTTGATAGTGAATGGCTTTCCATCACTTCCAGAGACTTGGAATTCTTCTTATCTTCAAGGCACAAGGTCAACTTGAGGCTACTTAGAGTTAATAAATTTATACTTACAGAAACATTAAAATTTTTTTTTTCAAGGAAGGATCCAGGCAGGAATGAAGGTAAGTAGGTAGGCAGGAGGAAAGAGGCAGAAGAAATACTTTATTAAGTTCACACTGATTGTTCCCTTCAGCCCCAGGTCTTAAACTCAGGACCTTGGGATATATGTGGGACTGCTTCCAGGGTGTACTAGATGAGTAGGCTACCAGGGTGTGCCCCTGTATCTATTTTTATATCGATATCTCTCCCACAAGTTTAAATTGATAATTCAAATTATAGCTCAACTCTGCAGAATTTATTTTAGTTTTCACTTGTCAATTTTTATTCCTTTCTCTGAAAATGATCAAATTGGTTCTCATTATATTCAGTATACTTATTTGCTAAATATTTGAAAACATGCAAATTGACTTCAGAATTTCTAAAATCTACCTCTCTAAAAACACACATTACAAATGAATCTCTTATTTATGTATAGTAATTTATATTATCTTTATCTTTTGTGTGTATAATGAAAATTTTTATAAGGACAGCAGTCAGGTTGGAGTAAGACCAACGTTTACAACATAATTTTGCCTCATTTCTTTTTTTTTTTTGAAGGGATGTTGCAGGCAGGAAAGAAGGCAGGTAGACAAGTAGGCAAGAAGAGACAGTGGGAAGAAACATTTTTATTTTTGGGGGGATTTGTGTTTGTTCTTCCAGTGCTACTTTCTCCAAATTATTGGTACTTTTATTCCCCTAACACACAGTTCACTGTGCTTATGTTATTTTTTGCTACTGTTAACATTGTGTGTTGGTCCTGAGTTAGATCAGATCCCTTTTAAATTGCACCTTTCTTCATAGGTTTAAGTACTGATTCTCATTGACTCAGGTCATTTGGAGTAAGGATTTTTACAAGATAAAATCAGAATGGGTGAATCCTGCTAGAGTAGTGGCTAGGTCCACCACCTCCAGCTAAGCACAGTCCACATACACCCCAAGGACAAGAATTCACTTCCTAGGCCACAAGCAAAATCTGGGATGTACAACTAAATAAAATAAATAAAAATGCTTCTCCCTACTCTCTCTTCTTGCCTACTTGTCTACTTGCCTTCATTCTTGCCTGGAACTTCCCTTCAAAAAAAAGAAAAGAAAAAAGGTAAAATTGGGTTGTAAATGTTGGTCTTTCTCCAATCTGATGTTGTCCTTATAAGAAGTGACAATTTGGACACACAGAAACACCAGGAATGAATGCACATAGAGAAAAGAACACATGAATATGAGTGAAAAGTAGTCATCACGGGTTTTTGGAGAAACCAAACATGTCTATACCTTGATCTTGGAGTTCCTTCTTGCAGAAGTGTGAGAAAATTAATTTCTGTTGTTTGAGACAGCCAGTTGGTGGCATTGTTTTAGAAGATCTAGCAAGGTTAGAGTGGTCTCTGTGAACTAATACTCAGAAACCTGTGAGAAAATTAATTTCTGTTGTTTGAGACAGCCAGTTGGTGGCATTGTTTTAGAAGATCTAGCAAGGTTAGAGTGGTCTCTGTGAAGTAATACTCAGAAACCTAAGCAAAATAACCTTATTTAATTCTGTACATTTTTAAATATGCACAATTTAACTGTATTTTAAATACGTGAAAAATTAAATGGTACTAAAAACTAATGATATACAAAGGCACACTCACAGAAGCATCATTCTTAACCATGTCTTTTACTTTATTTCCTTTTCCCATCACCTTTTGCACCCTCAACACTAACATTTCTATCTGTTCATTGTAGATTAAAAAGTTCATTAATTTTAGTTTATCATTTCTGTATCTCTCTTTTCTATCTCCTTTTCCTCTCCAAAATGTTAAAAATAGAAAGAAAACATGAATGCTATATATCCCCTTCTTTCAAACATAAAAGGTAGCATAACATATATAATTTTTGTACATTACTATCTTTCAGTAATATACTTGGACATCATATATGTTGAGAAAGATCAGCAAATTTGTTTTGAATAGCTTACACTTCCTTATGTCTGATAATCCAGGTTGGGTTGTTTCCCCTACTTTGCAATTACAAGCATTGTTGCAATGAATCAACTTGCAATATGTATTTCATATGGATATATGTATTTTCATATTGTTTAAGGGATTTATTCAAAGTAAATTCCTAAAAGATCAATGATAGATCAGAATGTAAAACAAAAGTACAAAGCTGAAAAATATGTGGAAAAAGTTAGGAGATAAAGATAAATCTATGAAGTATAACATTTGTTAAATTTATTTTTGAAAGAAAAATAACTGAAGTATGAAAATAATTACAGATAATTAAATGTTGTTAGTTCAAAAACTATTTGAACTTTTGTTTTATTAGATTTCTCCAAATACCTACCAGACAATTTTCATTCCTAATAGTAATGTTTGATAATGATAGTTTCTCCAAAAGAATGATTTAAATCTGATTCTTGCCAGTTTTATAGGTTAGAAGTGTTTGATTTTTAATTTTTGCTGAATTAAACTTTTAATTACCTTGAATTATTCCCATACTTCAATTATTTTTCTTTCCAAAACTACTCTTTAATTATTATATTTCATAGATTCATCTTATTCATCTAATTCATTTCTCGTATTTTTCAGCTCTGTTCTTTTATGTTCTGAAAGATATCATCAATCTCATATTTCAATCACTTCTAATGTTTTTTTAATTTCAAAATGTATATAGGTATTATTTTTCTTATTTAATCACTGATTGTCATAGCAACTTGGTTATATTTTATTATCTGTTACTATAGTAGTTGGGTTAACCAACTATTAATTCTCTTGATTCCAGAATTAAATTCTATTTCTCTGAACAATCATTGCTTATTCATCTTTGTTTTCCTCTTTCATTCTCCTGAGTTACTTCTAAAACCCAATGACCTAAAGAATATGAATTAACACTGATAACTTATATATGTGTTTTCTATTATTATATAGGTACTCATTCCCAGACACTTATCCCCAGATTTAGAGTAGCTTTGCAAAACCTCTGTATATGGAGGGTAACTTTTATTCCATGGGAAGGGAAGCTAGAAGTTATCCTCATGAAATCACTTAAGGTGAAATTCTTGGCTGTTAGCCATTTTAAGCCACAGCCTTTTCTAGTATGTTTTAAAATTTGTTTATGAAACTAACTCCCTTTTCAGCTTGCAGTGACAATATCACCACAAGTCATTTTATAAGTGTGGAGAGTAGGGAGCAGTGAGAGAATGCTGATAGACTGAGCACCTGCTTAAAGTCAATGTCCTCAATACTTTCCAACAGTGAACTTGAGTTTTCCATGACTATCAATCTAGAGCCTAGAGTCCCTCTAGGATTTCACTAGTAGGTACAGTATCCCTTTTGTTCTGGTCATAAGTTTGTTTTTTTCTATCATTGCCCATAAAAGTTGAATTTTGTTTACCTTAAGCTGGTTCACATTTTTTGACTAATAACAGTTGTCAATCATTGTCAATGAAAGTCTTTACAACTGATTTGAGCAATTGAGTAATTTTAGTATCTTCATCAGAAATCATTTGAATAATTTTACTTATAGCAGTCACAGAGAAGCCCTTAGTTTTGGAACCATTTATGCTTTCCCACTATACAATCTATATATAGATCATACAAATGATCTCTTCTAATTCTTAATTAATATATAATATAACACTACAGATACTGGTACTTGCCTTACTGGATTATTTCCCAGAGAGTGAACTTTCTAAACCTGTAATACCCACACTACCAAGAACTTCTTCGTTTTCCCCAAATCTAATCTTGGTCTAGATTCCATGTCAATGTTGAAGGCTTGGCATCAGGTACTGTAAAAAAAAAATGTGCAAAAGAGGCACATATCAATGTATATTTTCATCATTATGCTAATGTTGATATGAACAAGTCCATTAGGTAAGTTCAAGGGGGAAATAAATCGATGTGGAGATTATTTTTAGAAGTAGAGTCAATTGTTTAAGATTAATATAGGCTGTTTAGTTGAGGACTTTTGGCTCATTAATAATTTTGTGTTGCTCTATTGATCAGTCACCTCCTGAAATCAGTGATTGTAGGATGCATTATAGATGGCAAATCCAAGGAAATAAAAATGCACTCATGTTATAATGAGTTTGATATTGTGGGAGACAAAGGAAAAGTTCCATTTCTCTTAGGTTCTTCATAGTTTGGACAAATGAACAAATTAACATTAGGCATGATTACTAAGTAAAAAGCCCAAATTTAATAACACACGTATGAAGAATTTCAAGGCAGTAAATTCTGAGGTAGTTGAGACAGATTTACATTTATATCCTGAGCAGAGGCATGATAAGGGGATCTGGGGTATTAAGGGAGAGGAGGGGTTCACCACTTGGCAAGGAGGAATTACTCATCTGAACTGAAAGTGAAGATAAGTAACTCCCCTTTCTAAGTTATTCTAGAATATAGAGACAAAAGACCATTTCTGGATTAGCAGATGGGTGGAGGCCCAAAGGGGTAACATATGGTGTCTTTGATTAAGGGAAAGGCATACAGTTTAGAAGAATTAGAGCTTCTCTTTTGCCTCTGGGGTTGTTCTCCACTGTCCTTGAGTCTTCATGTCAGAATGGGGCATGTAAAGGAGACAAATTCTCAGAGATTTGGGTTGTTTCATTTCAACTCTATCAATATGATATGTACGTGAAGTGTCTACAAGCAATTCCATTTTTTCCAAGGACCTGCTTTATTACTTCTAAGGCCATATTGCTTCCCTACTGGACATTAAGTCAATTCAAGACCTTCCAATTCTGCCTCCATTAATTGAGAAAGGAACTGATATCTAAGTAAATGCATCAAAAAGTTGATATATGAGAGATCACTTTTTAAGACACAGTTACAACTGAGGAAAACAATCATATTCTTGCTGGAGACCTCTAATTCTTTAAAACAAGACAAGAAAAAAACCCTAATAATATGGAGATAGAAGCTAGAATTTTATTTGACAAGTTCTGAAAGAAAAATTACTTAAGTTCCGATTGTACACTATAATTGCTCTTAGACTATTAGAATTACTGCTGTGATTTGAACAAAAAGACATGGGTGGATATTTATTTCTAACTTTTTACTTCTTTAGGTAAGTTTAGAGAAAGCACACTTACTGATGTGATTGAAACTCTTTCTAATAACTTTGGCTTAATACCACCATTCCACCAATGGAATACAATTTCTCAGTTGCTTAATTCATTTTGAGAAAAAATATAAAGATTGGCAGAGTCAAGATTTTGTCACTGTAAATTTTGCGAAACAAAATTTTAAAAATATAGTCGATATTCTGACAAATATGCAATATGTTATGGAAATAGAAAAAAAGCTTTTAAAAGACAATTTACAAAATTATCTTCTTTGTTTATTATTGAGAAGAGGTTTTTTTTTTTTCAATTTTAATATGCATCAGTCACCAAGTCTCTAAAGAACCTACCTACCAAGAGAAAGCATTTTGAGTAGGAATAGGGGAGTGAATTCAAGTTTGAACCCAACTTCATGAGAAGTAAATTAGCTTCTAGTTATTTCAGAGGAAAGATTTTAAAAGGCAACATTTCCTGTTCCTGACACACAACAAGCATTCAAATTCAGTTACTACTACTGGATTTTAAATGACAATATTAATTATCTCACATGATTTCTATATACAATAATAAAAATCATTCATTTAAAGTTCTTGGAACGATTCAGGCATATAAAAACCAAATAATTGATAAATATTTATTATAGTTCATAGATAACATAAATGTTCAAAGTGCTATGTACATTGATGTGTGCACCACAAAAAATAGTGAGATTTCAAAAATTACATAACTTCTCCTGTGGAACTGAAATTTTGGAACTTAGTGATTGATCAATTTTATAGAAAATTAGTATTGCTTTTCAGAAAGCTAACAAATAGATAAGAGGTCTAATTATATGTAAAATAATTATACTTCTCTATACAAATTTGCCATCTATACTACTGAAAACTCAGAGGACTCAGCTTATTTTAGAATATGAGAATATGTACAATCTATGGTTACACATGAAATGAATATATCTGTTAATTATACTTTAATTAAAAAAAGAAATAGTATCTTAATTCTTTATTACCTCTAAGAATTTTCAATTATATAAACTGCTTTTATCTGATGATAAATTATATCTCTTAATCTTCTCTAAATATACACAGTAACATCTTTTTAAAATTTATTGAGCACAATTAAATATAAGACATAGATATATATACATTCTCACTTGGGGTCAGATAATATTTAAAAATAATTTTTTTTAATTTTCAGAAACATTGTGTATGCCAATATAAATTGGCTTGATTGTTTTTTGAAGGAGATAAGCAGTTAAGGAATACATATCTTCAAACTGAAATTAAAATTAAGATTAAGAAATAACGGAAGTACTTTATTGCACTTAAGTGAGGAAATACTTCTTTTTCTTTCCAATAGTGTGAAGCAGAACTGTATACTTCCAAAATTCACATTTACCAGCATTATCATGGTTGGCTTTAATCCATCAGCAAAGTAATCTGACAGAGTCATTTAAAATAGGGCTGGAAGTGGAAGATATGACAGCAATTTGCTAAATTTCAAACAGTAATATGATTATTGGTCCAGAAAAAAAAGTGCTAATAAGGTGGCCTGCTATCTGACTCTGTGGCATATTTTCAGTGATCTGTATTTGATTCATCATAAGTCTCATATAATGATGAACATTGTGGTATATTTATGAATAAAATGACTAAAAAGTCAAAACCAGACCCATTAAGCAAAATGAATTTAGAGGCTAAAGTGCTAAATCAAATGAAAGAATCTTATTTGGATTCAAAAAATAACATTAAATGGTATTGAAGTTGCCATATGAAAGAATGAAGTTAAGCACAAGAATATAATAGGCACTAATTCTTACTTCTGTAAAAATCAAGGACATATTGCATCTATGTACATTTTTGCTATGATGCTAACATAGAATGCAAATTACTGGACTTCAAAAATAAGTGCATTGATATAGAGAATAAGAGAACATTTAAATAATAGGAGTTAAAATGATAGCCATATTTTTTATTCTAATTGAAAAATTAATTATTCAATAATTCAATGGACATATTCAACAGTCTTTACAGGTGTGAGAGTCAAAGAAAGATTTCCCCTATTTCTCTAAGGTTTTTCAAAGACTAGAGAAACAGAAATTCACATTACACATGATTAGTAAGAGAAAATCTCAAATTTAATACCCTGTATTTGGAGAATTTACATGGCAATAAATTCTGAAGTAACTGGGGCAGAGCAAAAGTTACATCCTATGTTGAGGCATGAGAAAGGGCCCTCGAATGTCAGGGAGAGAAGTGTGTCAGGAGGGAGGAATCATTTTTATTCTGCAAGTAAGGATAAATAATGACACTTTGTACATTCTTCTCAGGGATGAGGGACAAAGAATATTTCAGGAATAGGGGAAGGGTGGAGGCTCAGAGTGGCAGATGGTTTCTTTAACTGAGGAAGGAACAAAAGGATTAGGAGGAAGGCAGTTGCCAGTCTTTTGACACCTATGAGTTGCCCTCCATTGCCTTAGGCTCAGACAATCTTCCTGTCAGATTGGGCATCATAAGAGATCAATTCTGAGATAACTGAAGTGATATATTTTAGCCCCTTCACAGACTTTACTTAATTCAAAACAACAATGTCAATATTTAGCTGTATGCCTATTACATGTATCTATTGAACTTTGCATAAACTAGCAATTTATCTTTCAGCTTTTATTTTGAACTTAAGTAGTTTTTTATTTTTAGAAGTTTTAAGAATGGGATATATATAAATGTTTATCATAAATAAAAATTATTTTTATAATGTAAAAAAAGAAAATAAATGTTAACAAAAAATGAAATGATTATTTCTTAAAATTTTCAATTAAAAAATAGTCTGAACATGAAAATTAGTATGCCCATGATATACACACTAAAATTTTTATGAGTGATCTATGACCTTGAAAAAAAATGAGTTGTTATGAGCAATTTAAGTTCAATACCCAGGATATTTTTCAGTTAGTATTTTACTCTATCTTTTAATTCTTATTTATTGTTTTATAAACTTATTTTTAAAAATTTTATCATTTTTACAAATATAGACAGAATACCTTAATATATGCTATCAGATTTAATCAAAATGCCTATTTATAGAACAATATATACAAAGTTACAAATACAGCACTGTTGGCTTAGTTTTTGAGCCTGACTGGTCATCAACTGTCCATATCAAACATTATTTTGGGGTGTGTCTGTGACAGTGCTTTTAGATGAGATTACCATTTCAGTTGGTGAACTCAGAAAAGCAGATAGCCTACCATACTGTCAGCTGACATCATCCAATGCATTGAGTGTTTGAATAGAACAAAGGACAGTGGAAAAAGGAATTTACTCCTCATTCTGCAAGTAAATGCATATTTTTAAACATCTCCCCAAAATTTCTCCAGCTATTTTAGGGTATTAGTGTGAACTGCATATGGTGGGTGCTATAAGGAGAAAAAAAACATCATGTAAACACAGAGACATACTGGAAATCAAATATCTATGAGCACTTTAAGGAGAGACTGAAACTATAAAGTTTAGGTAGTATGTCTTGGTGAGCTGGGTTTGAAAGACTCCATTTTGAGTCTGATGTTACCTTTTATTTTTTTTTAATAATTAACTGCTTTTGTTCAAATTCTCAGTTTAAGAGATATGATCAAAGTTAAGGTACTAACACCACTTCTAGCTCTGAATAGGTCACTTAGATCATGATCAGTTTGATATTCTTTGTTGGTCATTCTCATTCTGAGATAGGTAAAATATAGGGAAAAATCTATAAAACAATAGGAATTAAGAATATTATATCCAATGTAGTGTTACTTGGGCAATGGGTAAAAAAAAGTAAGTTGAGCAGGAGTCACTAAATGGGTTTTTAGACTTCAGAATCGATAAGCAATCTATTTGTGAGAGAGGCAACATTACAGGCTGACTGTGGCATCTTCACTTTGATTGATGGAGTCTCCCTTAAATTAAAGCATGCAGTCATTGTTTCTTTGTCCCTGTAGTAACTTTACTTCATTATAATACTAAAAATCAAACCCCAGTGTGGAGATTTAAGATGCTAATGAGACATGCAGCGAATGTATTCCTAAGTGAATCCATAATCCATGAAGAACTATACCTGTGTCACTGGAGACACCTATAAAATACAGAGAATTATTTTTCTACAGACCAGGACTGAACAAAAGTTGCACCAGGTTCTAACAAAGGAGAGAATTGTCCTCCCCTCTACAGGAAGTGCATTTCCCTTTCACATTTTTTCCTCACTGTTTCATAGAATTTCTAAAAATTGGCTTTTTTTTTTTCTATTTTCTAAATTCAAATAACCAAGTACCCGAATAAGGTCTGGTAAAAATTTCATTTTTGCTTTTGTTTTGTTTCTGATTTGTTTTGTTTTTAACATTCCAGTTTGTTAGGTTATTATAGTCTTAGGAAACTAGTGCACCAACAATATAAATTATCAAATCATAAAAACAGTGTCATGCTGATACATACATAAAACATGGGTGTATTTTATTCTAAGTGAAATGAGTTAGACATAAAAGAAAAAAACACTTTCTATAGGAAACTTTTAGAATTGGCAAATCTGTAGTTAAACAGTACATTAGTGGTTGCCAGGACTGGAAGAAGGAGGAATAGGAAAATAACAGGTATATAATAAAAATATTCAGTATTCAATAATTAGATAACTTTATAATGTACCAAAAACTGTAATTTACACATGCAAAAAGACTAATGTGATATGTAAATCAAATCACAAAGCTATTTGAATGTATAAGTAATGATTCAAATAGGATAATATACTCTTAATGGCAATAAAATTATTTCATATGTGTCTAATCTAAAGAAATACACAGACCTACACTTAAGCAAACTTTATGCAATATTTGTACTTCTCTTGGAGCCCGCTGATACATTTGTTATTCAGAATTTATGCTTGGAAGAACTTTTCCAAACTTCTATGTTATTGTCAATGTAATCCATGTTAATCGAACCACTTCCGGTGCTAATACTTAACTAAAGTTTGACTCTTTTCAGAGAAATGTTCTTCAACTTATCATGTGGAAAATGTTAATATTCACATGTTCAAGTTCTTGGGTTACAAATATGGTTTTTATTTTCCTATTTATTGTAACTTTTTTCAAAATACCATTCTTACAATATAACATAAATAAAACTATATCTTTTCCACTGATGTTCTTTTCTTCTGTTTAAGTCTTACTGATGTTAACTTGTTATGATCAATTAAATATACTTTCCTAATTTCATTCAATGTCCAACTGTATATTTTCTTCCAGTGCAAATTCCCTTGTTTATAAGTCTTCCCAGTTCCCAACTTAAAGCTATCAGGAATTAATGTGCTTCTTTGTAGACTTAACCAATAAACACACTTCAGGAACAAGTTTCTTCTAGTTAGGATCTTTATCGTATTTACTTTATATCTATACTGATATTACAAAAATAATGAAATAATGAAGGTTTTGAAAATGTTGCTCCAGTTTTGATAATTCAAAAACAAAAATTATACTAAAAAAGTATAGTTTAAAAAATACTTCCAGCATAACAGTTGTAATTAAATGAGAGATCTAGACAATGATGAGTCTGAGATTTAAATGTAGGTTAAAATGAGTTTAAACTCTGCACCATTTAACTAAATTATGATTTTCTGAATAATTTAATTAACCGTATTTGAATGCAAAAAACGAACTCCTCAAGTTATCTCAAGAAAGGTCATTTTTTTGTCTTTTAAGGATAAACATACAACCTCACAAATATTTGAGATTAATTTCATGAAAACTGAAGTGAAAGCATGACTCTCAGACTAGTAGCTATAAATTAGTGCTGAATTCAAAGTGACTCTGCAAGCATCATTAATAGTTCTTAACCCCTCACTACAGTGCTCTACCACTGAGAGATCAACTAATTCAAAATGATTACTACTA
This sequence comes from Solenodon paradoxus, assembly GCA_004363575.1. Lineage (NCBI taxonomy): Eukaryota > Metazoa > Chordata > Mammalia > Eulipotyphla > Solenodontidae > Solenodon > Solenodon paradoxus. Next base: position 907,432 of record RJWH01000040.1, on the reverse strand, counting down.
GCATTTGCATCTGTATAACTTCTGCTTTCAAATGGTTCATCATGGTCTCCGCAATCGGAATACATATAGCAGATAAATTAAGTTGCCAAAAATTGGAAGCAACCAATAGTTCTTCATAAGGAAATGGATACACAAACTAGCGTCTCCACACAATAAAGTCCCATTCTGTAATGAAAATAAATCAACTATTAAGCCATCCAAAACTAGGAATCAATTTTACATGCATATTGTTCTGTGAAAGAAGACAGTCTGAAAAGACTCCATAGTGCATAATTCCACTTATCTAACAAAAGGTAAAATTATGGACATAGTGAACAAATAAATAATAACATGGTATTTAGAGTAAGGACAGATTTTAAAATGATAAAACATGGGGATATTTGTAAGCTAGTTTAACTATTCTGTTTGATATTTTAATTATTGACAAATAATGCTAGAATTTTTTAAAACTATAGACCTTCACAAATTAACCATTAAAACTTAATGCATGAAAATTATAATAAAATCATTTAGGAAATCAAGGGATGACACAACGCAATACAAATTGACAAAAATCTAATCATATAACAAGTAACAAGTGTATGAAATAACCTCTCTGAAGGTAATAGGCGGAAAAGGTACTGACATAATTACTTTGGAAATGAAAGGAAACTGTAAGACTTAAGAAAAAATAAACTTTACATATGCATTCTGTAACCTAGAATGAAAATTATTTCTCATTGGATATAAATAATTCTAAAACCACTATACATGAATATTGAAAAATTAAGTAAATGGAGAGTAAATGATTGGAACTCGTTTTCTCGCTGTTGGAGTAGGAATCTACAGATGAGCAATGAAAGAGGGAAAGAATAAACCATGTGGTTATATATTAACATGGAGACATCAATACAAACTTATTGTTAGCTTAATATAGATACATATAGATATATATAGATATTTATAGGTATGTCTATACTTGGTTAGTATACACACACCAACACATGTCTTTCTTCTATCAACAAAGAGAGCCTACATACAGACATACCAGTAGTAATGAGAACAATAAGCATTCAAATATTTATTCATGAAAACATTCACCAATGAAAGATATGATAATTTCTTAGAGAATGGGATCATCCTAGGATTGGGACAGGGAAGATACAAGATGAGCCTGAAGTATTTTGCAGTGCAGAAAGTAAGTTAATGCTTGAGAAACACACACACACACACACACACACACTCACACACACACAAAGCATAAATAAATAAATATGGAGTTCTTTCAAAGGAAAACAAATGTCAAATGAAATCATTCTTAATGTCCAAACTGGAATAATTTGAGAAATACAGTAAATAAAGTAGTAATATATTATAACTCAAAGTATAAAACCAATATTCAGGATTCCATATTAATATAAAAGTGCTTGAATACATACATAAGCAGGAGATAGAAAAGTCTTTTGTGCAAAATAATTACAAATAATTTATGAAGAAACCTTGAACTCAAGGAAGGGTAAACATCAGATAAATCTCAAATAAGGGATAGTCTACAAAATGTCTGTTTGGTTCTCTTCAGAATTGTTAAGGTTATCAAAGCAACAAAAGTCTAGAAAAAGTCACCATTTAGTGGAGTCAAAAGAGGCATAAATACTAAATGTAATGCAGCATCTTAGAATTTTGGAACAGAAAAAAAAGATAAATATAAAAACCAGAACAAAATTTGAACATTTGTTAGCAATATATATTGTTCCATTAGGTAGAACAAATGTATGATGCTAATAATGTTCGATGTTAACAATAAGGAAAACTGCATGATTACATGGGAAATATCTATATTTGCAATATTTGTGCAAATATAAAACACTCCTATATTATAAGGGTATTAGATTATACAACTGGTCATCACTAATCATTGATAAAGTATTGGAAACTAAGAGAATTAGTTGTTAAATTCTAAACTATTGCAGATGTTATTTTTGGTTAAAGGCTGGTAAAAGCTACTCAGTATAGAACCTATACTCCTATAGGTTCTATACCCACAAATATGTGGGGTTAAGTAAGAAATCAAAAGCATAGTATTTTTTTTCTTTCTATTTAGGTAACAAAACTGCCAAGACTTCTTTCTTTTTTTATTTTTAATTGAAGTAATATTGGTTTATAATATAATATGAGTTTCAGGTTTACAGATTTTTATTCTAACATCTGTGTATACTACCTAATAATCATGATCAAAAGTCTAGTTTCTAACTACCATCAAAAAATTGATGCCTTTTACCTATTTTACCCATGCCCATTTCCCCCAGCCTTGCTGGTAATCACCATCCTATTGTCAGAAACTAGAGTTTGTTTTAATTTGTATTGTTTGTTCATTTGTTTTTGAACATTGTTTTGGAATATATTATTTAGAACTTAGAAATAGTTGAGGATAATTGTAACTACCTATGGGAACTACTGGATTGCTAAATAGTACTTTTCCAGTGAGTCACAGGAAATAGTGAAGGCTATTTTTACAAGTCAATAGAATACATGATGCAGAAAAGATAATCATAAAAACACATCAGACAGATGTCCATTATCTTTCAATATAGATCACTACTACTTGTTAACTTGGCTTTATGGGTTAACCTATCTTGGTAAACTCTCCCTATCTCCTCAATAAAATAACTCAATCTTTAGTGGAAAAGAATAAAAAGAGGGTATAAAAACAGAGTTATTCATTTAAGTACTGTACGTTTCTGGCTCTGATGTAATATCCCTGATTGAAATTATCACAGGACTTGAACATATTGATGACTCATAATATAGTGTGCTGGTATGCAATACTTGGAAAACTACAGTTTTTATTTTGTGTAATCTGTAAATATTTTGGTGAAATATTCTATAAAACAATCTATAAAATGAGAAGTGGAGAATCACTGGTATTCATAGTTCAGTGTGAGCACCAACCTATATATGAAAAAAAGATATTTTCCTGGCAATAATTTTGCAGGAACTGAATGCTCATGGGAATTTCATGGCTTATGATGAAATAAAAGACTAGAAGATTTATTTATATGCTCAATAATGTAAAATATATTTTAACTGATCCTACAAGCTTTCTGTTTGAATATAGGAACTTTTTCTTGACATCCCTAATCCCACTCTCCTTTCATTCTCTGATAATGTGTGTACCTAATGCCCTGTCAAAATTGGCTACTGTCTTAGAATGCTGATGAAATATGAAAATATTTATTATAATATAGAATTTACATTTCTTAATTTATACTTATCTACAATTCTTTTCAAAGAGTCCCCTCATTATGGGAAGTGTTTTCATGATTATACACCTGTGCCATCGCCATAGCTCCACCACCTGCTCCAATTGTAAGTTGGCTGAGAAATGTGGAGGCTCACATGAATACTCAGTGAATGTTAATTTCTCTGCCACGAACTTTCAGGAGCACATTCACAATATGAGGTGTTTCCTAATTGAGTTCTCTCAGGAAAACTAAGAATAGGGATATTCTGTATGCTCTCATTTTACTGAAGCCCAACAAATGTCACCAATTCAACGAAAAATTGTTAAATTTTTCATCACTTTTAAATTATCATTTCATTTTAACTATACAATTCTACACAGTTTTAATTGCAATGTATATGTAGCATTGTAGAGGTCAACAATTCCATGTGTCTGGCCCATCCACTCCTAAGCTTGAAATCCTTTAACACACCTATTAGATATCTCCATCTAGAAGTCTGAAATATATTTCAAACTCAGCATGTCCAGCAGTAACTAAACTTAACCTCAGACCTATGCTGTTCCTTTTGTTTTTTATCTTGTTAAATTGTTTTGACAGTTTCCTAGTTATTCAAACTGCAGACCTGGAAATTATTGTTATGACTTCCTTTTTTTTTCTCTCTTGCCTCATTAAATTTTTTTTCATTTTTTATCTCTCTTATCTTATTAAATTAATCACTAAGGCTGATGGATTTTTATTTTATTTCCATCTATATTTTCCTAACCCTTTGGCTCAACTCAAAGTTAAAGCCAATAGTTTGCTTTTCTTAGTTAGATGAATGACGACCCTTTTCTCATACTACAGTAAGAGTGACATTAATAAAAAAAATCTGATCATATCGATGTTTTACATAATGGGAGTCAAGATTCCCATTAACTTAAAATGAATTTCAAAATAATGTTTAGAAGATGCTGTAAAATCTGTCTCATATCTATTTCTCCAGTTTTAGGTCTCATACATTTCAGTTATTACTGACATTCTATTGCTTCTTCCTTTGCACTTCATACATATTGCTTCTATACTTGAATGAGTATGCATTCCTCAACGCTATTCATTTTCAACGTTAGACTAATTCCTATTCTTTCTTTAGGTTCACCTTTACTATTATTTTCCCAAGAAAACCTTATTTTATATTTATAAACTAAGAAAATGTTAATTATTTTATCTATATTTTTGAAATTTAAACTATACATAATTATCTACACAAATGAATAACTGTTTACATTACTCATTATCATTGACAATGAATTTACATTTTAATTAGATTTAACACTTTAAATCTATTTTTATTTTAACTTTATTTTGATCCTTTACTTTCTCTAATTTGAAATCCCATGTTATAACACTCTTATTTTTGGTCAAGATGACAACTTGCTAAGAGCAAGACTCACATCATCCCCACAAAGCAAGTAAGAATTCACCTATTTTCCAGAAACAAACATGGAGGAAAAGCAGGCAGAGAGACTGTAGAGACACAGAAGCAATCACAGCAATGAAGGGTAGGTGAAAATTTCTAGGTTCAGAGCAACACTACAGACTCAGACTCAGGACTCCAGCCACTGCAGAGGGGACAGAAGTGTGGGAAGAACTAGCTTTCCCAGGAATTACAAAAACAGCAGAGAACCGGCCCAGCGAGACAAGGACACGAGTCAGGGGAGAAGGTCTAGGTGTATAGCAGAAGATGCACCAGTGCTCTGGTAAACTTAATCCACAGAAACATAAACAGAATGCCAGACAGACCAAAGAAACAGAGAAATAAATGTGAAATGTTGGATTCAATCAAAACTCCAGGGAAAAATCTGAATACAACAGACATCTGAGGATAAACTTAGGACAATGGTAATAAACCTACTTGTAGAAATCAAGGAAATGAGGAAGAAAAAAGAGAAATAAAATGAAGCAGCTCAAAATAGATGTCAGAGAATAAATAACACAATAGATTTTTCAATACACAAAAGTTAAAGGAATAATTTATCACCACAAAACCAGTTCTACAAAAATGCTAAAAGATGCTGTATATACTGTAAAGAAATCCCACTTAAAAACAGGTCACTTGTTTAAGTTCATTAGATATTTTTCTGCTGTCTTTGCCAGCTTTTGGTATCACTATGAAGTTGGCCTCATTGAGAGTATTTGGGAGTGTTCCCTGTTCTTCAATATTTTGGAAGAATTTGAGTATAATAGATATTAATTCTTCTCTGAAGTTTTGATGAAACTCATTGGAAAAAATGATCTGGTCCCGGCTTTTGCTTTTAGGGAGACTTTGATTACCTCTTCAATTTCTTTGCTTATGATTGTCTGGTGGAGCCTAATCAAGAACTTGGCAAATGTTATATTATTTAGATATGCCTATGATACAAATTTTATTATCCCTGTTATAATGAGAAAACCGAAGCAAAGACATCTGACTAAGTTTATATAATATACAAGTGTCAGAGTCAAGCTTCAAATTTATCTTTTTATGTCCAAATATTGTGTGCTTAATATTTTATCCTTATAGCCTTATAGTTTTATTGTTATTGATAGTTTTATTTGGAAAGATATGCTATACAAAATTTTTTAATTTTACTTTCATCATACTTTTTTTTCTTTTTTCTTTTTTATTCTTAATAATTCCAATTTCTAACTTTTCTAAATTAAGGAACTGCTACTCAAGCTTACATTACAAAATTTTATATATTCTACTATATTTATTTTAAAATGTAATTGTTTTAGAAATGTCCAATATATTGTACTCTCCTGAGTTTCTTTTGGAGTAAGTATTTAATATGATAAATCACATTCTTTTCTTAGCTTGAAAAAAAATCAAAACAAATCAAACTCTTTTTGTGGGAGTGGTGATAAATGCACATAAACTGAGGTGCCAATTCAATATCTTATAAAGTATAGAGCAATGTGAAATAATAAAACAAATATACATAGTCTATAACATACAAGCACATATGTAAAACCATAAGTATCCATATATCCACCATGTTTTTCAATTTTGTCTATTTTGAAATATATATAATTTTGAAAAATTCTTTTATAGTAAATAGTTATATCTCAGACAACTCTTAAAAATATACTGTTGCATAACTTCTTTTACCAACATATGTCTTCAGTAATTAGTAAGAATTAGTAAGCAACATCTGTGTAAAAACTTTACAGGAACATTCATACTAACTGTTCCAAATTTTAATCCTAAATATTGCCTCTTTAAAAGTTGCTGTGTCCAGAAAAACAAAATCAGTGTATACAATATGATCAATAATAATGAAAGATTAACTTTATCTTATCAGTGTAAGTGTACAAGTGAAAAACAAAACACAATATAAACCTATATTTAAAATTTCCTTTTTGATTATACTATAATAGTAATCAAATCCACATATTAGAATAAAAACAGGTGTGCAGATCAATGCAACAGAATTGAGAGCTTAGAAATAAACCCACATATAGAGGAACAAATAATTTAAGACAAATGAGTCAAGAATATACAGAGGGGCAGTGACAAATCACTTTTATAAATGATGTTGGGAAAACTGGAAAACTGCATGCAAAAGAATGAATCTAGATCACTATCTAACACCATATAAAAAAAAATCAAAATGAATTAAAGATTTGGACCTGAAACCATAAAATATATAGAAGAAAACATAGGAAAAAATCCTTGACATTGGGCTAAGAGATTTTTTTGGGGGAACTTGACTCTATCATCAAGGGAAATAAAAGCCAAATTAACATAAAATAAAAGGTTAAAGAAACTATCATCAAAATGAAAATACACCCTACTCAATGTGAGAAGATATTTGTACACCAAACATGTGGCAAGAGGTTAATATCCAAAATATATTAAAAACTCATGACATTCTACAACAGAAAAACAATCGAATAAAAATATGCAGGATATCTGAATAAGATACTTCTCCAAAGAAAACATATAAATGGTTAAAAGCACAGAAAAAAAGATGTTCCACATCTCTCGCTAACAGAGAAATGTAAATCCAAACAAAAATGAGGTATCTCAAACTTGTGAGAATTACTATTACCCAAAGGACTGGAGGCAAATGTTGGCAAGGATGGAGAAAAAACACAAACCTATTCACTGTTGGTGGAAGTATAAAATGGTGCAACCATTATTGAAAGTAGTAGGTAGAGTCCTCAAAAAATTGAAAATAGAAATTCCATCAACTTATCATCCCACTTCTAAATATTTACTACAAAAGCACAGCAACACTAATTTAAAGAAACATATGCTTCCTCATGCTAATTGTGGCATTTTTTACAATAGCTAAGTGCTGGAAACAACCTTAGTTCCCATGGACAGATGAATAGATTAAAAAAAAATGTGGTATTCACACACATTTGTGGTTCAGGTGGCCAAGAACCAAGGTCTAAGACCCAAGGTTGGGTGGAAATGAAAATGAACTAAATAAAGATGTTTCTTCCTCTCCTTCATTCCTTCCTCTCTTTCCTTCCTTTCAAAAAATTATATATATATATATATACATACACACACACACACACACACACACAAAATAATGGAATATTACTAAGCTATCAAAATAGATTGAACCTGCTATTTGCAAAAACGTGGATGAACATAGAGGCAATTATGCTTAGAGATGTAAGCTAGAAGGAAAAAGACAAACATTATACAACTTTACCCACTGTGGTATGTAAAGAAACCAAACAAGCAAATGAAACAAATCTAATGAAGTAGACATTTGTCTATAAAGATAAATAAAATAAACTTGATTTTTTGATTATGTAACAATGAGAAAGTAACAGTAAATGTATTTTCTTGAATATAAACATAAATATTTTTATAACACAAAATGTGGTCTATTTTCAACCTAGTTAATTAGTATACGATTTTTTATAATTGATGCTATACACATAATAATTATTTGATAAAGTTTTAAAAAATTTAATCTGAAAATATGCCAGGTATATTATCTGATATGTATGGTGTTCATAATTTTGTTTAATTTTCAAATAAGATCCCATTTCCTAATGTAAAATCATTCATAATTGAAAGATGACATTACTTAAATGTTCATCTTCAAGAAACTAAACAACAAATATTTCACGTGTTGGAATTTCTTGCCTTTAAAATTTTGTTACTTATAGAGTTACTTCACAGGTAAAACACTGTATAAAGTAATGGCTCTAAACATTCCTTACTCAAAGGAAATGAAAACTCAGACTTTACAGCAGAAATTTTTGACTTGATTCTGAAATCATTATTATTGTCAATTGACAAAAAAAGTGTTCAAAGCAGTTGGTGTCCTATCAGAGTTAGAAGGAAATGAAAATGGGGAGCATTATGAGTTAAAAATAGTACTAGAGGAAGAATAATGCTAAGTATTTGTAACATTTTTAAATGTTCATTGCAGTCTTGAAAATTGGATTAAGAATCCTAAGATGCTTAGTGTTGCTTGCTTGAGAAATGCACTTATAAAATCAGTTCAAATTCTGCCACAGTGCTGCAGAAACTAAGTGTCCTGTTTTTGTCAAGAATTCTCTTTTGTTGGTCTTTTCACAACTTGTTAAGATTTTTCAGCCTCTGCTGAATTCTCACTGGGTCAGTGTGCAGTCGTCAAGTGCTGACCCAATTTGGAACTAAAGTATTTTCTTTGTTTTTTCTACACTACATCACAAATACTATTATTAAAAATAAATATAATGGACTAGAGATTTAAGTATAACTATCAGAGATGCTACACAACAGCACCATACATGAATAGTTTTCAAATTGTATACAAATTCCCAGCTTTCTAAAGGCTTTCAGCTCTGCCAAGATCACAGTTTTCTGTTTTCTCTGTTCTTCCTCACCTCCTAGTTTTTCTCATTTTTGATTTGTCCCCATATTCCTGTTCATTCTTTTAGGGAAAACTTAGCTAAACATTTTCTGGTCTCACATCTCATACTCATAAACCCTTACCTTGTATTTATAAAAGAATTAAAAAATTTTCCCTAACCAAAGGGAATTCCTTTATAAAAAGTAAAAACAAAAAAAAATCTTTGATGTGAACTAGGAAAGTTAGACTTTGCATTCCAAGTGAATTGACATTAGTTCTAGTGGACACTCTTATAAATTCAGTTTTCCAACCAAATGTAAATGAATTACAAGAACCTTCTCAATTCTGTTCATTGCAGTTCCACCAGCATTTATCACAATTGATACATAATTGACACACAATTGATACATAAAAAATGTTAAGAAGAAGAATGGAAGAATGAATGAGTAACTGGTTATTAAAAAGGCATTAATAAATTTCTCTAGGGATAACAGAGACATTCATTTGGTGTAAAAGATTACAGTCCACTCTAGTTGCAGTCCTAGGAATCAGAGAAAATGAGAACGGAAATTTTGCTAATAATGTTACATATGTAGCTGAAGTCTTGATGGTATCTTTATAATAAAAATTTTGTAATAAGAATAGTAATTTCATTGAGCTCCATGATCATTCCATTTCTACAGTTACTCTATGAATATATAAATTCTAATATAAAGAAAACTTGTGACTTTTATTAATATAAAGAAACCTTGTGATTTATTTTGGATGTTTAGGTAATCTTGGTATATGATGTCATGTCATCAATCTCAAGTCTCTGATGTCATTTTGTTAGCAAAGTAATTAATTGTTGCTCACACTAGGACAATTTTAAATGAATTGGTAACCAACTGTTTTGTAAAACAGATTCCCCCAATATACTTATGAATGTCACCCTTGGATTCAGGAATTCCTAGGATCTTCAGCTGCTCGTATTAGCTTTACAAGACTGTTCTACTCTAGCACAGTAACCTTGACTTCCTATACCTGCAGTTGTCCCATCTTTGTGTTTCGGTTAATTTTGTTTCTGGTTCCTTTTGGTCAACTTTACCTGATACTTTCCTATCTACCAAACCTGCCTCTTTATATATCTTTTTTATCCTCCTCTGACTGCTAACTCTAACCACTATTCCTACTCAACAATCTCCTCATTTTACCTCCTTTGTCCTCTTCAGCTTCTATTTTTGTCTTCCTCTTATTAATCATTTACATTATTTTGTACTTAATCTTGTCTATTTTTTTTTAACTTTTTCTTGGTTCTTATTTGGTTTTGCTTGATTTTTGTTCTTCATAAATAAATAGTCATCTAATAGCTGTAGCAGTGTGATTCTGAACATCTTATTACATTAGAAATGAAATCATTTAATAAAGTATCTAGTTTACATCCAATAGGCTGAATATAATCAATAATAAAACTTGTTTTTAATAGTCTGTGATGTATAATTCTTGTCATTTCACTGATTATAAAGCATTGTGTGAAAAAAGTATATATTTCAAATATTATATATTTAAATTCAAAACATTTAACAAAATGTTGGTGAAATAATCAAACATGAAAACAATTAGATTTTCTTTTGTACTTACAGAACCAATTCCAATCTATGTTGTGTGTGGGGACAGCGGGTGGTGTCTGAGAGAGAGGTTTCATACAAACATCCAACAAGCAACTCTCAGGGTATCCTACAATTCAGCACAATTCTGACAATTTTACAAGAGTAGGCATCAAATTCCACAGATAAAGGATTCCTTCTTACAAGATGGCTCCCCACTACTTCAGATGCTAATTATAAATCCAACATTCTCTCCACTTCATTTAAATTAAACTACTAAAGCAGTTCACAGAACGCAGAGCAATGTTTTATTGACTGGATTACTGGTTTATTATAAAACAACTTAAATCAGAAATAGAAATGAAAGAGATGCCTAAGGCAAGGAAAGGGTCTTTTCCAAGTTCACCACTCTTTTCAAATCTCCACGTGTTCACTAATCTGGAAGCTCTCCAAATTCAGGCATTCTGAGTTTTTTTATGGAGACTTCATTACATAGACATATTTATTAAATCATCAACCATTTGTGCCCGAATTCAACCTCCAGCTTCTTTCTCCTCCGTGGAGGTAAGAATTGGAACTGAAAGATTCAAGCCTCTAATCACAATGTTGGCCCACCAATAACCAAAGTTCACCTTTAGGGCTCCCAAATATCTCATTAACATAACAAAGGAAAATTTTAGTTCCCTAAATATCAGGTAGTTTAAAGTATTTGGAGTGCTTTGGGGAAGGAACCTAGGACAAAGACGAAATGCACATGAGAACTATACAGTACTTTAGTTGTTTGATAAGCTTAAAATAAAATAAAATTCTGTGTTTTTCAATGGACAGTTGGAACAGGAAAATAGATCTTAGTGCTTATACTGTTGATAGAAAGCTAATGTTACTATTCTACTTAAGGAACAGAACTGCATGAAGTAATAGGCCTCCTGGTAAGTCACTCCAAAAGCAGCACAGAGCCTAAACAGCAGTAACAGGACACAGAGGTAGAGAAGATGGTCTAGGCACAGGATGGAAAGAGAGCCAGCACCTCAGGGTGTAAACTGGAGCCCACGCTGTGAAATTGCACTGGGTCCCACCATAACTGGAAAGTAGCTAGGGGAATTCCCAAACCCCAACCCATCAACCACTTATTGCAGGAGTTTCATGATATTCTCTCCACCAGGTATCCAGCCCCAGGATTAAAGGAAGAAGGTAGTCTCCCAAAAAGGATGAACTCTCAATGCTAACCTTTAATGCTACTATGTGTGGAGGTGGAACTGTAGCCTGATTGCCAATTTTAGGCCAACAATAAGGTGATAATCAAGGAAACTGAACCCACAGAAATATAAACAGAATGCCAAAAAGAGTAAGACACAGAGAAATATATGTGAAAGGATGAATCCAATCACAAATTTGGGGGAAAATTTGTGTACAGCAGATGCATGTAAACTACCTGAGGATAAATTTAGGGCAACAGTGATAAATATATTCCATGTGAATCAAGAATACAATAGAAGAAATAAAAGAGAACAACGACAAAGAGAGAAGAAATGAAGTAAGACATCAAAGGAAAGAAGAATATGAGAGCTGAACTAAAGAATTCATCAGAGGGACTCAAGAATAGGATGGATGAAGCCTTCAATATAATCAGTAAGCTAAAAGATAGGGTAGAGGAATTCACTCAAGCACATAAGCAAACAGATAAAAGAATTCAAAGAAATGAAACCAGTATTGGAGACCTATGAAATAACATCAAAAGAAACAACATTGGCATCACAGGGGTCCCAGAGAAGGAACAAAAGAGGAAGGGACAGATACTGTATTTGAAGAAATAATAGCTGAGAACTTCACTAACAAAGAATGAAGGCAGTTTCCAGACCCAGGAAGCTCAAAGAATTCCTAATAAAAGATGCCAGAGGAGACTTACACCTTATCACAATATCATCAAAATGTCAAAATTACAAGCTAAAGAAAGAAACTTAAAGCAGCTAGAGAAAAATGAGTCACATACAAAGGAGTATCTACAAGATTCAACTGAAACTCTACAAGCCAACAGAGAATGGCATGATATATTCAAATTTCTGGTACTATACCTTGTGTAATTATCATTCCCAACTGAAGGAATCATAATAATCTTTTCTGATAGGCAAAAGCTAAAGAATTCATCAACACAAAACCAGCTCTGCAAAAAATATTAAATATCAAATATTTAATATTTAAAATTAAAAGTACTAAAGGATGCTCTACAAAGTGTAATGCTAAGTACTGGGTAACCTCAAAACACATCTCCAGGGAAAAAGCAAAGAAAAAAACAAAAATAAAAACCAATCAAATAACTACACTCAATTGACCTAAGAAGAGAAAGAGATGAACAAAGACATTGCCTGGATCAACACACAGAAGAAAAATTACAAAATGACAATAAACTGTTACATATCAATAATAACCCTAAATGTTAATGGAATGAACTCACCAGTCAATTTCAAAGTGGCTGAATGAATTAAAAAATGTAACCCAATCGACTGGTGCATTCGGAAAACCTACCTTCTTTCAAAAGGAAAACAAAGGCTCAAAGTGAATGATTGGAAACCAACTCTACAGTTAGATGGCAACTACTATTTTTATATTGAGTAAAATGAGTTTCCAATTAAAAAGCATAAGGAAAAATAAGGATGTATATTATATAAAGATGAAAGGGTCAGTCCACCAAGAAGACAACACTTTCTAATTTACATGCATCAAATTAAGGAGCATCAAAATATATTAAGCAAGTATTTTTAGAACTAATGAGAGACATGGACAACAACACAATAAAAGTGGTAGACTCTAACGCACAACTTAAAACAATGGACATATTAACCAGGCAGAAATTAACAGGGAAACATCAGCTTTAAATAACACATTTGGAACTGTTAGGCTTAATAAACATACAAACAATTCATCCAAGAAACACAGATTTCACCTTTTCTCAGTGCTCATTGAACATTTTTAAGGACAGACCATATATTGGGACATGAAATATGTCTCAGCAAATTTACAAAGATTGAAATCATACCAACCATCTTCTCTGATCACAGTGGCTTAAAACTAGAAATCAACCACAAAAATAAAGCTTTAAGACCCCAAATTAATTGGAGACTAAACACTATGTTTCTGAATGACTCTTGGATAAAAAGAGGGAATCAAAGAACTTAAAAAATTAGTTATAGACAAATAAGAATGAAGACATGACATACCAGAATCAAAGGGTAGCAGAAAAAGCAGTAGTAACAGGCATTTCACTGCCATCCAGGTTCACCTTAAGAAACCAGGAAAATTGCAAATAAACAACCTACCCCTACATTTAAAACAACTAGAGAAAGAAGAACAATTAAAGGAAAAATCAGCAGACAAAAGGAAATAATCAAAATTGGAAGAGATATAAGTGAAATAAAAAACAAAATGACAATCCAGAAGGATCAATGAAACTTTGAAAAAATAAACAAAATGACAAGCCATTGACTAGGTTCATAATGTAAAGAAGAGAAAAAAAATACTCTAATAACTAGAATTAAATGTGAGGGGGAGAAGTTACAACAAATACCACAGAAATACAAAACATCCTAAGAGACTACTATGAACAACTCTATAAGAACGAAGTGGACAACCTTGCAGATTTGGACAAAGTTTCAGAAAAATATAGTCTTCCAAGACTGGACCTGGGAGAACTGAAAAACCTGAACAGAAAAATCACAAGAAAAGAAACTGAAGAGATAATCAAACAACTTCCAAATTATAAAAGCCCAGAAACAGCTTTTCTAATGAATTTCATGAAACCTTCAGAGAAGAATTGATAACCATTCTTCTAAAACTTCCAGAATACTGAAGAAGAGGGAATACTCCCTAATACTTTTTATGAGGCAAACATTAGACTGATACCAAAAGATGATAGAGACATCACCAAGAAAGAAAATTACATAACAATGTCTCTAATGAACAAGGATGCAAAAATTCTCAGCAAAATAAATCCAACAATGCATCAAAAAGATCATCCATCATGCTCAAGAAGGATTTATCTCAGGGATACAAGGATGTTTCAGTATACATAACTCTATTAATATAATATACCATATCAATAAGAACAAGGAGAGAAAACACAAGTCATATCAATAGATGTACAAAAAGTTGTTTGAAAATATCCACCACCCATTTCTGATAAAAACCCTGAATAATTTGGGGATAGAAGGTACATACCGCAACATAATAAAGGCCATATACAACAAACCCACAGTCAACATCACAGTCAATGGCAATGTCAGGAACAATGTAAGGTTTTCCACTCTCATTACTGCTATTAACACAATAATGGAGGTCTTAGACAGAAAATTAGGCAAGAAAGGAAATAAAAATAATTCAAATTGCAAAAGGGAAAGAAAAACTATCATTATTTGCTGATGACATGATCATATATATAGAAAACACCAAAAACTGTGTCAAAAAAACTACTAAAACTAATCAATGAGTAGAGTAAAGTGGCAGGCTACAAAATCAAAGCACAAAATTCTATTTCATTTTTATATTCAAATGACACACTAGAAGAAAATGAAATCAAGAAAATCACACTGCTTAAAAAAGAAGTAAAAACAATCAAGTATCTTGGAATATACTTAACAAGTGAAGTAAAAGATTTGTATAATGAAAATTGCAATCTTCTTCTTAAAAGAAATAAAGGTGGAAACAAAGAGATGGAAAGACATACACTGCTCATGGTTGAGAAGAATCAGCATCATTAAAATGGTCATCTTATCTAAAGCAATGTAAAGATATAATGCAATCCCCTTTAAAATCGCACAGGTTTATTTCCAGGAAATAGAACAAAAAATCTTAAAATTTATGTAGAACAACAAAAGATCCCAAATAGCCAAAGAAATTATTAGAAAAAAGAACTAATCTGGAGAGATTACACTCCCAGGCTTTGAGTTATACTGCAAAGTGATAGTGATCCAAGCAGTATGGTACTGGAATAATAACAGATCAATGGAACAGAATTGAATCACTAGAAACTGACCCACTCACACATAGTCAGTTAATCTACAAAGGAGGCAAAAACATACAATGGAGAAAGGAAAGTATCTTCAATAAATGGTATTGGGATAACTGGACGGCCATATGCAAAAGACTGAAACTAGACCAATCTCTAACCACATTTAAAAAAGTCACAATAGACTAGAGATTTAGACATAAAACCAGAACAACAAAATTCTTGGAAGACAACATAGGAAAGACATTCAATGATGTAAGACTTAGATATTTGGGAACTCCTTTCCAGCATCTAGGGAAACAAAAAGAAAAAATAAACAGTTGGGACTACATCAAACTAAAAAGTTTCTCCACAGTGAAAGAAAATATCACCAAAAAAAAAATAAAAACAAAACAAAAAAAAACAACCTACTAACTGTGAGAAGATATTTGCCTTCCATATTTCAGACAAGAGCTTATTATCCAAAATATACAAAGATCTTCTAAAGCAGAAAAACAGGCAATCAAATAAAAAAATAGGAAAAGGAACTGAAGAGACATTTTTCTGATGAGAATATGCAGAATACCAACAAGCACATTAGTAGATTTCCCTTCTTGCTGGTTATCAGGGAAATGTAAATCAAAACAACAAGGAGATATAACCTTAGACCTGAGAGACTGGCTATTATCCCAAAATTTGTAATCAACAAGTGTTAGCAAGGATGTGGAGAAAAGGGAACAGTTTTGCATTGTTCCTGGGAGTGCAAATTGGTGCAATCCCTTCAGAAAATAGTATGGAGATTCCTCAAAAAGTTGTATATTTAAAAACCATGTGATCCTGCAATCCGACTTCATTATATTTACCCAATAGATACAAAAACACTAATTTTCAGGAACCTGCGCTCCCCATGTTTATAGCAGTTCTATTCACAAGGCCTGGAACCTACGGAAGTGATCTATGTCAGCTGAATGGATTAAGAAGATGTGGTATATATACACAAAGGAATGCTACATAGCCCTTCTGAAAGATTAGCTCTTATCATTTGAATCAATATGGATGGATCTAAAGAGGATTATGCTAAATTAAATAAGTCAAAAGAATAATGATAGATACCAGATGACCTTACTCATAGGTGGAACATGAATAGGCAACAAAACAACAGATGTAACAAAAACCACCCTTGGACACTGGCAATAGAACTGAGATTACCAATAGGGAATGGGACAGGGGAGAGGGGTCAAATGGTGGTGGAGTTCACTGAACACTGGTAAAGAACACTTGGTGACTTGGTGGAGGGCAGCATGTGTCCACATGTATCTTAGAAACAGGGAAACTACATATATGGGTAAACTTCACATTTGAGTGCATTTTAATGTGTAAAATTAAAGTTACTGCAATAAAAAAAATTAAATAACTGTATAGCTATAGAGGAAATTTGTAAACTCAAACATTTGAATCAAATAAACTGACTGTTACAATTGTAGCAATTTGTAGAAGAGAATTGTATTAATTCCTCTTGAACCAACCTTAGTAGAACTTCTTATTTTCACATGGAAATGTATTCAGTCTATAGTTCTCTATAGACCTCAAATCAAAAGCTAGTTGTTTCATGTATGAATGACCTTTCATTAACGCTGCAATTCTCCTCTACAACTTTCCCACCACATACCTTATATAAGAGAACAGAATCTAGAATTATAATTTGTATAGAAGCCTACTCCCTAAAGAAAGAACAGTTTCATAAATTTAATAGCATTTGTATCATTTTTGTTTGTATTAAGCCGTTCATGACAATTTTACAATTTTTAATAACATTTCAAATTTACAATTTGGTATTGACTTAAATACCATTTAACTCATGAAGACCATAGTGAGGAGAACTAAATATTTCACTGTAGTTACACTAACAAACATAAACAATAGGCTTTTATTTCTTTAATGTTCCCAGAGAACATATTTGAAGTGAACATTTAAACAAGTGATAACATTTCATCAAAAATCTCTACAATCTGGTATCATTCATTAATTAAAATCATTCCATTATTTTTATGCAAAATTAACAGATTTTAAAAATCTCTTAAAAATAAACTATTTATAAATTCTAATTTTCTTTCCTTCCCCTTATATTTTTCCCTCGAGAGAAGTGTTCATAGCCAAGATATACGCTTTCTCAATTCTCAATCAACTGAAACTATTTACTTCTCCTAACATTCCAAAATGTAATTTATTATGACATCTTGACTATGAAATACAATAATCTGCTTTTAATATGTTTTTGATTTGGTATTTTTAAAACTTTATTTCTTCACTTTTATTACATCAAGAATTTTTCTTCTTGTTTCTTGCTTCACTGTGCCTTTTCTCTGCAAGGGTGAAAGTCCAAGTAGAAATATAATTTTTAAGTACATATATTTTTTATTATTTCTTTTGCTGCACAGCTATAAATATGCTCCTCGGTCTTTGGGTATTACACCACACCCACCACCGGAGTTCCAGTATTCTTCATCATCACTTTGTTTCCTCTTTTCTTCCTTTCTCTTCCTCATCCCCGCTGGCAGCCATTATATTATGTCCTAGGAGTTTTTACTGCAGTTTATTCATTTGTTTGTTTCATTTCATTATAATTTACATATGAGTGAGACCGTCCTTTATTTTTTTTTCCTTCTGAATTATATCGCTCAATATGATGCCCTCACTTCTACCCAAATTGTTACAAAGGGCACAATTTTGTTGTTTTAGCTTTTCTTTTAGTTGATGCATACAATTCCACTGAGTATAAATATACCACAGCTTCTTTTTCAGTCATCTGTTGGTGGGCACTTAGGTTGTTTCCATGTCTTGGCTATTGTGAACTATCCTGCTATGAATGTGTGGGTGCTGATAATTTTCCTGCTTAGAGATTTTGTACTCTCTGAATATATGCCTAGGAATGGGATTCCTGGATCAAATTCCATCTCTACTCTTTCGAAGAATCTATAGTGTTTTCCAGAGACGTTGCATCAACGATGTGAGGTGGTATCTTATTGTGGATTTTATTTTCATTTCTCTGATTATGAGAGATGTAAAACTTTTTTTTTTTTTTTCATGTGCCTACAGACCATTTTTTGGTCTTTTTGTATAGGTGTCTGTTTAGTACTTCTACCCACTTTTTGAGTTGGATATTTACTTTTTACTGAAATGTATGAGCTCTTTGTAAATTTTGGAGATTAATGTCTCATCCGATACACATTATTTGAATACTTTTTAAATTTGGGTGGGTTGCCTTTTGTTTTAGTTGTTTTCTTACATTGTGCAGAATTTTTTTAGTTTGATTTAGCTACAATTATTTAGTTTTACTTTAGTTATTTGCTGTAGCTGTTATTTACCCAAAGAACTCTTTGAGATTGAGATTGTGGAGTGATTTCCCCACATTTTCTTCCAAGTATTTTATGGTTTTGGGTCTTATGTCCAGATGTTTAACCCATTTCTAGTTAACTTTAGTGTCTGGTGTTAATGAAAAATCTAGGTGGGGGAGGATTGTTATTGGTTTTGTTTTTTTCAGATATCTGTCCAGTTTTCCCATTTATTGAATAGATTTTCTTCATCCATTGTATGCTCTTGACTCCTTATTGACAAATCATATGTGTGGCTTTAAATCTGGGCTCTCAATTTTATTCCACTGATCTCTGTGTTTTGTTTTTGTTCCAGTACCATACTTTTTGATAGTTTGAAAAAGGAAAGTGTGATTCCTCTGCTTTTCTTTTTATTTTCCTTAGGATAGCTTAGGTAACTGAGGTCTTTCATGATTTCAAGCAATTTTTAGTATTGCTCATTCAATTTCCTGGAAAATGTCTCTAAAATTTTGATGGAAATTGCATTAAATCTGTATATTGCTTTGGGTAAGATTTTTGTTTTTATTTATTCTTCCAATCCATGAGATGAAATATTCTTCAATCTCTTTTTGTCTTCTTCTATTTCTTTTGTCTTTTCTATTTCTAGTAGTTTCCATTGTAGAGTTTAGACTTATTCCCAGGTATTATATCATTTTTGGTGCAATTATTGATCAGGGAATTTCCTCAATTTTTTACTCTCTACTTAATTGTTACATATTATTTATTAATTGTTATGTATGTATTATTGTTAATTGCGTATAGGAATGCTGATTTTTGATTATCAAATTTATATCCTGCCACTTTGCTATGCTATTCTCATTTGTTTCCAGCAGTTGTTCTTTGTTTGTTTGTTTTTTGGTGGATTCTTCAGGATTTTCTAGGTATAACATGCCATCTTCAAATAATAATAGTTGTATTTCTTCTTTCCCAGTTTGCATCACTTTTATATATTTTTCTTGTCTTATTGCTCTGCTCAAGACTTCCAAGACTATGTTGAATAGTAGTGGTGAGAGGAAGCATCTTATCAAATGCCCTTTCTTCACCTATTGACTTCATCAAATGATTTTTTTATTTCCTCTTTTTTGATTTGGTGTATTACTTTGATTGACTTGTGTATGTTGAATCATATTTGCACTTATGGAATGAAGCCCTCTTGTTCTTGATGCATTATAATTTTTTAAATGTGCTGTTGAATTTGGTTTGCCAGAATTTTGTTGAGAATTTTTGCATCTATATTCACCAGTGATATTGGTCTATAATATTCTTTTTTGGTGTGGTCTAGGTCTCGTTTGAGGATCAAGGTAATACTGGCCTCATAGTATATATCTAGGAGATTATCTTCCTTTTCAATTTTGTGGAAGCATTTAAGGAGTACGGAAATTAGCTCCTCTTTGATTTTTTAGCAGAGTGAAGTCATCTTGACCTGGGTTCTTGATTATTACTGGAAGATTGTGATTACTGCTTCAATTCCTGTGCTTGTGATTGGTCTGTTCAAGATGTTCATGTCTTCAAGTTTTAGTATTGAAAGGTTTTAAGATTCTAGTAATCTGTCCATTTCTTCATTATTGATGAATTTGCTGGCATAAAATTTCTCGTAATAGACTTTCATGATGCTTTGTATTTCTATGCTGTCAGTTGCAATCTCACCACTTTTATTTCTGATTATTTTTATTAGGGCTTTCTCTCTCCTCTTCGTTGTGAGTTTATCTAGGGGTCTATCAAACTTGTTTATTTTTTCCAAAGAACTAACTCTTGGTTTCATTGATCTTTTGGACGGTCCTTTTATTTTCAATTTCATTTATTCCTGTTCTAATTTTTATTATTTCCTTTCTTCCGCAGATTTTTGGTTTTGATTGTTCTTCCCTTTCTAGTACCTGCAGGTGTGACATTAGGAATTTAATTTGTACTCTCTCTTGGTTTGTTATGTGTGCTTGTATCAGTATAAACTTTATTCTTGGTGGTTCCTTTTGCTTATCACACATGTTCTTGAAGCTCACCTATTCATTTTCATTTTGTTCCATATAAGTCTTAATTTCATCAGTGACCCATAAGTTGTTCAGAAGCATGTTTTTCAATTTCTATAACTTCGTGGTTCTTGAGGTTTTTTTCTTTGGGCTCATTTCTAGTTTAACCCCTTTGTAGTCAGAGAAGATGCTGTCTATAATTTCAATCTTGCTAAAATTTTGAGACTTGTTTTGCATCCCCAGATGTGGTCTATCCTGGAGAACGTCTCATGTACACTTGAGAAGAATGTATATTCTTTTTGTTGGTGTAGAATACCCCTTATATATCTATTAAGTCCATTTGCTCTATAGTTTCATTTACAGTCCTTATTATCTTGTTGATTTTCTGTCTCGGTGATTTATCTACTGATTCAAGTGGAGTAGTGGAGTTTTCTACCATTATTGTATTACTGTCAATGTCTGCCTTTAGTTCTGTCAGTATTTGTTTTATATATTTTGATGGTCCAGCACTGGGCACATATATATTAATGATAGTTACTCTTTCTTGATGAATTGTCCCCTTAACCATAACATAGTGCTCTTCTGGGTCTCAGGATATTGTTTTAAGGTGGAAGTTTATCTCTTCTGATGCTTGCATTGAAGTTCCTAATTTCTTTCCATTGCTGTTGTTTTTGATATTATTTTCAATAGCCTTTGACTTTCAATCTGTTTGTCGTTGAATTTTTTTTGAGTTTCTATAATATCAATGGATCCTCTTTTTTGATCCCTACAGCAACTGTTTCTTTTGATTGATACATTCAGTCCATTCACATTTAGGGTGATGACTGATATACAGGACTTTATTTCTGTCATTTGAGTCTTTGGTTTTTAAAAAAATTTTTTTTTGTTCATTGCTTCACTTCTCATTTATTTTTATTTTCTTCTTCTATGTATGGTTTTTGGAGTCAGTTTCTTTCAGTTTCATCTATTTCCCAGCTAGGTATCTCTTTAAAGCTAATTTTGTGAATGTCATAGGGATTATCACTGTCTTTAAATCTCTATGATAGTCCTCTGTTAACTGTTGTCATATCATATGCGTGTGTTTATACAGATTCCATGATTTCACTTCTTCTATAAGTGATTTTTCTTCTCTCTTCTTTGTCCTGTCTTTTGTGTACATTTGATTTAGTCTTAATCAGTGTTCTTAGGGGTTGGTGGCTCTTTGTTTTGTTTTTTTCTTGTGGGACTTCTTGCAGAATTTATTGACTGTCAAGCTTGATAGAGGGAAACTTTATTAACTTTGGTTTATTATTGAAAACTTTTATTTCTCCATCATATTTGAGACAGTTTTGTAGGGTAGAGTATTCTTGGCTGGTAGTTTTTTACTTTTAGTATTCGAATATGAAATTCCACTTTCTCCTGATCTGTAGTGTTTCTGCTGAGAAGTCTGATGAGAGCCTGATGGCTATCCCTTTTTTGGTTATGTTTCTTTTTTCCCTTGCAGCCTTGAGTATTTTTTCTTTGTTGTTGACTTTTACAAGATATACTTTGATATGTAGAGGACAGCTCTTTTTATACTTAGAAATTTTGGTGTTCTATATGCTTCTTAGATTTCCGTGGTTATTTTTTGTGACAGCTATAGGAATTGTCTTCAGTTTCTATGATTGGTTCCTTCGCATGACTGAGTCTGTTATGGAGGCTTCCATGCTTATATTCAATATCTTGACTGTGTCTTTTATATACAGCATTTCTAGTAAGATTTTCTGCATGACATCAATCTCTTTGGTGACTTACCTCTTTGACATGCCACTTCTTTTTTGAGGTCTTCTAATTGCTTTTAGGTGGTTGTGTGTGCTCCTACATCTCATTCAGTTTTTTTATAACTATTATTTGGAATTCATTCTCTGTTAGGTCTACCATCGTTAATGGATTTATTTTCTGGGGAGGTCTGACATCTTCAACTCTTTGGACCATTCACAGTTTTTTGGATGACTTTGATTTTGGCATGACTTTCTACTCTGTGTTATATTTAGCAGTTTTTTCTTCATTTTTTAATGTTATATTTCTCCCTGAGTTCTGATGTTGAGTCCTGGTGTACCAGCTCCTTGGTTTCAGTGGACGGTGGTGTCTGTTTCCCTTTCATGAATGCTTTCTGGACGGCCACAAATGTTGTTTTAGTGAGGTCCAAATAGGTTCTGTGCGGATAGTGGACAACTCTACAGATAGGAAGCTCTATAATCCAAGAACCGAGTAAACAAATAAATCTTGTGAGTTCTTTGGAACCCATAGCTTTCCAGCATACAGAGAAGGGGGCTCCCAGGTGGTTCTTATGTGCACTCCCATGAACTATTACTGTAGCTCCCCTGGGTGATGTATCTGAGCCAGTTCTTGCTCCCTCATCTTTATCAGACAGCAAGATTATTTTAGCCTCAGTGTTGTCTTTTAAAAACTGGGAACATTGGGTTTTCCTCTGCACTGATCTCCAGTGCCTGGACTCTCAACTAAGCACAAGTTTTGAAATACCTTCTGATTATTTCAAGGAAATGTGCTCTGTTTCTCTGCAGTGACCTAGTCAGGGAGAACGTTTAAAGTCTGTCCCTGTGAGATTTCTTGATCACCTTCGGGCTGATATTTACTCACCACAGTCTCCAGCATAGGGGGGAGTGGGGTGGTCACAAGTAAATATTCTTTCATTCCCTTGCACAGTTATTGTAACTCCTTTGAGTGATTGGGTCTGGCAGGTTCTTGTTTCCCTAGATCCTTGCTAAGGAACAAGATTGTCTTTTGCCTCTGTGCTGTTCTTGAAGACAAATTTTGTTGCAAATAATACCCAAAGTTCACAGATGTCTCCATCCTTCTCTTTTTCTTTTTTTTTTAAGGAAATGTGCAGGCAGGAATTAAGGAAAGTAGGTGGCAGGTAGGCAACAAGAGAGAGGAGGAACCATCTTAAAATTGCATTTCCGTTCAGTTGTTTATAGTGGTTGCTTCCCCCCAGGACCCGGGACTTGAACCCAGGGGTATGTGGCTTGCATCCTTCAAAGGAGATTGACCTAACTGCTGCTCCACCAGTGCATGCCTTATTTTGGTTTTTGTTTGATCTTATCTTTTCCTTTCTTCTGAGCCTGTACATTTTCCTCTTATCCTATTTCTTCACTTTTTGACTATTCACCTCTTACTTACAGTCTAAGAAATCTCACTTCAGTTTTTAACTACCAAGTATATTGTGACTATTCCCAAATGAATACCTTTAAATATGAATTATGAGTTCCATATCACCTGCTCTAAATCTTGACATTAACAACAAAAAAACTAGATCCTGTCACTCTTTTCACTTATATATTTCAAATAATTAAACATCATCCAAGTAACCAAAGTCAGAGGACAAGAAATCATTTTTATTCTCTTTCTCCCTAATTCCAATAATCCCGTAATCTTATCAACTGTGCCTCAGTTATAACCTTAATTCTCCCACATCTTCACTATAGAATCTTTCAAATCTTTGGTTAGTATGACTATTTTAACAATATTAATTGATATTGAAACATGAAAATAGGCTTTATTTTTATGAACTTGTGCTTTCTTCTATTTCTTTCAACAAAGTTCTACAGTTATTGGTGTGTAAATCTTTGATATCCTTGTTAAAATTATGTTTTCTAACTCCTTGTTGAAATTCTTATCTTCTTGCATTTTTTCCTGGTTTTATAAAATTGTGTCCTCTTGTAGATCTCTGAGCATCTTTAGGACAATTGTTTTGAATTTTTTGTCAACAGTCCATGTATCTCCATTTGGGGCAGTTATTCTATGTTTACTGTGTTCTTTTGGTGAAGCCTTGTTTTCCTCCTTGTGGCCTTGCATACATATATATGCACATTTGAATAAGCAATCTCCTCTTCCAGTACTTATGGACTGAATTCAGTAAGGAAATACCTTCACATTCAAGTGGGAGCCTAGTGGGGTGTCCTGTGACTCCAGCTGTAGTGATGCAGAACACCCAGTGCAAGGATGTATGGCAGCTCTTGGGCGGGAGTAGGGTTCATGTCTTTTTGGCTCAGATCATTGAAATCCACAGCACCAAGAACTGTGTGGTCTTTGATAATGCTTCAGGGGTCCACAGTGACTGCAAGGCTATTGAGTTTGTCAACAGTGTCCCTGTAGTGAAGGACAACTGTGGGCAAACAACTGTGGTGGCCAGGGCAGGTGGTGTGTACACACTGGGCTGTGGGAGAAAAATTACAAGTACCTGTCTAATAGCAGTGGTCACTTGTAGACACATAGGTAGTGTTGGAAGCCAAGACCAAAAGAAAGTGTCTGGGTCAACTGCTGGCACAATGGCATCTACCAGGCCTTGGATGATGGCACACATAGTCAAGGTTTCCAGATCATGCCACTGGTATGCACAAGGCAGGAAATAGGATAGCAGAGTGCTTTGCAACTGCACAACTGGTGGATCTAGGCCAAGTGCACTCACTGTTGTTTATCTTGCATTCACACAACCAGAGTCCTGGGGTGGTAGTTGATATGAATCCAGAACCTAGTTATGTATCGGAAGACACTTGGATGACTGCAAATGTGGATAGTACATTTAATTTAGGAGGATGGAGTCTAGGGTCTCTTCCATCATTTGGTAAAGTCACTTCTTTAAAATAAATTTCCGTTTGAAGATTTTTGACAATGAAGTATCATTTATCTCCATAATAAACCTTCTTGAACACAAACATGGCTACAAATTCTGAAAGACTTTTTTACTTCTTCTGTCACTCAATATTAAAATCAACCTGGGTGTCATCAGAGGTTAGTATTTATTTTCCTTCATCTTTATACAATAGATGAAGCCTTTCAAAGTCTGAGTTTACTCTGGATGTTCTTTGACTTGCTGCCTTGAGTAAACCTTAATCTTTATTTCTAACTCCAGTTATCTCTAAAATATTTAAAGCAAAGTCGAAGTGCATCAAGGTCCAGAACATAATGTCAGATAAGAGCTAGCTTTAATTTTTGTCTACCCTCAGATCTTTCAGCTTCCACTTTATTTTTGGTCTGCAAATGTGTTACTTCTTGACAGTTCTACATTAAATTTGAAAAACTAAATATTCAAATATTTTATTCTATGTATTTTAGTGAGAGATGTATTCAGTGTCTCTAATTTGTTAATACTGATATTGCCACTCATCCTATTTGTCACTTAGTGGTTTCTGGTTCTGAAACTACAACACTGATTTTCTCAGGATTCTTTTCTAGAAGGTCTCTAATTGAAATATTTGAATGAGTTATCTGTGCTTAAACCTTTTCACATAAAAAGATTGATATTCCCCCGAATCAGCTATAAATTTATGATTATATATTAAAAATATGAATATTTTATTTTGAAATAATCTTCTATTTATTATGGCAGTTTGATACAAATGCTTATACATTTGACTAGGCATCTCTTTCCAGTGAAAAATTCCTTGCCAATTTCTTTGGGCAAATCCTTATTTTCTTTGGCACTTAAATCATATGTGAAGAAGTGATTAAAACTAAACCCAGTAATCTCCATAACAAGTCATGGGATTCATGTGGCAAAGCTAAACCATTAAAATTCTCTTTGAGTATTTTGTATTTTTAATGAACACTTCTGAGTGCTGTGCCCTAAAATGAGATCCTAGAATTGCTATAGTCTCATTTCATTAATTCTCTTTCAGTTATGTTAACAAAACAGTAGCTTGCTAGTAATACCATTAATTTATTCTTTTTAAAGTAATTTTTATATTCAATAATAACTCTTTGCTATTGACAGATACCTCATCTTAAAGTAGCTTAAATTTGAAAAAGGAAGGAAGAATGGAAGGAAGGAAGAAAGATAGATATTTATTGGCTCATAAATATAAAAATTTTTAGTCATGGATGTAGCCTCAGGGTCTCAAACTACAGCAGCATGACACAGATTTTTCCTTGATGGTAACCTCCTCTAAGTTGGTTTCATTTTCTATACAAGTACTCATTACAAAATAAACCTATAGTTCCATTGTTCTGTCATAACCTATATTTCATATGGAGAGAATATATCTTGTCAGTTCATTTTAAAAAACGTTCTGGAGGATATCACTAGAACAAATAAAGTAACTTGAATCCAAGAGCAAGGGTGAAGGGAATCTCTGTGCATGCCAATTTTAAAAGCCAACATCAGGAATCTAGAATTCTGAGGGGTGAGCACCACACAAAATTACTTGGCTCAATATGGTATGAGTAGAGTTTCTTTAAAAGGAATAAAATAAGATTCAACTGGGAGAAGCAATACAGTTTAATTCAATAATAAAATAACCATTATACTTTCTCTTGCTTCTAACCAAAAAAGAGTTATTTAAATTCTGATTTCACATTCATTTGTATTTTTTAATGTATCCATGTGGACATATTTTATGTCTTTATCTTCAATGATACTTAATCATGAAATATTTGAGAAGAGAAAAATAAGAACTTAAAGGCTAAAATATAAGCTCTATTCTATTTATTTGTAGGTATATACTTTTTCCCAGGAGTCAATCTTTCAGCGAAAAACTATGAAAATGTATGTCATTGGTGAAAAAGAAGACATAAGATGGTAACAAGTTAAAGAGATCAGTTGAAGCATAAAAGTTAAGTATACGAAACACTTTCATTCAGGAGAGTGCTTTTATCTTTGTATTTAGAGAATATCTCATGTTTATCATCGAAACACATTGACTATCACAAATTTATATTTGAAGGGAATGGTACTTTGTGTAGCTCATGCTATGAATTATTTTCAATTTGTTTAAAGTTATCTGTTGTGTTTGATTTTAAAAGTGAATTATTTGAGTCAATTAACTTTTTGTCTTAAGAATTAATGAATATGCATATGCATGTATATTCCTATAAAGATTCATTACCTACAGAGGGTCGAGTTAATTGCCCTGTAGAATCACAGTGGGTGTTATCATGTAATTAAAAGTGGATGTGCTTTGGAAACAAACTTTTCCTTGAAATCTGAAACTGGCATTTAAAATGTGTCAT
This sequence comes from Solenodon paradoxus, assembly GCA_004363575.1. Taxonomy (NCBI): domain Eukaryota; kingdom Metazoa; phylum Chordata; class Mammalia; order Eulipotyphla; family Solenodontidae; genus Solenodon; species Solenodon paradoxus. The sequence continues at coordinate 879,500 of RJWH01000040.1, read as the reverse complement.
ATTAGACAAAAAAATATAACCTATCCCTGCCTCAGTTTCTCAGTCTGTAAAATTAATTTGAATTGGTATTTACCTTCTCTTGTCTGGGTGAAATTGTGGCAGTTATGCAGCCTCTCTAAGCTAGTTGTTTTTCATCTGCAAAATGTGAACACTATGTTAAAAGTTAACTGGGAGCATTAATTGAGATGATGCTTGCATAGAGTCCAGAACACTGCGAGTTTGGCATACATAACAGTTCCCATCACCATTTGCCATTAAAAAAACCTCTTAAATGCTCTATTATTTCTTGTTTTGCCACTACACTTTTAGAGAAAACACATTACATTATTGTGCTTTATCTTTCAGCTATAAGACTAAACTTAAAAGAAAACATTTTTTTGGAAACACCTAACTAAAATTTAGCTATTTAAAGGCATAGTTTCATAACTAACTATATTCAAAGTAATTAAAGATACAATATGCTAAATAAATTCTTAAAAGGGGCATTATGTTTTCACAGTGATCACTTGAATGTAAGCAATATTTGTATAATCCTTATAGCACTATTAACACTTCTACATATTAAAGTAGAGAATATGGTAACAGGAGGTTTCTCTTTTGGTTATCTCATGTCAATGTCTAAGAAAGAAAACACAAATAAAAACATAAATGATTTTTGACATTTAAAATTGAATTCTTAAATTAACCTGCACTAATGTTAGCAGTTGCACAGAATTCGGTTGCTAATTAAGACTCACAGATGCCAAAGTAGTATTTACAAATCTACTCTATTTCAAAAAAGAAGAAATGGAAAGAAAGCAACAGCATTAATGGAAGGACATGCACCACAACAAAGGGAAGCCTCACAGCAAAGGTATAAACAGACCTGGTGTGATTCCCAGTTGCCATATCTCTGTAAGGGCAAGAGGAAATGTTCTCCAGTTTCAGATCAGGATTTAAAACTAAGATAGAGTCACTAGTACTCTGCTGGCTACCTAGAGTTTTAATGAACCCAGCCTTAAAGTCACAGTCTTTGGGGAGTCTTAAAAGAACAGTTTGTAGCTCATAGGTCTCATTGCATAAATAAACAATTCTGACTGGTCTGAAATGCCTCCCAATTTGGGGAAAACAGGGCTAAAATTCAATACTATTAACCAATTATTTATGACAAGGGATAAATACTTTAGCATAATAAAAGCTCATGGAAAAGAATTGAAACAGAGTCAAAAATCATAGGCTGATGGGATGTATAGCTATACATATTTAGAAAATAATAAATACATAGCAAAATAAAATTTAATTGTAAAAAGTGAAACAAATCATCGTATTTAAATTTTCTCTCTTCATATAAAATTTTACCATATTCCAAAATGTACACACATTATTTGATTACCAAAAATTAACTGAGAAAGGCATTCTCATACCCTGCTATTAGGAGCATAAATTGATACAAATTATTCTGACTTTGGTATCTCCACATTAGTTATATAACTCAAATATTTGTCTAGAATGGAAATCAGGACTTTATATAATGCTATTTCTTTCACTTTCTAGCATTTATACTATGTTTTTGAACTTGTCAAGCATAATTTAAAAAAATCTTCTAGATAAACATATATCTCTTATTTGATTTAAGTGAATATGAGCAATAGGTATATTTTAGAGTTTCCTCTTATGCAGGTATTACTGGTATTAAATTTTTACACAATATTTCAGCATATATATTAAACAACATACCAATATCTCCTAAAATATCCAATTTTATTTTCTTTATACTTACATGTTGCATCTGAGGAGAATAGTAACATTATTTGTATTTTAAGCCAAGCGACTCATATTTTAATTCTGGTTCTTTTCCAAATTAGCTGTATATTATAATTAACTAATTCTTCAAATCACTTCAAAAGTTCATTCAAAATTTTTTACACAATTCCCAAACTTTTATTCGTCCTCTTCCCTTTTTTAACAGTTTGCCTACTTCTTGAGAAAATATAATTCTTCACAATAGAAAACAACTCAGCTTTCTTAATCCTCAGCAGATGCATTTGCATAATTTTCTATTTATTGGTTAGTCCAAAGTAAATGCTCTGAACTTCAAAGATTTTTTTGACCATTGAGACTCCTTGATCCCTCACATATCTTCAAAATTTTCTTTTTAAATTCTCCATTCTTTTTTATTTAAAGAATATAACCAACAGTCAAACAAAAGTGTCCTGTTCTTTCACATTTTTCTCCAAATAACACATTAGAACACCTTAGCTTGTCATAGCAAAACTTTCTGAAAGATTTATTATCTACTGTTAAAGAAAAAAATATTCAGTAGAATTTGTCTTGAAAGCATGTTATGGGGGAGCACTATCATAATCAACATAGGGAATGCTGTGATGAAATTGTGCAGTGTGGGAGACAGACTGGGCTTAATTCTGAAAACAACATAAACAATTGAGTATTTATAGCCAACGAGCAAGTTAGTGGTCAGAGGACTGAAAAATAATTAGAGAAAACAATGGTGATGGGGTGATTTTTGCTAAACAGGATGTTTGCTGAAGACAAGGCGGAGTGATCAGACATCTTTTGGGAGTATAAATGAGAGATTCAGAATGAGGAACTAATCATATAATGAGAATGATCAGATACTAAAGTTATGAGCTACTGGTCAAGCTGACTTAGCAAGTTTCTGTAAAACAGGATTTTAAATGAAGTGCACAGGTAAACTTAGGAGAAGATTTTGGAGCTTCCCTAAAGTTTGGCTAGGCTACACATTTTATCATTGTGTCAGTATCTCCTTCCTTTTGGTCTTCTCGCAAGTACTCCCCACATATCATCAAAGAAATGTGAATAAAAGCTGTAATGAATTATCACCTCACACCAAAGAGAAGGAACTATATCAAAAATACTAGAAACAACAAATATTGGAGAGGGTGGGTGTGGAGAAAAAGAAATCACTTCTGCATTATTAGGGGAATGGAAATTAATGCAAACTCTTTCGAAAGCAGTATGGAATTCCTCCAGAAAATAGATGGAGCTCCATTTGACCCAGAAACTCCATTTCTAGACATAGACACAGAGAATACAAAAAAGTTGATCTAAAGAATACACACAAACACACACACACACACACACACACACACACACACACACACTCTCTCTCAATGGAATTCTTCCAGCTGGAAAAAAGATAAAGTCATGCCTTCTGCAACAAACAGTCTGAATGGAAATGAACGGGATCATGTTAAGCAAATTAAACCAGAAAGAACAAACTATAGGATGGTTTCATTCCTACGTGAAGCATAAAAAAACCGTTGTAACCCAACAAAATTCACAGGATGCGAGACTAGATACCAGGGAGATATAAGAGGGGGGCCGTGGGGGCGGAGGATAACAAGGTGGTAGTAAAGGGCACTAGGAGAATACATGGAGGTGGGTGGTGGGTGTGGTGTAAAATGCTCACAGACTGAGAAACAATTTCAGTATCCCAAAATGAATATACAAATGTATACAAAAGAAATAATAGATTATTATTTAAAAAATAGAATTCCCCTAGTAAATTTCATCTATAATATGTCCCATCAATCTACAGAAATCACTTTTCTAAATGGCAAAAATGATCTCCATGTATACAAATGACATGTAAAATCAGCAAATAATTTTTTTCACTACTTATGATATTCATTTTATTTTTTCCTTTTGAAATACTTTATTCTATTGTTCTTTTCTAAATTTTTCCCTGTTGGGGTACTCTTTTTGTATATTATAGTTGCATTTTTATTCTTCTATCCTTGATATTAATGTAGGAATTATTTAAAGCTCAATTCTATGCCAATTTTTATAAATGTAATTTTATATGATGGCTACAATTACAATCTGTGTGCAAATCTATATCATACATTTATATTTCTAACCCTCCTCCTTTAATAATACCCCATTCACAAATAGCAATCACTGTTAGAGTTTTCTAGTTGTGTTGATATTAAATTATTTTTCGCAGGCTCTCCTGAATACTAGACCAACAGAAGCAGTCAAATACAGAAGAAAAAACTTTCCAAATGCACCAATGAATATATTTTTTTCCTGATTCAGGCTAATCATATGACCTTATATAAGTAATCAGCTCCTACTGACCTTATCTGTTCCCTTATCTATATGCTAATGTAGGATCTGCATTATTAAATAATCTTTAAAACCTTTCTATTTTTATTATTAGATTTGAACCTGGTTGGCTCAATAATCTTAATATTGATATTGATAAGTAACAAGTAACCTTTTATTACTGTGTTGTAAGACATGACATTTATATAAATAACAGGAAAAGCAATTAAGACCTATGAAGTAACTTGTAATGACCTTTATACTTTTAGAAGTGTATTTATTAGGATTTGTTAATAAGACTGAAAAAAAGATAAGAAGAGAGGAAGGGAGAGGGATGTGGAGAAACAGGGTGGGGTCGGGGAGAGAGAGAGAAAGAAAAAGGAACTAGGATAAAAATTAAAACTATCAAGTGAACACAAAGTTATGGTCAACTATACTAGAAAAAGATAAAGCTAGGAGTCATGAAATAGAAGATAAAAACAGAATTTGAGGGGAAAAGTTGAAGAATGGTGGAATTATCCAGGCATGAATAGGAGATAGAGAGAAAGGTCTGTCTCCTATGAGTGTTTGTGTAGAAGTAAGGGCTAAATTTCCTGAAAGGACAATTGATGATAAAGTCTCTCACTTCACAATATCCTCTAGCATAGTTCTGATATACTACAAATTGAAATTCCTGTCTGATACCATTTAGCAGAAAAGAACACTCTTTATCAATACTTCTAATAATAACAAGAATGTTATTGGTAATAATATCTGTGAAGTCAGGGTCCATGCTCTGAGACTTTTTTTCTTTAGGTCCTTATATCTAGATCTTTCTGTACCTAACTTCAATTAAAAAATAAGACATGTAACTGTTTCCATGCAAAAAAAGACATAAAAATAACAATCCTCTCTTAAATTCACCATTTAATCAATAACTGATTGCTGAAGTCATCACTTACTTTAATAAAGTAGACAATGTAATTTTTATAATACTGAATAATGAAGAGGCAGGATAGTAAGTTTAGATACACAAGTAAACATAATATAAATCAAAGCAGAATCTAGTTCAAAATATTCATTTTATGCATTCGTTAATTCATTCATTTATAGTTGTGTTGAATGAATAAATGTGTTTGTCATTAATACTACAGATATGATATTATATCATCCTGCCTTCAAAAAATAGGGCTTTGCAGTGTGGAAGCCAAAAAGATATCCCCATTTTCTATTTCTCTAAGGTTCTTCACAGGTTGTATTAGCAGCATGGATGAATGAATCTCAGTTTTTGTCTCCTGTTGTGAGAAAGAATTCAAATCACCGAACAGGTGAAGCAAAGCCAAGAAAGAAATTAATAGGCAAAAGGAAGGTACATTTGGGAGGCATCTGAAATGAAGGCTTCAACTGCTCTAAGAGGTGGAGTTTGAAACCTGCTGACCAAGATCTAGGGCAAGTCTATAGCCCCTCTTCTTATTTCAAGAGCCTCACTAATGGAATATTTCGAGACTGCTCCTCGCGGATATTTTATATGACTATCAATAATTTCAACATTCATCTTCATCAAAGTTCCCTTCCACATTTCTTGCTCCATGTAATTTCTTTCTGCCTCTTTCCTGCATAGTTCCTTTATACCTATATGGCCATCACCATTTTGTCAGTTACTCATACATGTCTTTCATCTGCCCCAGCTCATGTATATCTAACTCCCTGTCCTAACAGTGGGATTAAAATCAAATTAACATTATATATGATTAGTAAGAGAAAAGCCCAAAATTAATGATGAAAGTATGGAGAATTTAGATTGTGGTAAATTCTGAGGTAACTGGGACAGATCAAAGTATGATAAAGGGATCCTGGGATATATGAGAAAGAGGATGTATCTTCATATAGCAAGGAGAGATGACTCAAAAGTAAAGATAGTTTTAACTTTCCTTTATATTTTATTCTAAGAATAAGGAAAAATTACTTGGTTAGGGTTAGGGTGGAAGTCCAAGGAATGTCTTCTTCCATTAAGAAAAAAGGAAAACAAGTTTAGGAAAAAGGGAGTAGCCTCTCCTTTGCCTCTGGTATAGTCCTCAATTGTCCTTTGCTCAGGAGCTCTATTCTGAGAGTCTTGGGATGATCTGCTTTATATCCATCAGTGGGAAATGTAAATGAAAATTATTTTGCAATGAATTACAGAAGGAAAATAATGAAGACATAAGTTTCCAAGAGATTTAACAAGAGGAATGAGACTTTAAAAAATGTTTTTCCAAGTCAGGTGATGGGTATGAAATGAAAGAAATTATGAGATTTTAAGGTGTACAGTTTAAGAAAAAAGGAATAAGTTTGTTAAGAAACAGAAAAATAACATCAAATATGTTTTTGAAATGGCAAATAGACACATTTCAGTGCTAGTTTTCCATAGTAACGTAATTACCATACATTTAGTATTGTTGTTAAAACAACAAACATTTATTATCTCACAGACTTTTTAGTTCAAGAGGCTAACATGCTTTCACAAAACTGCAATCAGGTATCACTGAATATAATTCTTATTTAGAAATTAAACAAAGGAAATGTAAGCTTCAGCACCCCTTCACATTACTGGTTAATTCTTATATAAGACTCAGATTTCCTTCTCCTGCTGACTATTGACCTAGAATCACTCAGTAAATTTACCGTAAATTTTAAAGTTGAAATGAGACCAATTGGAGTACCACCAGGCACAGCAGGAAGCAGGAATTGGGGTGGGGTTGTGTTCAGGCAAAGGAAGGTGTTGGGAGAGGGTGGAGGCAGGAGGCAGGGGAGGTTCAGGCCAGCTCTGGAGAGGAGGTAGGGGGTGGCCATTCATTGCGGCTAAACAGGGATGATAGAGGTCAAACTGGCAATATGGTAACCCTAACTGTCCACTAGTACAGGTCCTTGACTTGTGGTCCTCTTCATCTTCAAAGCCAGCAACAGACAATCTCACATCAAATCTAGCCCTACTCAAAACTTCATCTGTCAGTGTTCATTTGATTAGGTCAAAACCATCAAGAGAATATTTTTGATCACCTCATAGTCAATTGGTTAATAACCTAATGTAATATCTAATATCTCATTATATTCATAGGTTATGCCTACCATCAAGGGAGGAGAAGATTGCAAGACATGTACAACAGGCTAAAGGATCTTGGAGGCCACTCTGGAATTCTTGCTGCCATAGGTTAGATTATAGTAAGAAATGGGGCAGGAAAGTCAGGCAATAATCTGGTTTAATATGCAATTGATGAAATCAGGCACCTTTATGAAGAATGTTTAGTTCCAAAGTAAAAATGCTGAGTTTTATCTTATAGGTAAGATGGAAATGCTGAAGGATTTTAAAAAGTGAAGTGATACTATACATATGCGTTTTACAAAGACAGAACTGGCATGTCAAAGGAGGCTGCATTGAACTCAGGGAGAAGCAGAAACAGAGAAATTGTTGGTGTTTATAATAGTATATGTTAGGGCTTCTCACCATCTGAAATATTTCCCTGGAAAGGACATTTTTATATCGGCAGTAGTATTTTTTTACTGTTGAAATCATTGGTTTTAGTGCTACCAGAGTCAAAACTTCTGGGATCACAAATGACCATCCTAGACAACAGACAATGATCTTGAGTCTTAGAAAATTCTGAATGTCTTATAGGATACTCATATGATCCAAAAGTTGTTTGAAATTTAGCTTATAATGATATTTATTTTACAAAAAATTGATAAAAATACATTTTGCATGATTTTAATATATGGTAACACTTTCAGAAAAGCAAAGTTTGTATAGAAAGAAAAAAGTTTACATTTTGTTTTTTTCACAACTGTACATTAAGTCGTTCACTGTTTTGAAAACTGTGAGTAATGGCAATACTGCTTATATTTTACTTATCAGTTTAACATCTTTGTAATAGTTTTTATCTTTCATGAGAATTCATTACAATGAGTTCTCATGCAGTTTTTTCTTAGTACATGTTTGTTAAAATGCTTATTTACAATAAGATCATTTTCCTTTCGTTTTTTTTCTTTAAGATTTCTATTTTAGTGTTAGTATATGAAACTAATACTTTAAAATTGGTTTATAACTGATATTATCTATATCATATTATTTTATATTATGGATAAATCAGTAAAGAAGTGTTTAAACAACTTGCTATAAAAATGAAATTTTAAGGTGATAGGTGTTGAAAATCAGATTAATCTTTGATAAAGTCTTTAACTGGGACACAATGATACGAATTCAAAAGAGAGGCTTTGGGTTGAATGTATTAAAGCAAAGTAAGTCCCACATACTGATCTTTTAATTGTATAATGAGAGACTATAGAGAATGCTGTAAAGGTATAAAGCAGATCCTCCTAAATCTCTCTCATAATTGATCTCCTGAACCAAGGAAAATTTAGGAAAATCTTGCCAATTTCCTAATAAAAGAAAAAAAATCACTATTCCCTTGGCTTCCATCCTAACCCAAATAAAGAAGTGGTCATTGTTCCTTTATCACCAGAAATCTTAATATAGTCGTTCGTTAGGTTATCTGTAAACACATACTAACAAACCTATCTGTACTTTCAGGGCAAAGATGAGTCATCCGTCCTTGCCACATCTAAGATCTGGTCTTCTCTTCCAGACACTCCAGGCCCCCTTTATCACGTTTCAGCACAGGATACACATTTGGGTGTGCCCCAGTAATTCAGAATTTACTGCCATGAAAATTCTCCATACATATGTAATTACGTTTGGGCTTTTCTCTTAATGATCATCTCTAATGCAATTTTTTTGTTATTGTCCAGCATGTGAAGAACCTCAGAGAAATGGGAGAAATTTTCCTTGGCTCCCACAATTAGCAGAACTCAACCAAACTCCCACATATATCTGAAAAATCACATATTGCTACTGTAACTATTTTCTATACATTCAGCCATTTCGGTATCTTAGATTCTCTGCCTGAGAAATCCCTAGCTCAGAAGAAAATCAGTCCAAATTAAATGAGATTTCATGGATAAATACCTAAGCTTTCTTATTTCTCATTGGGATGATTTAGAGAAACATTTATCCAATTTGGAACAGGTAACCCAGTCTTCCTCACTGTAACCTACTCTAGAGATCACACATTATTGACTTTTCTCATATTCAGTATACATGCCCCCATTTCTATTCTGGCTTTGTAAGATTATTTCCAAATAAAAAATCTCTTACACAGATTTTTGCCCAATTATGTTTGCGGTGGGGTGGGGGAAACACAAGTTATGAGAAAGAGAAAGGTATTTCATATATATATATATATATATATATACATATATATATACACACACACAAAAAATTTTTAATTGCTGTTCTTCAATTTCACTCACATAGTTGCATAACTTGTTCCCTCTCCTTTTTAAGCTTTTGCTTACATGCAGATCTCTTGTTGCATGTTTCCTTCCAGGACTATACTATTTTATATGTTGACATACACCCTCACAAAGCATCCCTTAGCACTCTTCTGCAGGTCCTTACAAGAATGGAGATGTGGGAGTCGCCAGTTTGGATTTGGATAAGATTGCATAGAAGGATGAGCACAGTTAGAGTAGTTTCTAAGATATAAAAATTTCATACATCGAAAAGATTTTAGACGATGAAAACAAAGAAAGCACATAGTTTACATATAATTTTCCCTTTAGGAAAGAAAAAAAAAAAAAACTTACATGAGCATTTTAATATCTAGCCAATCTAAATTTATATTTCAACTTAAATGTATGACTGGTTTCTGTTTCATGCTTCTATTAAAGATATTACTTGCTTTAGAGCAGTTTCAGCTACTAAAAAAAAAAATTTGTTTAATTTCTGTCACCATGGAGTAAATTTAGAGTCACATTAGCGTCAAACTATTCAGCTGAAAATACTAGTTTTCATTTCTCATAGCTAAAATGAATTTTCAACAACTGCTGCCATTAAATAAAAGTTATCTTCAATACTTACTCATTTTTAAGACTTCTCCCCAATCGCTTTTGAAGATAAGCCTGCTGTGAATAGCCTCCCCTTAATGCCTCCTTCCAGAATATTGAAATAAACTTCTTTATAGATATTTTTGCTTCAGATATGCACACTGAATAAAAACAAGCTTTTGATTGTACTTTAGAAGATTAAATCCATCATATAAATGTAAGTATTAGCCTTAGGAAATAAACCTATAGTTAAATTTCCAGTGTATATACCCTAGTTTTTTAAGAGAATTTTTAATTAAAAAATGTGAATGATAATAAAATATTTAGGAAATTGTGCAAAAACAAGCAAAATCCAAATATATTAAATCAAATGAAGAGCACTTTTTGTAAGAGATCCCTACAAGGGTGACAGTAATAAAGAATTATGCAGTTTGATAGTTAATCATCTGTGTCAATTTGATTAGATCAAAGGGTACCCAAAAAGTTAAACTATTCCGGGTTAGCCTTTGAGGGTGTTTCTGGGAAGAAGAACATTTGAAAAGCAGACTCTGTGAAAAAAGATAGCTCTATTCAAGACGAATAGGTCTTATCCAATACGCTGAATAGAGCAAACTGACGGATTAAGGGAGAAAACTACCTCAAGTAAATAACAGTCAAATATGACATGCCCATAACTAACATATTACTCGATGAAGAAATACTGAAAGCTTTCTTCTAAGATGATTGGCAGTACATATTTATTATTCAACACAGTATTAGAAGTTCTAGTCATAGCAAGTAGGTGAGGATAAGTAATAAATGGAACCCAAATTAGAAAGAAATAAAATGATCTCTGTTTGCAGATATATAATCTCATATATACCAAACACTAAAACTTTCACAAAAGATGCTAGAACTAATAAATTCATCAAACGGCAGCAGTATACAAACTCAGCACACCTACCAGCAAAATCAATAAATTCACATCAATAATATAAGTAATATAATTCTTCCAGGATGGCAAACTGTTAAGATTTCAGGCTCACTGCCTCTCTACAGTACAATGAAGAAAACATCTATTTGTCTACCACAATGTGAAAGTAGGAGAGGCCAGTCTAAGTGCTACAATACTCTGTTGGGAGATACCAGGATCTGGGGAGGAGATACCAGGATCTGGGGAGACACTGCCAAAACTGGTACTCTCCCAAAGCTAAAGGACTTTCTCCTGCAGCAAGCACTCCCATATCTGGGACCTGGCTTTCAGTCACTGAGTCAGAGGCCTTGACATGGCATGGATAGAGGATTAGTATCTTGGTGAATGAAGACAGCAATTCCTCAGGGTATCAAACTAACAGATTCAGTAAGTCTGGAGTAGATCCTAAACACCTTTAAATTAATTAAAACTTCTGAGATAAGTGATATAAATTGCCATTTGAAAACTACTGGTCTGAAAGATAATAAAGTTAAGCTAGAAAGCAAAATTGCAACCAAGTTGAAATTTAAGAAAATGACTGAAATGATGTTTGTTATTGGCTTATGTCTGGTAAAAAAAACAAGACTATGATGATTAGAAACATTATTGGCAGAAAGGTAACCAACAATTCTCTATGAAATTCCCATAGAGCATACAATTCCTCAAATATTTATTTGAAAACATTTTAGTAATACAAACAAAATTTAACCTAGCACGGATTTAGCATCTTTTCAGACCTGACAATGCCTCTCATGAAATTCATTAGAGGTAGCTCTAATATGGGGAAGACAATAAACAGTAAATGAAGGAAATAACATATCAAAATTAAGAAGGTTTTACTAAGATGTAAACATATTTCATAGCTTTTCAAACAGTAATATAAACCAAAGCATACGTAATTCACTTTCATGTTCTTTTTTTCTTATTCTCTTTCATGATCTGGAATAGACTGACAATTACATTAGGGCAAATGCAGAGCATGCATGAGGTCAAATCAAATTTAGTAATATTACTAAGATGTTATTAACATGCAATATGTTCATCATTGCTATATCCAAAATAATTACTAGACAAACTTTTTAAATACTTCAGTTTATTTTCCAGTAACATATATCAATATCAATATTTTAATGCAAAAGGAAAACTCTTGGAAATTCTCAAAAACTTCAACAGCAAATAACTATGAAAGCCACCCTCCCCACTGTCCCCTCAAAAAAATACTCTTTAAGACAAAACTACCTTTTTGCTTCAAATGCTAAAAGTATTTAAAGTCACATTTCTCTGAAACTATTAATTTTCAGTCTAAGCTTTATATTACTTACAATTTTTAACCAAAGTAAAAAAGTTGCAATTTTCAAACAAAACTAGGAAGGGGTGATATTGATACTTGTGTACTACCTATTATACAAATTTGCAGAGCTCTGAGTTTTACAGCATATATATATAAAACTGTTACTGTCCTAAAATAAGCATAAATGAATTTTATTATATACACAGATATAGTATTCATGTAGCATACACAAATAAAATACCAAATGATGTAAACAGATTAGATTTAATAAGCAATGATGTAGCAGTCTTACTTAGAAGTGAGCTAAGTACCTAATGATTATCCATTAATTCAATTTACTAACAGTTCAATTATTAAGTTAATAAAAGTTTTTGGAAATTATCTGCTAGCTGACACATTAAAATATAATTATTATTGTAATAGTTTGTCAGAATCGTGATTCAATTTGGTTTAAAAATACATACTTTTCATAATGTTGAATAGTATGTAGAAGTCTCAGATAATCAATAAGTGCAAAAAGTTAGGGAAAATATAGCCAAGTAGGATAAAAATCTATACTCAAACTTAAGAGTCAGAAGATAAAAAAAAGTTTCTTTTATTAAACAAAATCACGAATCTCATTTATCAAAGATTTATCTTAGTTATGAAAAACTAAATTTTTAAAGATTTCTAAGTAGGTTTCTTTATATATTTTAAAATCTAGTACATTGATAGTCATAGAAGATCAATTTCCTTATTTTTTAAAATGGAAATTAGGACTACTATTATTTCTATAAAGTCCGTCTCTAAGTCAATTAGCATATAGCTTCTTTATGAGATTTTATAATATAAATTGGTATTACTATACTGAGATAGGACATACTACAACAATCAGTGATAAAAATGCCTCTGAAGTATATATATATTTGGAATTAGGATTCCATCCCTGCTCATGAATTAATATAAATATATAAATCTCATAGATTTATATCATAGACCTGTTTTCTTACCAGTGACACAGTTTTAATTGATTTGAGCTGAAAACAAATACAAAAGAGTAACAAAGCAGATTATTGCTATCTCTTACCCAATAAAGCTGAGTTCAATAAACTATTAATCTGTTTATAGAACTCACCAAATTATTAGACCATAAAACAAAATTCCAAATGGAGGATAACTTATTGGCCATAAACCAACTGAAACAAAAACCTAAAGCCAAAAAATCTAGCACCAAAATCAAACCTATAGTCAAAGATAATGTAAATCAAATTTGTGCTGTTATAGATGAACAGATATACAAGATAGAGGGTTGACAGTCCCATTGAATTCCCAGTCCCCATCCAAAAAAGGGGCAAAAAAAAAATGTTATCTAGATGGAGAAAAATGAGATCTGGTCATCAGTCAAAGCATAAGAATTGTGAAAGGAAAAATGCACTGGATAGTTATGGCTATTTTATTCAGACTATCTTCTGCACAAAGTTTATTCTGCAGAAATATGCCTTAGAGAAAAAGAAGGGAGCTAAAAAAAATTAAAGGCAGTTAAACAAGGGAATCATAAGAAAGGCTAGAAAATGATTTCAGAGTCATAAGGAATAGTGTTCTCTTATAGCCAACTTTCTCCAAAGATATTGTGGTAGAGTATTTTTCAAACATCACTACTTTCCAGATACAGAGGGATTAAACAAAATTCAATATTGTTCAGAGTACAAATGAGTTCTCTATCCCTCTGGCAAGGAAACAGCAAGGCAGTGACCAAGATCTTCTTAAAATTCCTCTCAACTGGACTAAACTTCAGTTTTCCATTGGCCATAAGCCTGATCTTCCTTTTCTTAGAGCATTTACTTTAGAAAGTTGGTAACTGCAAACTCCTTCTATGACCCTTTGAAAGGCTGCAAATCTCCTTAGAAGCCTCTTGATAGTTTTAGGATCCATGGAATCTCTTTGTTAGGGAGCAGAAAACCATCTCTTTGAATTGTATACATCAAAGTAAATAGCATCCAAGTCTTCCAGTCTCTGTGGGAGGATTGGAACTTATCTTAACTGAGCACCAATTGGCAAACACAAATACCCTCATTACATAGAGAAACATTTACAAACCTAGAAATTATTTCTATTAATTCTCATATAATATCCATTAATTCACAAACAACATCCCACTGATTAATCTTCTCCCAAATGTCCTCCTTCAGTACTTTTCCACTAGCTAATTCCACTACTTTAAAATTGCTCATCTTTCCTTGTTTCAGCATAGTTAAGTTCAAATCTCTCTTCCCTAGCAAATAACCATTAATAAAGTGTTCTTTGCCTGTTTAACTTTGTATGGTGTAACTTTTGCTTTGACAGAGGTAAGCTAGATAGTCAGGAGACTCACATCACTTGTTTCTCATCTCCTGAGAATCAGTCTTTTATTGCTTGAAATACAATATCCTGACTGGAAGCAAAAATATGTCATACAGATTAATTTCAATTGTTAAGAGAGAAAACAAGTGTGAACTGAAAACAATAACATTGAATTAGACAGGGGACCCATTGATGGTATCTACACAAGAGTGTGTTGAATAAATTGAACACATTGATTCCATAGCATAAGAAACATTTTTAACAAAACAATAATAATTAAAATTATCTAAAATGTTTAGATCCATTTTTATTCTGCTAACCCCATAATAATTATACTCATTGATGAAAAAAAGGCTTTTCTTTTTGCAGTCCTATAATTGTATCAAGTTCTCTTAGTTTTTACATATTGCCAATTTCTCAATCTGAAATGTTTTCAGTTCAACTGATTACCTCTCACTTCACTTTTAAGATTTCATTGTCAAATGACTTTGCAATGACATACGGTTCTGTCTCAGTAATTCAAGGTGGATATAATTAGAAAAGGAGAACTAGAATTTTGAAACATCAAAGGAATTAAAGCTGAGATGACAGATCAGGAACAGAGATGGATATACAAGGTAGATAGATGGACGAGACAAAGCCAGCCCCCTCGGAGTTATTTGCAATGCTCCTAAAAAGGAACTGAAATAAAAACAGGGAGTCATAGAATGATCTAAATGAAAGTGATTTACCCTATTCTAATAAACAAGTCCTTGCATAAAATTGCTGTGGGTGGAATTAAGATTAAATTGTACCTCTCTACAATTAAATGAGCAATATAAGAATTTCCATGGTAGTCAAAGATTTTATTTAAATACAGCTTTGCTTAATAGGTTAGAGAATTTGATTAAAAATACCTCAATACAGGAAGGCATTCTTTGAAATGATAGTTTTGCAATAGCAAAACATTTTGAATAAAATTAATTTATACTCATTAATTTAATGCTCTCTCTCTAGATCATGAGCTTGTTGATAACAGGACCAATGATAAATCATCTATCTATTTCTGATGGTTAACCCAGTGCATTATTATATACATATAGTAGAAATATCACAAGTTAGATTATTTCTGTTGAATTAAAATTATAGGCAAAAATGTGCTCATATGTTTTCAATACAGATTCAATGATGAAAGCCAAAAACAATAAAATTAAAGTTCCTAGAGGGGAATTGTTTTAATATTCTAGAGTATGAAGGTTCTCAAAATAGATCACCTTAAGACTCACATAATTGTTCTCAAGTTGTTCTGCTTTGGCATGTAGATGTTTTTTTTAAGTTAAGGACAATGAAGTCTCTGGAAACTTTGATCCTTCTTCTAATCCTTCTGTCCTTGTAAAGCTATAGCAGTTCGTTTCTAAAAGAATGAAGTTTGATGGGGTATTATTCAAGTGTAAGTTTACCTGCAAACTTATCCTCTCTACCTAAGAAATCCATCTTTATTTTTAAGATAAAATGAAATCTCTATGTGATGTCTTTCATCCATGCCCCAGACCTCTACCAAATTCGCAGTGTGAGATGTATAAATTCAGCTTTCCCCTATTAAAAGGATGACCTATATAATCATTGTATTTCCCCATGTGCACACTATTACATTGATAGGTTTCCTTTGATAACTTCCCTGATACTGTTTGGATTACCAAAGAGTAGAATATTTCCCTATGTCCTGACAAGTATCACTAAATGTATATGATATGTGCTAAAATTAGATTTATGAAAAATATGTGGAACCATTATTAATTAATTATAATATTAAGCAAAGAGATGTTATAAAACATTACAAATAAATTCTGATTTCAAAGGATATTACAAGTATCTAAGTCTAAGTGGAGGAAATCACACAACTTTGAAATAGTATTTTTGGAAGCTTCCAAGAATCATTTTTCTCTATCATTTTATTCAATTATTTCATATCAAAGAAATATTTCAACTCACTTTTGATAATTCTTGAATCATGTTTAACGGCAAACTTCACTGGAACAAGGCAATTAAAATCATGCTATATCAAATAGATATATCAAAAAGACAAAGAAAAAAATGTATATATTATCCCAATATTAGTAGCAATATTAAACTCCTAATCATCAGATTATGGAATTAATAATCATAGTTTTATGATACATAATAACAGAAACATAGCATATTTAAGCTATTATATATAGCTTATATATATATATTATATAGTTTCATTTCATCGTCTTTTGTAAAACAGCGTTGACCAAACACTCTGGAATGCGTACTCTATTCACCAAAAGTGCACATGCACAATAGGCTTCTCGTAGTCACTTTGGTTTTAGATTAAATAGATTGTGTTCCATTTAAAGAATGAAATAGTTCGGTGAACAAAAACAAATTAGAATCTGTAAAGAATACCTAGGAGTCATAGACAGTTTTTTGCTGTAATATTTATGTCTTCTTTTTCAATGTCTTCCAACAGCTGCAGATCAGCATTGAGTCTACACATCAAGTATTTGACTCTTTGTGCTACAATTCTTGTCCTTTATTCCAGCTGAATCTATTAATAACCTTATCATGCATTTTGTTCTATAATAACCTGTTAAAATATTCTTCCTTTATTTATCTAATTTATTCTAATCTGTAGTCATAATTAGGAAGGATAGGTTATTATCATTCTCTGTCATTTTTATCAGAAATTATGTTGATATTCTTTTTCTTTTAGGAATGGGAATCTGTATGGTAATAAAAATATAGCCAATGCAAATATATATAGATCTCTATCTATACATAGATAGAGATCTATATGTATTTGAAATCTAGTTGCAAAATATCCAATAGACCTTTCCAATATTATGCTTTCGGCATTTTGTTTCTAATTTTCATACTTTTCTAAAAAGAGACACACATGACCTATTAAGTTTAGTCAAATTATCTACAGCAACATAGGTGTATCTTCTTTATGCCGTCAGGTTGTGTGTGTATGTGTGTGTGCGCTTCAGTGGTATTTGTTGAAAATACAGATTGTAATTGATTCATAGCAATCTATGTCTCTAAAAAAGGAAATCTAAAAGCATTCACTATAGTCACATCAACCACAAAACAATTAGATATCAAAGCAGCAACTTAAGTGGATAAAATAAGATGAAATAGTTCAGGATAATCCATTTGAAATTAAGCATCATATCTTATGCAATATTTGCCAACTAAATTAAATTATCCATGATATTGAACTTATTAACTATCTTTGTATCTTTGATTCTCATATGTATTTCTTGAATCAAAAAACAGATCTTTTCAAATGTAGTAAAATAACTTTGGTGGACAGTTTTATTTCTTGTTTTTCATCAAGGAGCATATTCCAATATTTAATTTTTTCAAAGGTATCAAAACTTAATAGAATTTCTCACTGTGTAAATATTCAAATATAAAGCTATCTGCATGTTCATATAATTGAAAAATATACATTTTTCAAAAAAATTAATTCATATGATTTAATGCGATGTCAAATAATTTTAAAAAGTAAATTTATGACTCATGAATATACATGTCAAAAATGTCATTATACTTATTAACTATTAAAGGAATCAGTAAGCTTTTTTCTAAAAAGGTTCAAGGAGGATGCAAAGACCAGACACATTTATAGGCAATCAGGAATGCAAAATTAACTTATTCCACAAGGGTATTGATGAATTCTTTCTTGAACCAGAAAATAATACATTTGCACTTGTTGAAATCAACAAAGACCAAACTCACTGATCTGTGAGACTGGCAAGAATAACAGGAAAATAAGCCATGATTCTCCTTCTAACAACAAAGATAGACAGCACAACATAGCAGTTAACACAAAAGACAGCAAAAGAAACATAAGAATGAATGCTTGATTCCCCCAAAGACGCAAAGCAAATGGAAACAATAACCAAGTCTGGTTATCATACCGAAGAATAAATAGCCCAGGAATTCAAAGCAAAGAGAGTGGAGGTCAGACCTTAAAGCTGACTTACCAAATCTTCACAGACTAGACAATCTGCAAGCAGCAAAGCACAGGGGTCTCTTGGGTATGTACCTGGCTGCAGGCTGGGATCTGTGATGATAGCAGTGCAGACTGAATGAGTCTCAGTGGGACTTCCACTGTAACTGTGAAAATAAATGAAAGTCAGTCAAATGAAAAGAAGCAAAGGCTATTTATTCAGACCTTGCTATAGCAAGGGAGTCAGTCATCCTCACTTAACTTGGAATAGACTCAAAAACGGAGGACTGGGAATCGTTTAGAGTGCAAAATAAGAGGAAGCTTCATGTGTATACAGTTTAGAGATTGTTGGTATGGGGAGATCAGCTAGCAATGGGATACTTTTCATGATTGGTTAGGGAGCACATATTTGACTTCTTTGTTTGATCTTCAGTTGAAAATAGGCATATCATGTAAGTGGTCAGTTATTAATCAAGCCCTGGATATTTTGAGCAGATTGTTATAGAAGTTTTTGTTTGACTTCCTGGATTGTTACTAGAGATAGTGGTCTGACTGCCCACGAGTTTTATTCATAAGAATTATAGCAGGCTGGTTTCCTGATAGGCTGTTGAAGATGATATCTAAAAATATTTCTGTCAATTTAAAAACATGCCCTAAATTTTCATCAGTTATAAAATATGGATTTCATATTCCTAACCTTTATGCATGTATAGTTAGAACATTGATATATATATACCTATCCTATATGTCTCTCTATATGTGTATATATGTACATATGTATGCATGTGTACATTTTTACCAAAAATTTACTACTATTTATTTCCTAAAATTATTTCAAAGAAAAATTCAGCATTTATTTCATGTTCTTAATGAATTTTTTTAGTGCAATATTGCTAGTTATAGGTAGGATGTAGTTGATCATTCATAAGAGGAAATATAAATTATATATATACATATATATATATATTTAGTCTTCAGCCTGGCTCATAGTTCCCAAAACTTTGGTATTTTCTATGTTCAGAGTGTTAAAGTTATCTTTTTTTTTTTTTTTATAAAAGAAGTTAGTTTTGAAAGCACCTAAGGATTGGAGCTGGTTGTCTGGTGAACCAACAAATATGAGTAGAAGATTGGAACTTTTAGTCATAGCCTAAACCTCCTAGAAGTGAAAAGGGATTGAATAGTCAGTCAATTGTCAGTGGCCAATGAATTAATTAATCATGACTAAGCAATAAAACTGCCACAAAATTCAGGACATTGAGGTAGTTCAGCAAGTTTCCATGTTGGGAAACCAGAACATTTATACATGCCACCACGATGCTAGACCCTAGTAAGACAGAAACTCCTTTGTTTGGGACCTGGCCCTATCGATATTGTCAGTTGCTATTGACTCATACTCTTTAGTATCCTTTGTAATAAACTGGTGTTCTAGAGAGTATATGGGTTTTCTGAGTTCTATGGGCGTTTCTATCAAATGACTCAAATCTGATGAGGGAATTGTGAAAACATGTGTTTTGTAGTTGTAGGTCAGAAACACAGGTAGCAGTCTGGGTTTGCCACTGACATATGACGTGGAGAGCCATCTTGGCAGACTGAGCTCTTAACCTGTGAAGTCTGATGCTATCTCCTAATAGGTAGTGTCAGAATTGAATTGAATTCTCCAACACCAGTAGGATCTGAGAATTGCTTGTTGAAGCAGTGAAGGCTATACACACTCATATTGGAATTGAATTCAAGGACCCTATTCATTTCCTTTGATACAAATACTATACACACTCATATTGGAATTGAATTCAGGGACCCTATTCATTTCCTTTGATACAAATACTTTCTATCTATGATTTCAAACTAATTAGTTTTAAAGCTGTTCTATTTAACCATACTAACACACTATTCCTATAAAGAAGAAAATGAGTAGAGTACACTTTCCATGAAGCTGTATTTACAAAATGTTTATATATTTTGCAATAATGATATTGATAAAAATAATTAGCATTCATAAAAATTTGGTATTCAAAATACTCCAAACATTATATCATTTCACTCATATGTAGTACATAAAAAACAAAAACAAATGCATAAACTACCATAAAACAAAAATAAACTTTTAGATTATAAGACAAAATTAGTAGTTATCAGAAGGGAAGAGGGAAATGGGTGGATAAATTGGGTAAAAGGGGTTAATGTATGGTGAAAGCTAAGGCAGCTTAGGTGCAGGTCATGTAAAATCTAACTGTGGATTTATGAACCAGGCCAGACAAAAAATAACTAAGTAATACATAAATAATAAATAAATATATGAAATTAAAAATTGTAAACAAAAAATAACATATAGATAATTGTGTTTAAAATTAAAATTATTTATAAAAGTGATCAAAATAATGGAACCCATAATTAAAATATTTAGTAATATTCAAGCACAATTCTGTAAAATACAATATAAAAACAGACAAATTATTGATATCTACAATAGTTATTTCACATATTTAGTGCATTCTGAGATTATCAAAACACTTTAAGAGGTAATATGGCAGCATGAGAACTCAGAATGTATAATAATAATTAATCTTTCAGGACACTTATCATGGATGAGTGTTTTCATTCAAAAATGTTTTTTCTATGTTTCATTCAATGTTCACATTAACTCTGTGGCAGGTGTTAGTTTTGACCCCTATCTATAGATAAGTACAAAAATAAACAAAAGTTAAATAAGATAAATTAAGTTATACAGCTGGTGATTAATAAACATAACTCTGTCTCGTTGATTTCAAACTTTATGCTTTCTAGAGAGAATTGAGATTAATTTCAGTACAGTGATTGACCTACATTGACTGACCTAGGCAATTTAATATTCCTCAGACTTAATTCTCTCTCTTCTGTGAGATAATTGTATCTATTTCAAAAGATATATTTAAAGGTTATTCATTTTAATGCCATATAATAGAAACTATTAAATAAATGGTACACATTAATATTTGTTAATATTTTGGCACAGTGATTAGCATATAGGTACATTCATTATATTTGTTTTGAATGGTCTATAATGTATCTTTATAGATTAATGTAAAAATGTAATAGCAACCAATAACCAAGACAGTCTTAAGTTCACCTTAGCTTGTCTAAGCTTTAGATAGAATTCCTCCCCTTCAAATTGGAACAATAGGTTCTTGATCTCTCTTTTCTTGCATCATTTACTTTAAAACTAAATTCATTCTCTGCTCCAGTTAAGTATATATAGATATTTCAGCTTTTCAACAGTTTGACTATACAGAAGATGTATTTCTTAAAGTCCTGGGAATTTGAAATGTAAGCACAGAAGGAGATATGATTTCTATTCCCAGTCTCTGAGGGAAGATAGGAACCTAACATCCACAGATGTATGTTAGGAACCATAGATGGCAGAATCACAGAAAAAACGTTACAAATTCAAGAATAACATTAATTTCTTGAATCAGACTTTCTCACATTCTTCCTATTTCCACTCATCTGAAGTCCTCCAATACTTTTTCCACTACCATATTTCAACTCATAAATTCCCACCCTAGCCCAAATTCCTGTAGAGTGGAGTTCAGTCTCACTCCCCTAATGCAGTAATATCAGAATAAAGTCAATTATTTTATCTCTTCTTGTCCAGTGTATTATTTTTTCTTGAACATTTAAAAGGTATTTTAATGTAATGTTTATCTAAAAAAGAGCTTAAATATAAATATTTCTGTCTAATCACTAGTAAATAATACGACATATACCTTGATACATCAGCCACAAGTATCATCATTTAGAGGCTTGGACTTAAATGCAGATGTGTAAGAATAGAATTGTCTTGGCAGCACATTGTATATTATTGCAATTTAAGGCCCCCTTCAGCAGTAACAAGCTCTAAGGTGTTGTCTAGAGTGATAAAATATTTAATAAAAGTAAGAAAAGAGACACAGGAGACCTCAGCAGCTCTTTTGCCCTTTGAAATACATTACTGGCCTAAAAACTATTAGCTTAATAATCCCTTCTGGTAAAAACTATAATTCATCCTCTAAAAAAGCAAAGGGATTTCACTGGATCTGTAAAACTTCTCATCTTCATTCAAGGTCTTAGACCTGATCTAATAAAAAAAAACGTGCTCTTTCCATGTACAGGGTGATAATGTCAGAGACAAGGTATTACAATAATGTCACTTTCCCTATCAACTAACAATCAACAAATCTTCAGTGCTAAAAGGATAGCAGTAACTTGGTCAATTACCTCTCAATTTTGTGCACTGATGCGAAGAAATCTAAGATGAGTATACAGCTGACCTTATGAGGTTACTCTCCTATGAATTGTTAATGACTATCTTCATAGAGTGATAACATCTCGGGGTCATCCATTTCATTTTTCTTAAATAAAAACTGAAGTTCATGGACTGACCAAATTCTGCCACTATAGTGTGCTCTCCATATTGAAGAGTCACATTGTCAACGCCATTCTTGTGAAAAACAGCTAATTTCTCTTTTAACATTATGAATTTTCATAGGCAAATTTTCATATTGCATAAGAAACAAACAAAAACAAAAGACTATTAATCCTCTCTATAAAGAATAGTATTTTTATCATATGACAAATGTAAATTATGGTTTAATAATAAGATATAATCCCAAGAATGAAGTCTATTAAAATCTACTCTAATATTCCAAAACCATTTTATAATGTTAAGAATTTTCAGATGTGCTATCCTTGTATTAAATATTTATTGACTTAAAATTTTCTTAAAAGTTGTTGTAGGTTGACTTAGATTTCCATTTTGGGAACTTGACAAGATTTATAAATATTAACAATGTTTTAATTATCTACTATGTACCGGCAGTCAGGTGTGCATTGTCTCATTCAAATTTCAAAAACCCTATGAGGTAGTTACTGTTATTATTTATCTTTTACATGTACAGAAACACAATCATGGTATATTTACAAAATTTAGCACAGGTGTCCAGCCAATGAGTAGCAAAGTTGGGGTTTGGAGCGAAGCATCCTCATCTGATAATAACAGTACCTCATGCTTCTCAGTGAAAATGTGTTTACATAGCATTTCTATTTAATTTTAAAGAAGAGAATATTGTAATTTCTTCTACCTCTCTGTTTCTGTGACTTTGTATTGCTAGTTTGGATTGCTAGTTTGATTCCTTGATTTTTTTACTAGCCCCAGATTTAAAATGTTCTATAATGGAAATACAGACTTAGATCATTTTTCTTATATCAATTCATATGATAATTTTGATAAAGTATAAAATCTGTGTAGTTTTATGGAAATGACTAAGTAATCACTCAGTGTTTGATAACACTATAATGACCTCCAATGATCAGAATGTGAGAAAGTAGTATCTGGTTTTATCTCAGAGATGACCGACCATATCTAACCCACCAATTCTCAGAGGGTAAATTAATTTTCTCATGGTGACCATATATTTGTAACATATATACATACACACACACACAAACACACACACATATATAATTTCCAATGGCAGAAACAAGGACATTTTTTCCTTGTAGATAATACTCAGACATAAAAATGGCCGGAAAGACCAAAGGAGATAACCACCATAGCAATTAATAAGCAAAATAGCTGTTATGGGGTGATGGGATAAATAAGATAGCTTCTGTTACAGAGCTCAGCAGAATGTGATCTCCTGGTACAAATTCAGAGTTGTGACTTACACTAGTCAATTTAGGAACTCTGAATTAGGAGTCAGTAGGGTGAGGTATTAATAAGATAGCCAAATAATAGATTGCCCGAATTAGAATACCTATGAGATTGAATGGGGTCACTATGAATAATTATTCTGGAATAGCAAGGATAAACTTGTATTCATAGGGACAATTCAGGATGTATTATCTCCTAATAACTTTGAACTTCAATCTATAGAAAAATGAGCATAAATTTCAACTCGACTATTACTTCTTGTGAACTTTGCCAAGTTAGTTAATCCTGTGCTTCATTTCTTACATGTAAAGACAGCAACTAAAAATCGGGGTGTTGTTTTAGTGCAGATTAAATATGTTAATATTTACACAGTGTGTATCCCTTCTAATGGGCCAGCAGTAAAAAGAGTCTAACAACATAGTGAAAAATACTCCTCAATGTCCCCTTAAAAACCTGATGGAATCCTTGAGGCCTCGGTACTTGGAGGACCTTTCAAAACCTAAAAGTTCTAGAGAGCAGAAAAGAAGAATGCCTTGGGTGGAAGTAAATAAAGTCTATGACCAAGTTAAGTAGTTCTGCTCCACTGTCAGCTGAGCAGCCACAGACCAGCTAGGACTGACTTAAAGGTGACCTTACACGGCCATTTTTGAACATGTACAAGCCATGACCAAGCATGAAGAAAGCTGATGCTGTACAGTGGACTTGGATACCTCCTCAGCAACCCTCTGGCCAGTCACCATCCACATTCTCAATTAAACCCCAATAGATGACCCTGAGGGGAGCACTCAGAAAGGCAGTGCTTTATCATGCAGTCTATTTACTTGTTACAAGTAATAAACTTTTCTTATTTAAAAGAAACATTAATCTGCATCTTTTGCCTGATAATCATCAAGGGAATGGACCTTTGGTATTCAGCAACAAGTCCTAGCACCTGGCACAATGGCTATAGACTTATATTTCAGTTTTAATGAGTGGACTTTGAAGATTGACAACCTTGTTTTTACCTGCTTTGCTACCTTGGACAGCAATGCTGACATGGTTTTCTTTACTGTAAAATTGGGATAGAATTATACCTTAGAGATTTTAATACATATTTTAATTACACACAGGTATACATACAGACTATTTTATTTAGTGTATTATTAATAGCCAACATATTAATAATAGATATTTTTACAATATTCTTAGTTATTATTTTGGTTTGCTGGTCTTCAAAGTTTTGGTTGTAAGAATGAGAAAATAAATACAGAAAGGAAGAGAAACAAAAAAAAAAATCATAAAAAATGAAAATCATCCATTAAACATATTTGAAAATTATACTATATATTTATCAAAACAGCTAAATAATTATCTTTTCTAGTGTTCTATTAGAAATATACCAAAAAATACTTTTTATATCTTTTCAAAAATTTCAAATTATTATTTATATGTATATATATTTATAATTTCAAACTGTGAAAAAATGTGGGAAATCAAGATGACATTTCTAAAACCCAAATTACAGTATTTAAAGAGCATCTGATTCTTTTCAGCTTGAATTTTATTTCTCTTGACAAATCTATTTATTATACAGATGCTTCCTCACTTTTGATACATCTTTAACAAAGGAAAGATACCTATCTGTGAATACTGAGTCCTACTGAGTCCTCCTCAAATCATTTCAGAGTGGAAAAATATTAAATTATTTCCAGAAAAATATTTGTTAATAAAAAAATGGCTGGTGTTTAAAACAGACATGACTATTTTAATTTACTAGTAATTAATTAAAACCAAAGGCAAAATACAAATAACGATTGTAATGTAAGCGCATGAAAATGTGGCCAACTTTACTAACACTTTATGTAAATAAAAACAAAATGACAATTGATAACAAGTTATACAAGAGCAGGAATTTTAGCTGTTTTGTTCATGATCAAATTCACAACACTTAAATTAAGACCTGGCCCCTAGAGTGTATAAACTGATCTAGTCACATTAATAGAAAAGTTTGCAATCATTAAAATAAAAAAAAAACTTACGTCATCTATAGAAAAATACACCAGTTAGTCACTATCTTAAAGTCAAACTGCTCACGTCTACAAGATGCTTGAGAGATGCAGTGTTAGTTAGGTACAAAATAACAATAATAATTCTCAATTCAAACTGACATGTTTTTGCAGTTTTGGTATTACACTGAGCTTGATAATTTTAAGAAATTTAAGAACAGATACTTTGTAAAAGGTTTATTTTATTATGACGGTCTCATCATCTAGTATAATTATGACACTCAATTTTTTCAGAATCTTGATTTTTAGAAGAAAAAATAATACAGAACATTTTGACAATTCTATCAATTGTTCTTCCTCTACAAAATAAACATAAACAATAGTACAAACTAATCACCCTAAAATTAAAGCACTTATTGCCACCATAAGAAGGAGCAAGGAAACATTTAAAAATCCTTATGGTTGTATTTAATTTGAGGTAGACAGGAACATTGCTCTCCATATTCTAAGGGTGATTTTACGCTTGGTAGAATATGTCAGGAATTTACTTCAGACTTTCTTCTGACTTTTCAGATTAGATAAAACCATTTACCAAATTAAGATATGTATAATTAATCTCCACCAGCTACTATTTGCCATCAAAATCTATCATAAACGCATTTGCAACTGACTATAATTTTCAACTGTCCTAAAATAGACTTACGTTTTAGGTATATGAATAGAAAATAAAACTTCCTTTGGGAAGGTTTAGTCATTAAAAGGTTTGCCTCAAAAAGAAAAACCCCAAGCGGGCACAGCTGAGGCAGCAACAGCATTGAGTCCTTCTATGCATATACCATGGACTTTCAGAGAGCAAGCTCCCTTGCTGACTAGGGTCTTGGAGTCTGTGTCTCCAATCAACCACGACTTACTCTCTGTCTCCCAGATAACCAGTTTCCCATCATCTTAATCTCTGTCTAAAGTGGCCTGGTATTTGCCTCCTGAAATTCTGGCCTTAGTGACCATGGAGCAATAGCCAAGTTGGCCCAGTGTTCCACCCATTCTCAGTTTTATACCTCATACCCATCTGCTGTGAACACTCTAAACGCAGCAAGGAGAGAGTTTAAAATTCAGCTGGATTATATGTTTTTGAATAATAGATGTTTGTGAAAATTAAAAATGCTTTGAACATGTAAAAGGGATCTTAAATAACACTATTTGGAACAAGCAATGGGTCAAAGGAAAAAACGTATTTTGAGACAAATAAAAATGGAAATATTAAACATAGGGAATTCAACAAAAGCAATAATGAGAGAATTTTGTAGCAATGCATATTTACATTAAGGAAAAAGAACGATCTTAAAAAACAACCTAACTTTATACCATAGGGAAATAAAAAAAGAAGAAAAATACTAAGCCCAAAGTTAGCAGAAAGAAGAATATAAAAAAGATCAAAGCTGAAATAAATAACAGAAGCTAAAAGACAACAGGTAGAAGAGAAATTAGATTTTTCTTTCCTTTTTTTTTCTCTCAAAAGCATTAACACAAGAGACCTACCAAGAAAAAGGGAGACTCAAATAAAATGAAAGAGAAGACATTACATCTGACATCACAGGCATAAAAGATAGTATTAGCCTACTATGAGTAATTATATGTGAACAAATTAACAAGCTAGAATAAATGAAACATAAATCCTAGAACTATTTAACTAAGAAGACTAATAAAATACTAGGATTCTGATCAGATTAATTATTAGTAAAATGATTTAATCTGTAATCAAATAATTCTCAACAAAGAGAAGCATAGGACCAGATGGTACCACTGTGAAGTCTAACAATTGTTTAAAGAATAGCACCAATCCATCTCTAACTCTCCCAAAAATTGAAGTGAAAGAAACATTTCTAAACTCATTTTATGAAGCAAGCATTACATTAATGATAAAGCCAGGACGGACAATACAAAAAGAAGAAAAAAATGAGGCCAATATCCATGATGAAGACAGAAAATCTTTAATAAAATATTAACAAACTTTAAGAATACACTACAGACTCATACACCATGACTAAGTGGGATTTATTCCAAAGTTGCAAGGATAGATATGTCAACATCTGCAATTCAATCACTCTGAGACACCACATTAATCAAATGAAAGATAAACATATCATCATCTCTTAACATGTCATCTGCATAAAAAATTTGACAAATTTCAGCTTCACTTCTTGAAAAACTATCGACCAAGAAACTGGGAATATGGAAATACATCTCAATATTATAAAAATCAGATATGACAAGCCTATAACTGCTATTAAACTCAACTGTGAAATGTTGACATTTATGATCAAGAACAAGACAAGGATGCCCACTCTCACCACTTTCGTTTCATATAGTACTGGAAATCCTAACCAGAGAAATAAGGCAAGAAAGAAATAAAAGGCACCTGAATCAAAAAGCAAGAATTAAAACTATCTCTATTTGCAGATAGCATGATATTGTATGTAAAAACCCTAAAGTTTCAGCCAAAATGTTACAAATAATAGATGAAGTCAATAAAGTTGCAGAATCAAAATACAATAATCAGGTGTATTTCTATGCATTTGTAATAAACAAGTGAAAGATAAATATTTTACAGTTGCATAAAATATCAAAGAATGAATTTAACCAAAGTGGTAAAATACCTGCACATAAAAAAACTGTAAAATACTGATAAAAATAAATCAGTGAAGACACAATCTGCATCATGATTTGAGAATTAACATTGTTAAAATGTCCATATTAGTAACCTATGGATTGAATGCAATATGGGGAAAGGATATTATTATCTTCAATTTTTAAAGGATAGTGTCTTCAATAAAGAACAGTGTCTTCAATAAATGTACTGGGAACTCTGAATAGCCACATGAAAAATAAAAAAACATAGCCATAAATAAAAATCAGTTCAAAATGAATTGAAAACTTGAATATAGGACTGGAAAGTATAAAATTTCCAGAAAACATAAAGGGCAAGCTCAGTGACATTGATCTCGGCAATCATTTTTTGCTTTAACACCAAAGGCAAAGGTAACAAAACAAACATAATCAAGTGAGACTTTATCAAACTTAAAAATCCTTCACAGCAAAAAAAAAACCCCAAAACAAACAAACCAAAAAAAAAAACCCAAACAAACACATATGAGAAAGCAACTTACAGAATAGGAGCAACTATTCAAAATCATTTATCTGATAAGGAGTTAATATACAAACAATAAAAATAACTCAAACAACTCAATAGAAAAAATATGAACACAATAATCAGCAGAAGAACTGAAGAGTATTTTCAAAGAAAACATACAAATAACAAATGTACTTAGCAATAGCAATAATTAAAGAAACATGAGCTGAAACCATGATAAGTTACCATCTCACATAGGTTGCGATGGCTATTAAAAAAATGAAAAAATAAACAGAAAAAAACGCTGATGAAGATATGGAGTAAAGGAAACTGCTGCCTTTTTAGTAGGAATATAAACAGAGTAACCACTATTGAAAACAGTATTGAAGTGCCTCAAGAAGTTAAAAAGTATATCCAGAAATCCTATTACTGGGTATAAACCCAAAGGAAATGAAATGATCTCTAAGAGTTATCTGTACTCCCATGTCCATAATACCATTATCCAGAATAGTCAAGAGTATGGAAACAATCTAAGTATCATGGCCAAATGATATGTAATTTTCTTTATCCATTCATCTATTGATGATACGTAGATTTTTATAGGTATATAATATATTATGATATATAGTGAGTATTCCATATGGATGGATATAATATGTATGAAATGATATTTCGATTTTAAAAAGAATGAAATCCTTTCTTTTGAGAAAATACAAAAGACATTGGAGAGCTTTATGCTAAGCGAATTAAGTCAGAAAAATAAGACGGGAATGATATCACATATGTGAAATTTCAAATAACAGTTAAGCTCATAGTTAGAGATAGCAGAAAATTAGTTACTGGAACTTGGGAAAAATGAGAGGTTGGCAACACCTTAACTCAATGAAGAAATCCTTTCACAATATTTTCTTATATCAAATAGTTGCATTGTATATATAACTTTCTAAAAATTTACCAATTATACCTCAATAAAGAATAATAAAATAAAAGCCTAAATAAAAAATTGCCAAGTCAGATTTGGAAAAATATTTGTCTCTGTACCTGAAATAATATATCTGACCTTAAAGAAACATTTTTTATTACAACAATAAATTCCATCAATATGAGTAGTATAGCAAATGATAGAGAGATATATGATAGATCAATAAAGATTTACTTTTATTCATCGCTTTGGTTATCTAAATAAAATGAAAATTTTAATTAATAAAAGTATCAATACTATCAAAGGAGTGTTTTCTTAATTTATTAAAAAATTATGTGTATTTCTGAATTGTTTTACCCAAAGTCTAATTTTGTAGATTTATAAGCGTTCCTGAATTTAGTTATATAATTTTACAATGTAGGTTAAAAGCAAGTACAAGCAGATTGTCTTCTCAGTAAGTGAAATATAATCAGGGCACATTTAAAGTTAGGAACAACCAGAAGAAGAGTTAGTATTTATACTCTGTGGATCTCCTTAGAATGGAACCCATTGTAAGAGTATCTAGTTGTTACTGTGAGTTTTACACAAGAGACCAAAAAATGAAAAAGCAGTCTTGGTAAATCCCAATGGACAGTGGTAATGTCTGAATATATGAAGAAAACATTGAATGCGAGCCCTTATAATAGGATACATCAGAACAGCACTTTGGAAAAAGAAATATTATTGAATAGACACAATAAATGTTGTAATTTTCAAGCCTCAGTTTTGTAATTTGAAGACTGGAGTGATTGTTGCAGATGCTACTAAGTTTTCTAGCAATTCTAGTATTCCATAAATTAAGAAATCTTGTAAAAAATGGTGGTTAGGAAATACAAGACAGACATCTTATGGATTATTAAAAAATGAATGCTAAATCATGGTCTTCGCATGTATTCTAGTTCAATATAAAGTAGTTATTTTTGACGATATAAAATGACCTTTAGTTATTAAAATAAATCAGTCAAAAAGTGACTATAGACTGAATTACGAGGATGTTAAACACAAAACTATAATCATAGGATGTTTCAAAAATAAAAAAAAAGCTGTTTGCAGACATTTAACTAAATCTTTTAAAAGAACATAGAATGAATATTCTTTTGTAGTCACTGTTTTAATTCAAATGAAATTTTATTTCCAAGTTGGAGAGAGAACACATAAGACTTGTTCTTATCAAGTGACTTGATAAATAAAATTCACACTTTTCTGTTGGGCTAACAAAAAGGAAGTCTTGATAAACTAAACTGTAGAGAAAGATAAATAATTTGTTAAAAGAAAATCAGAGGGTCATAGAAGCTAGTGCATCTTTTGTGCGAGTTGGGGAGTACTATGGATGAAATATGCAGTGAAGAACATCAAGCAGGACTTGGATTCCAAACACTTCAAGAAAACAGCATCAAGAGGACCTACCTGGTGAGGAGGAGGAAATGCAGGTAAAACATTTTCAATATCAATTACTAACAAATTATGAAAGTCACCTTTAGGTGTTTGGAAGTTGATGTAATTACAAGGAAACACTACTTAATTAAATTTCAAGCCCTGAGCAAACAAATTTGACTGCAATAGAGATGTAAATGATCATCTCCCTCCTCATCGCCCACCCCACCATCATCCCCACACACAGACTCCCAGAGATGAAAAGGCCTAAACTCTAGGAAATCAACACAACAAAACTATGCTTCAGTTCTCAAAGATGCATTTTATAAAAAATGCAAATACAAAGAAATTGTGAACATATTCTGAAATTTTTTAATTTCTAGAGGTGTACGTATCAGATATTTGTAAAATATAGTTAAAAATAATATCTGAAATTAAAAGTGTACTGGATAGAAATAACAGCACATTAGACCTTTACAAGAGTCACTAAACCTAAAGATTGAAAATTTGGAAAATAGGAATTTTTTCTGATTAAACCAGAGAGAAAGTGAAAAAAAAAAAAAAAAAAAGGCTGAAAAACCAAAACGAGATTGTATGTTCTCATGGAAAGGTTTTAGCTATTCATTTTCCTAGGTAACCTCTAATTTACATAATGATGCTTCCTGAATTTCTATACCATATGCCATGTACTTTTGAGAATATCTGGTGGAGTTTCACCTTGTTCCACAAAGTACTCTCTCTGTTTTTCTCTAACTGGTTTTCTGCTATGATGCAAAACCTCTTCTGATTATGAGAAGTGTGACAGTGACTCCACACTTCAAATGAGCATTCCTTTTATAATTTCCTCCCTTAGAAAGAAGGCTGTGCCTTGTAACTTACTTCTAACAAACACAATACAACAAAAGTAATGGGATGACATTTCTTAGATTAGGTAATAAAAAGATTGTAACTTCCCTCACACTCACCCTCTTAGTCGCTTCCTCAGTAGTTCGGAGGAAAGACTGCTACCATGTTGCAATCTGCCTGCAGGTGAGGCAAGGAATTGGTATCATTACCCAAAATCTAGCAAGAGCCTGAGGCTTGTCAAAAGTCATGTAAATGAGTTTTAAAGTAGTTTCTAGCCTCTTGTAGTCTTCAGATAATTGCAGCAATATCAGTACCTGCACTGTAGCCCTTTGAGAGTTCTTCCACCAGCAGGAAGCTCTGGTTTGGAAGATCTAGATTTCTACCTACAGAATCATGAAATAATAAGAATTTGTTATTTTAAGCTTCATTTGGGGGGATAATTGGTTATTAGTAGTAGATAACTGGAAGCAAAGTGCTACCACACACATACCTAGAATGTAGGTGAAACCACGGAGGGTTTTGAAGAACAACTAAAAGGAACCTAAGTTAACTGGAAAACACTGTGAGTGTAAATTTGGTTTTGAGGCTGTGTCTAAAAGGGAAGTAATACTCAAAAAGGAGGTAAGAAAAATGTCACCAGAAACTGGAAAAATGGGAATTTCTTTGTTATGTAATGGCAAAGAGCTTAATAAAATAGCTTTCTGCAGTTATGTGGAAGATTAAAATTACATGTAATAAATTTGGTGATGTAACTAAGGGTACTTTCAAGTAAAGAACTGAAAATACTACATTTTTTCTTGTTTTTAATGAAAAGTGTTCTTGCATGACTTTTTCAGAGCTGAAACTTCATCTCCCTGGAATAGAACAGAAATCTTTCATATATTCCCAAAGATGATGTATGCAAATAAATATGCACAAAATCATTTTCTTGATGTGTCCATTTTCTAGTTTGTGAATCTTTTATTTTAATTCTTTCTGAAGCCAATAATACTCCATTCAAATTACCAATGAACCTTGAATAATAAAGGAATTGTTACTTATTTTTGAATCAAAAATGAAGAAAACACAATCTGGGTAACAATATATTTGTGATGAAAAAAATAAATATAAAAAATATCGATTAGGAAAAGATACTTAACACAAAGCAGTAAACAGAAAACAAGTAAAAAATTAAATCTTCCTTTAGAAATTTATTGCTTTTCATGGTTAGATTTTAAAGAAACAGAATAAAAAGCAGTAATTGATCTCATTAAATGTATTGCCAAATAACATGCTAAATGACCACTTTTTCTTCAGCATTCTTTTGCCTTTCCTGCTCCAGATCTTCATTGTGAGCCTAAGCAGTTCACTTAACCTCTCTGACTCCAGTACATTCTGAGCAATGATAACTGCTTCATAACACCTTTATTTAATCACATATTGTTAGGCTGGCCCAGGGACAAGAGCAGCAGCGGCCATGCCCGGGAAAGGCCAAGCCCGGGAAAAAGGTGGATGACGTCAGAATAAGGGATGCAACCCCCACACCTGGATTGACAGGGACAATCCCCAATCTCGATATGGGAAGCCCGCGAAATTCCTCTGCTTAAAGAGCCGGTCCCCCTTTGTTCTGGCGCGCGACTTCCCAGGCTGCGACTTCCCGGCACTCTGCGGACTTGGGAGTTTCACCCGGGTGTGCAAACTCCAATAAAGCCCTGGCTATTCGACATTTTTTGTCTAATTGACTTTTTCTCCTTGCAGAGCCCAGAAAAAACCTTACACATATCATTAGTGATTCACACAATGGACTGAAACTTAGCAGACAGTAAGAATTTAGTAAAGGTCAATTGACTCTGTATCTGTATAATTGCCATGCTATTCAGATGTGGTGATCTTTATCTTCTTCAAATGAGCCTCACTTTGTGTTATCTTTTCCACTGATTCACTGACCTGAATTTTCATTAGCAAATAGATAAGTAAATGAAAAGCCAAACCTCCTCCTCTCTTAGAAATGAAGTCCTAGAATTCCAAACTCTACCCTGAACCCTCCTCTTCCACCCTTAGATGACCTTTACCTGCCTCTACTTCCTATCTTTAAGTTTATTTCTATTAGCTTCTAATTCATGTTTACATGTATGTTATGATTATTTACTATTATTGAACTCTTCTAGAAAGTAACTCCATTTCCATTGCTTTCTTAAGAGAAATAATCAGTTTGCAATATAAAAAAAGGGCATTTATTTGACTAAATAAATCATGATTCAGATCTATGGCCAAGGGACATTTTCAAAGTGTATTCCAACAGGATCAGGGCAAAGGGGATCAAAAAAAGGAACAAGGCAGGTAAGTGATGTGATTGCAAATAATTTTTTGTGAAACTTTTTGTGTTGATTTTTAAAATCACTTGTCTAACCATAACTGATGCGCAAACATCTCCAAAGAGACACTCGCAGTTTGAGGGTATCATGAGCTGCAGATGATCTCTTGGGTTTCTGTTTATCTGTCTGTTTTCTTTGTGGTCATCTGAATGGGGGAGTCAGGCTGTTTAATTTTATCTGGAAATCTCCACATGGAGATCAGAGACAGTCTAACTCAAAACAGGTTCCATACCATTAGGCGAAGATCTTTGTTTTGTTCACTGATGTAGCACAAGTACCTAGAAACATACCTTGCACATAACTGAAACTCAATAAATAATTGTTAAACGAATGTATAGATAATTTATTTCCTGAGCTAATAATACTTCAATATGCTGTCGAAGGATATAAATATATTCAAAACCTCTTAACCAAGTAGACCTGACCAACTACCTAGCTGTATCCTAAATCCTGCTTCACAGTTAACTTATCTCTAAGAGAAAATCTTGCAAACAAGTAAAGAAGCATCCCTGAAACACTATGGCTAGAATTTGACATAAGCAAATCTTCAATGACGCATGCTGAAACTACATAAGGCCAATTAACGGTTTTAAATTCTTATATAAGAACATTCAACCAAAAATGGTACACAAATAATTGTATTTCTATTATACAGATTCTATATTGCAAACAAATATTTGTTTCTTTGAAAAACCGAAATCTTTCAAGAACACGAAATCATGAAAATCTTCAGGTTCCTAAATTCTAAGTGCTTTTTTTTTTCACAAACCCTTTTCATTTTTGAATTTAATGAATACTTCCTAATATAAGGACCATTAATTGTCAGCCCCTCCCTCCTCCTGGTTATATCACTGCAAATGCAGGCAATTCTGTTCTATTCAGCCAATATGGCTAGCAGGCCCCCTGTTGAGTGCCTTAGCAAAAACAAAACAAAACAAAACGAAACAAAAAACAGAAAAAACACTTTGGACTTCTATCATCTATCCATTCTTTGACAGTCTAACGCAAGCACGCAAGCAGTGTATTTCTCTTCTACCTGCTGCTCACTTTTTTTTTTTTTTTTCCCTAGTTTCTGCCTAGGAATAGATTTGCCTTCAGCATGTAAACTAACTCACCGTGGTACTGACCAGCAAGCTTTTGGTGTATTCCAAATAATTTAGAAAAACACATAGCTCTTTCAGTCTTTGCCTGAAAATTCCACAACACAAAATTTCTTTGCCTTGGCTACATTCCAAAACCTATTAGCAAGAGCAAAAAATGTTTTTTACATGAACTGCGTAGTTTGCTAAATGTTGACCAAACATTTAGCATTTTGTAAATATTAAAATCACAATAACTCATTTATAAAAAAGTTATTTATTGATGTCATGAATATTACTCTTTATCATTTACTTATTTTAAAAATTATGCCAATCATCCAAAGTGAACATGTAGCATCGATCAGATCCTTCAGCAACATTTATGTAATGAGAACCTCTTTATAATTCTAAGGAAGGAATAATGTGCAATTTTTGTTTACAGGTACTTATTCAATCATGTTGAGACAGCAGAATAAAATTTAGGAGTAGGGGAGCCCTCCCCCCACTCTCGATACCCATACTTTAGCCTTTACTAGACGCTCTTTTGTTGAAACCACTGTTTGTAGAAATGATTAACTTCCCCCATGTGAATGGGCCCTACTTGTCAGGTTTCTCCTCTTTCTCTCACTGAAATCATAGACCTTCTCATTGTGATGACAGTTCATGTCTCTATTTGATAATCCCATTTCCCGCCTCCCCTAAAATCGTGTATAACTATCAGTCCCTGCTCCTGATTTAATTAAAAGAATAAAGTTCCCAGAAGGGAAAACAAGAAGAATGGAGCAAACGTAGAGGATCATAGCATAATAGTGATTGATAACACTATGGCCCTTGAGCCATGCTGCTGACCCGGGAATGATAGTTTTGCCGAAGGCTGACTTTGAGCAATGCACCCCCATCACCACACACACACACACACACACACACACACACACACAAACACACACACACACACACACACCCCACCCTAAACCTCCATATAATCTTCAAAGGAACAATATTGGTACTCTGACCTCAGACCTATTGTAATCTGCAACTCTGGCCAGAAAATATTATCCACCTCCAGCAACAACAATGCCTACCTGATCTATCTATCTATCTAGCTATCTAGTTATCTAGCTATTTTAGTAAGCTCATAGATTGAGAACCTCTTTTAGGAAGAGGTTAAATCCATAATCTGCCGACTACCAGGCCAGACAAGGGAGAGGGAGAGTGGATACTGAGTAAACTTTTCTCAGCAGTTTTTCTTAGGTTTTCTTGAAACAGAAGATGTTCCAGTCAGCAATCAATCACTAATGTGACTGCTACAGAGTCACCCCATGTGCCTTTGATGACGTAGAAACTACTTAAAAACTTCACCCTGTGATAACCAAACAAGCAGAGTTCCTTACTCTTCACTTGCTGATTCCCTACATGTAAACCCTAATACCCCAATTAAAAAAAAAACAAAAAACTTTTCAAAGGTATTGTTTGTCCTTCGACTAATTTCTATTACAGGTCCCAAACAATTCAGAGCATCCCTTGGCTGGTCCCTCAGGCTGTTACAATGTTAGTTCAGTTTTCACCAATTAATTAAATTTCTTTAGGTCACTAAAAATAATTTCTTCTTATATAATTATCCAAAACAGTTATTTAAATTATAAATTGCATATGATTTTGCATAATTATTTTGTATTGTGTTGTTCAGTTTATAGTTACTTATTTTAAGATAAACATGTTTCAATTATTCATGTGTCCCCTACTCTCTTTTCGGTGGCAACTATTGTGAGATTTTGCTTGATTTTATTTTTTCCCACTTAACAGTCAGCACCCTAGTAATCAATAAAAAGTCTCATACTACTGGTCATATTAAGGAATTTTTGATGCATTAGAGTTCTGGTGTTCTCAAAGAGAAATTGTTATGACATTAATTTGCTTATACGAAGTGGCAAGGAACTGATCTATCTGTATGTGTGTATGTGTCTTCATTTAATAAACATCTCTGAATATTTGCTAGCTGTGTATTAACTATGTGAAAAAATTGTTAAAATATACAAAAATATTTTCAAAATAATGCCTAAAGAACAATTGAACACCCACAAAATAACCAAAAATAAATTTTTATATAAAAATGAATTGTGACACCAAAAAATGTGCCTCCAGAAAACTAACACTTCTAGCAAATTTACAGAACACATGAGGCTTATCTTATAGGAAATGATTGAAGAAATTATCAGTTAGTATCTACCTCATTTTGATTTATTCCATTCCATTTAAAAACAAAATAAACAGAAAAAGACTTTAAAAACAAAGCTGTTGGATCTTTCTGAAATATGACAAAGTTCAAGCGAAAGCACAATAGCACAGACCAAGGATAAGCTATGAGACAAAAAAATAAAAAGGAAACAAAAATTTCAGGAATTGTTGGAGCATCCTGTAAATGTAGCTGATTTTTTACTGAGTGAGTTACCTCAATTTACTTAAAATGAAGAGCAAACTGAGTCAAGACATTGACACAGCTGGCTTCTTATATTGGTGAGGGAGCCAAAATAGAGATGAGGACAATTCCCTAATTAACTTCAGGGACATTACACATGTGAACTAAAATTGATTCAATATAGCAATATATTTCCTAATGTTTGTTTCTCAGAAAATCATTATTTAGCTACTCTTAGGTGAGAGTCAAAGGGACACATATGGTCACCAGTAGAATTTTTCTCTGTCATGTTCTTTAATTACCTGACTGGATCATTATTAGTGTTTCATGATGAAGCTTGATGAAAATATTCTAAATAAATCAAGTTTGCATGTTAGTTTTGAACTAATTGAAAAATAAGATATAAATAATACAGGTGGAACTTAAAATTTCTTAAAATGAACATTTGTTAAGTAAAGCTTATTGATAAGGTTAAGCAATATGAATCTCAGAATTAGGCAATAGAGAATGACTATTCACAAAAGACAAATACAACACCTTACCTGTAGGCAAGGTCTTAACTCTTAATTCCTTTCATTATAATGAATGAAAAAAAAAAAAAAGCGCATTATTCAGGAGTAACAATTTTTAAAGAATAAAGGGGCTGGATGATGTATTTTTTATTCCTCTACCAACCTCATCAATTACATTGATCATCCTACCACAGTTGAGTAAGAATCATTTTTCTCAGATATCTCATTTCCACTTTTTATAACATCTCTCATTAAAAATCATTTACAGCAATTACAACAATTATGTTTGTAAACTTGTGTCCACAGTTCGTTTATAACATACATAGCTTAGTAAATGGTCAATGTACTTATGCCATTATGACTAATTATGAAATTTAATGCTAGGTTAAACTTAAGTAAATTGATATTTGTCTCCCAAACTCAACAACATTTTCTAAGAATCTGTTACTGGTTTTGTTAGTGTATTATATTAAGGGGTCATGTTTTTCAAAACAGCTGGAAACCAGAGGTAGATAAACCCATCATTCACTTAGCAAAACAAAATATCATTGCTTTAGGTTATCTTCTCTTTTTATATTCCACTTATGTTGCAAAATGACGTCAACAAATCCTAGCAATATTTCTAATGAAACAAAACAGCTAATTATAGAAATGGTGGGAGAGGGAATCTAGTTTTATATCACTTTCTTTTATAAGAGCTTATATATATTTTTCCTAGAAGCACAACAAATGATACTAATATATTATCTGTGATCATACAGTCCAGGACTTAATCACATATATGTTATTCTATCTGCAAAGATAGTTGGGAAAGTGAATGCCCAGAATTTTCATCATATCTACAGAGAAAAAGCAGTTATTTCAGAAGGGGAAAAGGGCAAGAAGCCGATTCTTTGTAAGCCAACAGCAATGCCTGCCACTATCTTTTGTCTATTTTGTATGTGAAAGCAATTATCTACAAAGATATGTTTTGTTTCTGAAAAATATATATCTAACAAGCACACATATACACATATATTTGTAATAAATCTAAGGCTAAATAAAACAAGCAAACAGATCATTTCATTAAGTCTGTCAGTACAGGATATGATATGGCATAAAAGTACTACACAAAGAGAGTCTATATATTTGATGGAGAGACAGACCAAAAGAAGATTTTAAGTGATTCTTATGAGAAAAGTACTCACAAAAGGAAGAAAAACTCTTTAAGAAGGAGAAGAAAATAATGATTACAGGGAAAATATCTAAAAAGTCTTCCTTTGAAGAAACCTGCTAGTTTCTAGTACTCTGTGGGTGATACAACCAAGAATTCTGGAAGGACATGGATTAATATATTTTTCAGAGAAGTAGAGCCAATAAAAGAGCTTGAGAGAAAGTGTCAGATATCTGAAGCCATGTGCTAGACACTTAGATACCTGAACAGAAAAAGATACAAATGCAACATATTGAGTCATTATGAATAAAATGTTTGTTGTGATACTCATAAGAATATCCACCCAAAGAGTTCTGTTTTTGTACTGTTTGGGATACTATAATCAAATAAGCATATGCAAGAGTTATTCTTGAATATTATCTTCTTCCTATTGATAATTTAACCTTACATTTAGTTTACATAGGATTTGACCACTCTTTCAGTTTCCAACTATGTTAAAGGGTCTCAAACACCACCTTCAGGTTTCATGATTGAATGATTCATAGGATGTAGAAAACTATTATTTTCATGGTCACATTTTATTATCACAGAAGAATGAACACATATCAGCAGAGACATAATAGCTATGAAACGATATTCAGGAGAAATCAGGTGCAAGCTTCCAAGTGACCACTCCTAGTGCAATATCACAGATACATTTAATTTTCTCAAGGACAATATATGACAAGTGTGAATTTCTGTCTTATGAAAGCTCATCCGGACATTTGTGTTTATGGTTTTAGTTGGGCACTATTTCTGAAGGCATACAACAGCTATGTGATTGACCTCAGCTACTCAGAGTAGAAACAGGCATCCATTGTAAATCAGGTAATTAGCATAAACTTTCAATAAACTGGTAACAGATGGCTCAGGTGTCAGGTACACAAAAACACTATGAGGCAGAATATTTGGTGGATTCAGATCCAGCCAGTTTCCAGGAGCCAGTAAAGGACTAATATTAAAGATTACTATTTGCAGGGAATGTGTAGAATTTGAGCAACCAGACCTGCTAAATAAGCTCTTCCTTTACTATCTACACTCCTATAAAATAAGTTGTCTTTTAGCAAAAGTTATCGAAGTTGTTTTGAGCATCTGTATTTAGTTAAGCATTCATATTACATACACAATATCATCATGAATATATCCAACTTTTGCGAGAGTTAAACTGACGTAGGAATGGATTTAAAGAAACAATTCATTTCATAAAGCCATTATAAATATTTTTAACATTTTAATTAATTTGATTACTGGCTTCTTTTGATCTATAGTCCTTTGCTCTCCAAGATAAGCTTGTGCAGAACTACTGTGTATAGAAATTAACTGATGGTTCACTAAATCCAATTTTCCCTCAGCCTTGTCATTTTCTATCAGTATTACATCCT
The DNA here is from genome assembly GCA_004363575.1 of Solenodon paradoxus. Lineage (NCBI taxonomy): Eukaryota > Metazoa > Chordata > Mammalia > Eulipotyphla > Solenodontidae > Solenodon > Solenodon paradoxus. The sequence goes on along the minus strand of RJWH01000040.1, from coordinate 838,115 downwards.
GAGGAGTTTTAACTTGAACTTTCAATACATTTGATCATTCATAACTCTGTTATCATATGATTAATTTGAATAGGTACAAATATTACCAACAATGTCAGTGTTAGACTGTATTATATTATGCTTTATGTAAATTTCAGTTTTATTACAGAACAAATCAGTAAGAATTTCAGAGGTATTTGTTATGCTTTACTAACAAGAATGATTTTCATTCATATATAATATCATATGGATTGCTGCCATTTTAATTTGTCATGAGTTATTTGTTTCTGGGTCTTAGTCAATTGGCAACAAACCTAGTCTCAATTCCTTAGTCCACAGGTTTATACTGAGACTGACTTCCATTGTACGTTATCATAGAGTGCATTTCTGCTTTGCTGCAGTTCCTCTCAAATCTTCTCATTTTATAAACCAAGATGGTCACCTCAAGCAAGTTTGTCAAGATGCCCAATGACTGATTCCAGCCATCTTTCAATCTATTAGTGAATTCTTCTAGAACTCTGATGTGACCTAATTTAACATATACCTTAAATTCTCATAAACTTTATAGCCTTGCTTCATAAAGGCATCCCTTTAATAATTTAATTTTTATTGCTCAACTACTTGACCATATGGTCAGGTCACTAGCCCCCTCAAGAGTTAGTATATTACCAATCATCAAGGTTCTTATTTTCATTCAGTTGTATCATCACAACAATATGTCCACTGAGATGATTTAACACCTTCTTCATAAAAGTTTTCCATTGATTATTATTGATAGGGTACCTTTGCAAATAAGATGTTGTCACTCCACTTTAGAAATGCCAGCTATATACTTAGTATTTTGTTATTAAGTTGAATGCATGGTGTTGTCATTTGAGAGTTGTTTATCGTGAGGCACCGCCCTTAAAACAACAGTATCAAGCAGCTTACTTAGGCAGTTCTAAAGTGAACTCTAGAGAAAAATAGGCTTTCTTGCTTGTAAATATAATGACTACTCAGGAAAGTAGTGCAATGAATATGCATTGTATTCACAAGTAGATAGTTCATTATACAAATGAGTTCTTCCTCATAATTCTTCATCAGTTTGTTTCTGTATAAACATTTTCCATTTTATTATGGAACCTTTCTGGGTCTCCATTATGAGTGTTTCTGATAACCTGACATACTGAGCTTCAATATTATTTTACCTTCTTTAGTCATAATGACTGTTTTAATGCCCAAGACAAGTCTAGCATCATCACTCTAATGACACGTAACCTACCACCATATTTGGAAATTTTCTGGTTCAAAATCCCAACATTTACCACTGGGTGACACACAACATTTGTAATAAGATTCCATCTGTAAAAGTGCAAGTTGCAAGTGTTTCTAATAAAATTGGCATATGAATCATAAAGGACAAAAGGAATGGAAGAGCCACTTTTTTTTTTTTTTTTTTTTTTTGATTCAAACAATGCCTTCTGGGCCACGATCAAAGATGGATTTCTTTCAGCTGTTTTTCTGACTAGAATCTAGCAATATTTCAAGATATGTAAAATGAATACACCAAAATCAAAACAAGTTAACGAAGTACTCTGATTCTTGCTTAGCTGGAGAAGCAGGAAGAAATGAAGAGTTTCTCAGTTGACCGTGAAATATCACAGGTAGCTTCTGTCCAAGTCGTTTCTAAGAATTTCACTGTTTGGATGATCTTTGGATGTGTTGTTAGATTTATCGGCCAGCATTCACAGGCTGTGTGTTTTACTACTGAATTTAAATTAGTCTTAGTTACGTTTTCAGCTTCTGCTATTATTATTTTGTCACCACTGTAAGCTATTATCCTACTGAAAACCTTCATCAATCTTTTTTAACCAAATTATTATAGAAAACTGGTGAATTCAAACAATCTTAGAGGCAATAGAGTAAATATAAATTGTGACACTTGGTATATAAAGATAAACTGTAGATTTTCTCTTTTCCAAAATAAAGATCAAGATAAAGCATTTGTGTAAATCACTGCGTATCACTCTCCTTTAAGTTGCTTTTCCTTACTTTTTTTCTTTATGGAGAAGAGGAAGAGAAGTATTTTAAAGAAGGAAAGAAGAAAGAGAAGAAGGGAGAGGAGGAAAGGAGAAGGGAAGTTGGGAAAAAGAGAAAAAAGCACTTGGGCTTTACCTGGTCCACACCCCTGAGCCACCAAGGTTTGATACATCTTTCTTTTCTTTTAAAACCATACCAGGGATAGTTGACACTAGATATGATATGACTTTAAATAAGTCTTCATAATTTGTTAGTCTCCATAAGCTATCCTCACTTTTCATGGGTCACAATGGGCTATTATACAGAGAATCGGTTGGAACCAGTACTCTTAAAATGCTAGCATGTCATTATTACAGTTGTAATCTTTTTTTATCCGTTAGGAATCTTTCATCACTTCAAATTTAAAATCTCTGTGAACCTGAAAAAGTCTATGAATTCTCATTTTGCATGTCCAAGTAATACTATCTAAAGAGCAAACACATGCCTTCTGATTTACAATACAAGACAGAAGAAGTGTTCCCCAGTGAGACATAGTATTCATCTCAATAGTACATTCAGGTATAAGAAACATGCTTTACATAAATTATTTCAAAGCTCTACAATTTGCATCTAAACTTCCTAACTCTATCCAGCAGATCATTGAATCCATGCATATTGCTAGTCTAGCCTCCTTTCAGTAGTGCATTGGGATTTCCTGGCAACAAACCTCAAAAAAGTGTCTTTTCCAACCCCTGGTTATTTCACTCACACATGGTATATATGTCCTGGAGTCCCCAGCTGGAGGTCAGGCTAAGACACCATAGCCTGTTATCAAATTCTCATTCTCTTTAATTTGCCAAAGTATCACCTCTGACATTTTGAGGTCACGCTTCTCATTCCCCTTTTTGCCTTCCAGTCTCATAAATTCCTCTAAACTGGAGGCAATAGAGTAGATTTGTTTAGGACCCTTCAATATTAGGAGATCAGCAGGGACCTCCACCCACCTAGTCAACATCTGATAATTAAGCCCCTTGTTTCAATTCACACCTCCTATACTCACTGACTCCCGTTAAGACTTCAAGGATGCTAGTGTGTGTCTCTTGACCATCCTCTTGGTTTTCCATACACTCTTGAGAACACTCTAATTTTCTTATCATATGTAAGACTCATGTATGGTAGCTGAAACAACAAATCTGATACCGCTTCTCAGACAGCTAATTTTGTATTAGTAAGCATACACTGGGCACTAAAGCAATGCAGTCCCTTTAATCACGGTATTTATCATGGGCCTGGGTAAGAGGCATATTAGATGAATGAACATCCCAATCATAGTAAAAACTAACCCAACAATGGCTTACATTCATAGTATATCAGTCACTTCACTTGTGGAATTCCACTTTTATTTTTAAACAAAAGGACTTGAACCCAGATGTATGTGACTTGCACCCTTCAGAGACAATTGACCTAACCACTGCACAACCAGGTGGTGCTGAGTTCCACTTTTTATGGTAAACAATTTTAAGAGATTTTTGTCCATTCTTCTGGCAAGTTGTTTCTTCAAAAATAATACTCTGTATCCTTAGATCATGTTGTATATACATCTTAATTCCTTGCAAACTGCAGGTCCAGTATCATTACAAACTATCTCCTATCTTCTGTAGTATGCCAGATTGAGTGGGGAAAAAACATAAACTAGTCACTCTCACAATCCATTTCATGAAAAGTTGTTCAGGAAGTTAATATTGATTCATAGTAAAGATGTAACACATATTTCTTGATCCACCATAGCTTGAAAGTTTTGATGGATAGAAAAAGGCAATACTACGCTTGTCTTGTGATATATTTTACTGTTATACCATATATAAAATATGAATCATTTAATGGCTTTCTTTTATTCTCTCTCCACATATATCAAGAGATATACTACTTCTTATCAATTTAGAGACTAGAGTTACAGATAACAAATACATATACAAACAAATAAATAAAAAAACAACTTCTAAGGAGTTGTAACTTTAGGTATGCCCCGGTGGAATAAGGGATAGGTGTGGTCCATGTACATCTCAAGGTCGCAGGATCATGTTCAGGGACCAGTAGGAATAACCAAGATGAGCAACTAAATAAAATAAATAAAGTGCTCAAAAAAAAAGCAACTGTAACTTTAAAGTATTGGGATTTAATACTTTCATTTTAGTGTTGAGAGTAAATCTGCCCCATAGTTGAAAAACTGAGGATTTTTTTTTCTAATTCAAGGACACTAGGCATTTTGCAAAGCTTCATAAACCTTCACTTTGTGCATGAGAACCTTAGTTTTTAATGACAGCAAAACAAAACAAAATAAACAAACACTTCCTGTGAGCCCCTTTGTACATTTCTGGTGCTGCACAGCTCCCTGTCTGTAATCATTTGCTCCACATATTCCAGCTACTTTAGCCTCTTAAAATTTCGATCTCCATCTCATCAAATAAGCAAAATTGTCATCATCTGCTTGCTTTCCCACTTCTGCACCTGCATCATGGTCTAAAAAGTTCCTCTAGGCAGTGAGTGGTGTGGTTGTAAAACTTACCTTATTTGCTTTCATTCTCAGATAACTATCTTGTTCTATCTGTTGTCTAATGTTAGAATAATGACTTCATTTGTTTTTTAGAGGAAAAGAGTAGGCTGGAATGACGGCAAGTAGGCAGGCAGGTGGGAAGAAAGAGAAGGAAGAAGCATTTCATGTATTTTATGTAGTTGTTGATCTTGGTTTCTCCCCTGGCCCTCATGGGTTCCCCGAGATGTATGTGGACTATGCCAGCTGCAATCAGAGGACCCAATGACTACTCCACTGAGGGTGCGCCATGACTTCATTTATTTTGGGGCTCTCTTATTTACTGGGAAGGGTAAATGTTGCAGTAATGTCATTATAAACACAATTATTTTGTGGGATTTCCAGTGTTTTCTGGTATGTTACTCTGAAAATTCTCAAAGGTTTTTATTGTGGCGGTGGCTGTTATATTCCAATAATATTTTCACTGAAATGTGGTGCCTTACAGAATATTTACCTCTCTTTCTTAAAAATGTATTGCCGGTGGATTCTAGATATAAAGACAGACTTGCCTATATGCCATGTGTTTGTGGAGTAACTCCAAAGATATTAGTGTTTGATATACGGAAGTTGCAATAGTTTATTTTAAAATTTCTAATATAAAAATATTGAACTTCTATAACATTATTGAACTTATGAAAACATACTCTTATGCCTTGCCTAACTGGTATGTGATAGAAAAATCTTTATAGTCACATTAATTAACTGTAAAACGGAAAAGAGAAGATTTCAAAGTGAAAATGATAGCTTTGCAAAACAGAAAATACACTGTATTCATTTATTTGGTAATGATTTTTAAAATGTTTTTTTATAATAGCCTGCTTCCAGCCATCACCAAGTTTCAGTTGACACTGATCTAATCTATGGCTTATTCAGCAAGCAAGACTGATCTTACCTCTTATGGAAAAGAAGTAGTTAATCATCCTGCAGCAATAAAGCATAGATTTGAAAAGCATTTCTCATTTGGTAATTTTCCCCAAGATAGATTACAGATGCACACAGAAAATAGCAATAGAATGCCCACTAAATTATTTATTGAAATAAATACCTAAAATAAAATATTATATTATGGACACAAATGACTGTAATTTAAGTAATACCATTGATTCTCCAATAAAATAGAACTAGTAAAAGATTTGTAAAAGAAAACTAATCAGCATATATACATACAGATGTGTGTACATATATATGTATATACACGTCATATATGTTTTTTCCTTTTATTTGTCAGTAGAATTTACCCAAGTCTTGGAGAGTCTTTCCTAATACAGCATTCTGAAAAAGAAAATTTTTTTCTAACAGTTACAGAGCTGAAAATGTGAACTAAAGCATAAAACTAATGACCTAGATGGCAGTTTTTAATAATGAAGGAATGTTGAATTTAATAGACAAGCACATGCCTTGACCAAAAATAAATAAATATATATTAGGGTTATAATTCATAATGCTAAAGATGAAAAGAGACAAAAGTACAATGTAAAGTATGAGATAGATAACAGTCAATTTCAATGATAAAGTATAATTTACAATAAAAAAGGAAAGATAAAAGTCACAGACAATGCTAATATCTTGTATGGTTGTCTAAAATATTTTAGTTTCTACTTATTTTAACTTTAATATTGTATCAACTTTTGTCCTTCCAAATATTTCATTGTATTTTAATTTTTAAAGGAAAGGTACAGATAGAAACGAAGGCAAGTAAGCATGCAGGCAGGAAGAGAGAGGAGGAATAAACATTTTATTTAATTCAGTAGTTCATCCTGGTTGTTCCTCCCAGACTCAGGACATGAACCAGGTCCTTAGCATGCATATGGACTACTTCCAGCAAGAGGAAGTAGACCGAACCATTACTTCGCATGGTGTACCAAAAATGTTTTTTAAACCATATTTTAGAAATAGAATTCTTACTGAACACAAAGTGGTGTTGGTACAATTCACAAAGGCCATTTCTTTTATTTTTAACTGCATTACATAAAATCCAGAACTTTCAGGGGTATAACTGAAAGGGACAACCTCTTCAGCCTTCTTCCACACCATTACATATTTCTTTTGAACATATTTTAATTTTGTATTCTATGCTGTCTATCGTTAATTTTAGTAGAACGACATCATTTTTAAAGCATAAATTTTATATGAAAGAGTATGTTTCTTCATTTTCAGTTAATTCAACTTTCCATTCTAAAAAGTCTCATAGTTGACACATTTTCTGATCTCTAACAACATCTGATACATAGCATGATAGAGTTGGCTTGCTCAACAATTGTACCATATGTCAATAGGAGGGCTCTAGTATTTTTCCAGGTTGCAAGTTCTACAAAATGAAGAAAAATATTTGTAACAGATTTGAAGTCTGCAAACTGACTTATCAATCCTGTCAGTATGCTTATCTTATGAACTACAATCTTCAACTCCTCCTCTATCATTTTTGTAAAACTAAGCAAACCTTCAAAATTACTACCAGTTCATAGTTAGATTCCCTGAAAATAATATTGTTCTTTATTTATACAAAAAAAATGTTTTTGAAGAAAATTAGTGTGAAACTATGAATCTATCGCCCATCCTTGAAATGTGTATACATTTTCTACATTACTTTTCAAAGCATAAATCTGACTAGCAGGGCTTATTGGTAGCTTAGAAATTCTCTGTCTCAGGTTCAAGGTTTCATTGAACCCTTATAAGAATTTCTCACATTGTCTTCATCCTCTGTTTCCATTGTTATTAGTTTAAAAGGAATTTCAGTAACAGCTTCTTCAATTCAAATCAAAAGAAACTTAGAAACTTAGTCTATCAAAATTAACCATGGATTTTTGAAATATCACTTTTTTATTTTAATAGCAGTTTGATTAAACTACAATTTGTATAAATTCCGATTTTGAGAAAGCCTTTTTATGGTATCCTTTGTAATCTGAATTATTTTATAATCATTTGATGTCTTAAAGGAAAATAAATATGTGTGCTATTTAGACACACATTTTATAATTTAAATTAACTTTATTAATTGTGTTATATATGATATTCTCAATTTTACTGAGCAGTTGAAATATAACATTAATAAATTAAATATTTTGCCTTTAATTTTATTCAAATTTATCTTCTTTTTATTTTATTTTTCTTTATTGTATTTTTCTTCTCTTTCTATTTTGAATAAACACTGTGGTACCTCATGGTGTTTTTATTATAATTCTTTTCTTCTAAATTTTTTTTCTGAGGAAAGGTACTGGAAGGGATGAAGGTGAGCAAAGACATGTAGGGAGGAATAAGAAGCGTTTTTTATTTATTTGTACATCTTGGTTGTTCCCTTCAGTCCTGGAACATGAATCCAGGTTCTTGAGATGTATGTGGATTGTGCTCTTCAACAGAGGCAGAAGATCAAATCACTATTCTACAAAGGCATGCTTCTTCTAATGTTTAAAGTTAAAACAAATTATGTTCTCTTGGTTCTTCCTTCTTATTATGCATACTTCATTTAATATCTACCTTCAAGTTTTATTATTTAGAGTTTCGTATTTTCTTGACAGAAATGTTGTTTTTCTTATAATTTTCAACTTTGGGGGTCATTTCATGTCTTTTATAAACAGTATATAGCTAGTACCATTTTAATCTTTTTTATTGCATTCAATTAAATAATACATGTTAAGTCTTTCTATTTTATACATTCATATTTTGACATTTTTTTTCATGTTTTTGTTAATACAAGACATACTTTTTCATCACTTTCTCTGCTACCACTGGGATCAAGTCATCAATTTCTTGTTTAACTCTTGTCCTTACTGCTACTTTTATCCCATTTGAATCTATGTTTAAAGCACATTTCCCAGGGATTCTATAAAGTCCTAAGTCAGATCATGGTCCGTCCTTCTTTACTTTCTATACTACTCAGAAGATAAAAATTTCTCTTTGTCGTAGCCAACAAGGCCCTGTAACATTTGCATCACTATTTTGTCCCTGACATCATCTCCTATCTCTATGCCAGAATCCTTTTTGCACCCCCTAGATTCCAACTCTTTCTAAAACATATAAGCCATGAAATTGTAGCAACTTAGAAACAAATCAGAATTTTTGGATTTTAGTATATATATATATATATATATATATATATATATTTACAAGTATAAACATACTCCTAAGAAATGTATAACACATGAATAAGTACCTAACAAATACAGAAATGGTAGCGTTGAATCATAGTGATTTTTTTCTTATACATAAGATGATTTAATATTGTCATTCGACAAATTTTTAAAAATTATTCTAATTTAAATAAATGAAAATCCACAATAAAATATTGATGATATCAAACAGTTTTATTCCTACTATGATTTTTATTATAAGCTGAAGAAAAGTGTTTTTTTATTTGAGGTCAATTTAAGAAAAAACTTGGTAGAGTGGAGAAGATTATGGCAGAGGCTTATCTCTGATGTGAGTCTGGGAGACAAAGCCACTTTTCTTTCTGGCAAAGACACTGATAAAGAGATCATCAGCATCCCAGAAATTGGGGAACAGCACAATTGCATTTAGAGGCACATAGGAGTTGGTATAGGCACATATGACATGGAGGTGGTTGCACATAACATGAACGATAGCAGTGGTAGGGGAAGCACTGAAAATTGGAGTGATTTGGGTAATGAGAAGAGAGACTTTGGTGCAGAATGGAGTAGCTTTAGTGTGCAAAAGAGCAACTTTGCAATGGGTTATTTTTTGGTGGCTAGTCAAAGACAGATATAGCCAGCATAACTTCTGATGAGTCCCAGGTTCAGCTACAACCCTACAGAGGGAGAAGATGCTGGTGTATCATGTGGTAAGCTAGAAGGAAGCTCCATGGAGGGAATGGCACTTTTCCTACTCTTTGATCCCCTCTGGCCACAGGTCCAATGAAAATAAATTACAATACCACTGTGTGTGGACTGTTGGAGCAAATTCTGGAGTCTTAGGAAAGAGTGCTGTTCCAACTGATACCAACAAAATCAGGTACCCCCAGACACAACTGAACACAACAGCAACACTTCCTCAAAGCCCACTCAACCCTCCGTCCAGAAAACATACCCTACCTGACAACATGACAAAAGAATCACACTGGAAGCCTAGAAGGGACACAAATATCAAACAAAACTGGAGCATCACCTGTTGAGAGGGAGAAAAAAAAATGCAGCTCAGCCAGAAGTATCCATCCATAGGGCAAAAGAAAATTCTGAAGTCTTAAGAAACCATGGAAAAACAGGAAGACATTCTATCAAAAAACTATTTGGAAGACGTAAATAATTGTTGCTCTTTAACATATAAAGCATTCAAAGTTGCAATCATAACGAAACTCAGAGAAATAAAAAACAAGGTAAAATGAAAGAATTACAAGAGAATTCAACAAGTCAGTGAACTCAAAATACAATTAAGGAACAGAAAGCAGAAACTGAAAGTTTATAAAAGAAACTAATAGAGATCTAAATTATATCAAGAGCACAAAATAAAGCTAGGAAGATAATTGAACAAATGGAAGTAAGAATCAGTAATAAGGAAGATAGAAGTATATAAAGAAGCCAATAGAAGAGAAGACAGATTCAAAATGTAATAAATAAATAGTGAATAAATAAATAAATCACTCTAAGAGCTATCCAACTCAGTAAGGAAAGGCACCATGAGAATAATGGCTATCCCAGAAGGTGAAGAGAAAAAGAAGGAAACAGAAACATTTTTCAAGAAATAATTGCTGAATACTTCCCGCATCTGGAGAAGGAAATGAACATACCAGCAAATGATGACAAAAGAAGGCCCAGTTATCTAAAAGCAAAATGACCTACACCAAACCATATAATTATGAAACTATCAAAAATACAAGACAAAGAAAGAATTTCAAGTGTGGTCAAAGATAAAAAAAAAGTAACAGAGAGAGAGGCATGCCCATCAGACTATTGTTATATTTCTCAGCAGAACCCTACAGTCTGGGAGAGAAATAGTATAATGTTTTCAAAATATAACAAGAAAAAAAAATGTCAGCCAAGAATACTGCATACTGAAAAACTCTCTCTTGGTTATAGGGAGAATGAGCATTCCATGAAAAAAAAAATCTGAAGGGATTTTCTGTCATAAGATCTCCCCTACAAGAAATATTGAAAGCGGCCTTTCTGCCTAAATCAAAAAGTAGGATGCCTACAAAAACTAAACAAGGGAATAGATACACAAAACAAAACAAAAACAAAAAGAGGTCAATAGGAATTACTCAAAAGTCAATAATCACACTGAATGTAAATAAACTGAATTCACCAATGAAAGGCACAGAATGACTAGATAGACTAAGAAAAAAACCCATTTGCTTTTTGCAAAAGACTAGCAAGATACAGAGACAATCAGACTTAAAGTGAAGGGGTGGAGAAAGTTACTCCAAGGCAATGGTGAAACTAAGAAAGTAGGGATCGCTATATTTATCTCAAACAAAACATATTTCAACAACAAAAAGGCAATAAAAGATAAATATGGTCACTATGTAATGGTAAAATGATCAGTACAACAAGAAGACATAAAACTAATTAATATATGAACCCAATAAAGGAGCACCCAAATACATCAAACATAATCAAAATCTAGAAGGAAATAAATAAACTTAGAAGATAAATCAATAAAATAAACCAAAAAATTATTTAAAAAATTAATGACACCAAAATTTGGTTTTTGGAAAGATGAAGCAAAATAGACAAGTCACTAGCCAGACTCACAAACTATAGAAATAAGAAAACGCAAGTAAATAATCACAAATGAAAGAGAGAAATTGAAACTGATACAACAGAAATATAGAGAATTATAAGAAAATAATAGGCATACCCATATAGCAACAAACTGGGAAATCTAGAAGAAATGGACATGTTCTTGGAAACATATAACATTCCAGGACTAAAGCATGAAGAAATCCTGACATCACAGAAATACAAAAGATCATGAGAAACTAATATGTGAATGAATTTGCCAATTATGAAGTTATGTATAGGTTTGCAGACTCCTATAACCTTCCAAAACTCCAGCAGGAAGACATGGACACCTTAAACAGACCAATCATTGAAGCAGTAATAAAAATTCTCCCCCAAAACAAAAGCCCAGGACCATATGGCTTTCCTGGGGAATTATACCAAACATTCAATGAAGAGTTAATCTCCATCCTCCTTAACTCTTCCACAAAGATGAAGAGGAGGGAAACCTCCCAAATACAGTCTATGAAGCTAATATTACCCTGATTCCAAAATTAGACAAAGACAGTAGCAATAAAGAAAACCACAGAGCAATATTGCTGATGAATATAGATGCAAAAATCCTCAACAAAACCCTGGTAAATAGAATTCAGTACACATCCAAAAAGTTAAACACCATGATCAGGTAGGATTTATTACAGAGATGCAAGGATGGCTCAACAGATGCAAATCAATTAATGTGATACATCACATCAACAAAGTGAAAAATAAAAAAAACACAGAATCATCTCAATGGATGCAGAAAAAGCATTTGACAAGATTCAACACATTTAACAAAATAGGCATAGAAGGTACATACCTCAACGTAATAAAAGCAACATAGGACAAATCCACAGCCCACATTATAATCAATGGAAAACTGAAAGTCTTTCTCTTAAGATCTGGAACAAGACAAGGTTGTCCACTAGCACCATTACTATTCAACATAGTTCTGAAAGTCTTGGCCAGAGCAATAAGGAAAGAAAAGGACATTAAAGGAACCTAAATGAGAAAAGAAGAAATTAAACTCTCATTATTTTCAGAGACATGATATTATGCATATAAAACCCTAAAGACTTCATAAAAAATCTGCTAGAAACAATAAATGTGTACGGCAAAGTAGTAGTCTACAAAGTCAACACATAAAATCAATAGCATTTCTATGTGCAAACAATGTAGGGAAGAGAGAAATTAAGAAAGACATCCCATTCACAATAGTACCAAGGGAGATCAAATGCCTGGGAATTAGCAAAGGAGGTGAAAGACCTCTGCAATGAAAACTATAGAACTTTAACAAAAGAAATAGAGACACAATGAGATAGAAAATTCATGAATTGGATGAATCAACATAGTAAAAATGACCATTCTACTCAAGGCAATACATAAATTGAATTCAATTCCCCTTAAAATCCTAGGGACATTTTTTAAGTAAATGGAGCAAATAATACAGAAATTTATATGGAAACATAAAAAACCTTTTAATAGTCAAAGCAGTACTGAGAAAAAGGGAATAATGGAGGCATCACACTTCCAGGCTTCCAACCATACTACAGAGCAGTCATCATCAAAACTGTATAGTAATGAAACAAAAAACAAAGTGGTCAGTGGAATCAAACAAAGAATCCAGAAATAAAATCACACCAATACGGATGGCTGGTCTACAACAAAGATACCAAAACATACGATGGAGGAAGGAAAGTTTATTCAATAAATATTTTTAGTAAAACTGGAAAGACATCTGCAAAAAAAAGACAAACTAGACTAGTAATAATAATCAGCAAGTACAAAAATCAATTCAAAATGAATGGAAGACCTGAAACCATAAGACTCCCTCGAACAACATGTGGGAAAAACACTCCATAGCCTCAACTTTAAAGAGGTCTTTGTGGCAGGAACGGTGACAGCAAAAGAAATCAAAGCAAAACTAAACAACTGGGACTACATCAAATTGAAACATTCTGCACAGCAAAAGACACCTCTGCTAAAGATGTTGATTGCTTCACTAGTTATACCTAAAGAATAGACATAACAACTTTTTAAATAAAAAGAGAGAAACCTTTTTTAAGATGAAATAATCTCCACGGTTTCCTCAGGGAAGTTAAAAAGAGACAAAATGAAGAGAATTGACATACTGTGAACTACAGTTAGGTAGAAAACTTACATAAAAAAGGCTAACTGAAGTCCTGCAAAGAGAGGAGATGGCATTCGTTTAGAATAATAAATTTCAAAACATGCACATGTATAAGGGAGGAAATCCCACTTCCTTATTTAAATGATATCCTGAATCTTAATAATTTCATCGATTTATATGATTAAAAAGTCCTTATTAATGCAGATGAGTTAGCTGCTTGGACCATGAATAGATTTTAAGTCATGAAGTCTAGGTTATGTGTGGGTTAGTAAATCACAGGCTGGAATTTGTCTGAGTCCCTAAGGAACTTTGGGAGTAAAGTCTCACCATACCTATTTCTAGACCCTTTCATGTACCCACTACATTTTCATTTTGAGTAAGTCACTATTATTTTGATATTTCTATTTTCTGTAGTCAGACTTAAAAAATAGAAATGATTATTTTCGCTGGAAGTAATTACAATGGCTGCAAAAGGGGACAATTTGAAACCTGTAGGAAATCTTTATGAAATGTGAAAAACTAAATGTCCTCTTTAAATAACATCTCTGAATCACATCTCAAGAAATACAAAATCACTGCATTTATTTTCCAGTGGAATTCATTTAGATCAAGGTTCTTAACAAGAAACTGATATTAATGTGCCAATATATAATTTGGAGCATTTAAAGGGAAAATGAGTCTACAGTTTGCTAGGTACTTTTTTGAGTTTCTGAGTAACTGTGTCACTTATATTATTTTTCCTGTGAACTTTCAATAATTATACCAGAAAGGTATAAGTATTTAGTGTCAAATTCTAAGGAAATGAACTATAGAAAAAATCAAATTAATGGAATGATGAAGAACAGATCATATAGAATGAGGTTTCTAGCTCTTTTATGCTTTGAAGATCCATCTTCAAATGACAATGGTTTCAAGTTATTTATCCTAAATCATTTATTTTCTCCCATGAGAAGCAGTTATGAACTCAGATAGCAGACTAAACTTCAAGTCAATGATAATTGACACAGCTATGACAAGTGGAGTGGATTGCTTGCCTGTATATATATGGTGAACCATATAAACTGGTAAAAAAAAAATGAAAATGTTTTACATTGTGATGCAAATGATGGTGTATATAAAACAAATGAAATGTGTGATAACACTAAGAAGGTAATTAACTTTTTGTGTTTTTTTTATTTTGAGGTAAAATTTGCATACAAATACATCAAGCTTAAGTATAAAATTTGTTAACTTTCAACAAAACTTGTACAACTAAAACCAATATTAGGATACAAAACATAACACCCTGGAACTTCCCTTATGTCCTTCCCAGTAAGTCCCCACCCAAGGAAACTATTATTCTGATTGTTTTCTACCAAAGGTTGCTTTTTCTGTTCTAGAACTTCATATAAATGGAATCATACTGTATGTACTCTTTTGTGGAAGGTTTCTCTTACAGAGTATGATAGTCCCATTTCTTGGTATCTAATAGTATTCTATTGTGTGAATGTATCACTATATATACTATATATGTGTGAATGTATCGCTTGATGGACACTGGAACTATTTTGAGTTTGGGGCTATACAATGCATGTATTTTAACTACATATGTTCACCAATTTTCAAGATAACAATCATTTTTGCAATTTATGGATGTCTTTTTTAAATTAAAAATTAAGGATAATTGCATCATAACATTATACAGCTTTAGGTGAGCATCAATCATAAATCAACACAAGTAGATAATTCATTATGTTTATTATCAACAGTCCAATTCTAACCTTCACCATATAATTGATCATTTTAACCCTATTTGTCCACTCACTCACCTGTTTCCCTTCTCATAACCACTAATCTGATTCTATAGATTAAGAGACTTGGTTGGTTGTTTGACTGGATGATTAGTTTATTTGATAATTGCTAACTTTAAAAGACTCTTAAAAAGAACTGAAATGTGTGAAATAAGTGGAATATAAACCAAATATATAGAGACAGAAGTGACTTAGAAAAGATATACATAATTTGAAAGCACAGAATTTTTAAATTCTAACCATGTAGATGCTAATGTGAATGTTGGTGAAGGAGTGATTCAAAATGGGTAAATTTTCTTTCATGTCAATGATAAGATAAATTATAGATAATTTAGAAAGAAGAATTTAATTTTAAATACATGAGCTATTAAAGATAAATCCATAAACATTATTAAAAGTAAAAAGAACTATTTTATTTAGAACTATTTTATTTTTTTTATTTTTTTTTTTTGGTGATTTAACTTGATTTCTAAATAGTTGATAAGGAATGGTAAGCACCTGTTGGCATTTTTAATTTTATGTCATCTCCAGAGTAAAGACCTGCCTGGAGGCCTTATGATTCATTACAGTTCTGCATGACAAGAAATACTGAATGCTATTATAAGAGCAATCAGTGATGATATAGCTATTATCACATAAAAAAAAATCAAGGTGTAATATAATTATGAGTGTTATTAGAAATTTGAATTGTTTCACTTCAGAATCAAATTCGATGACATTGCAGTACCTAAATACAAGCCCTAATATTTTCTTAAAATGCAAACTTATTTTCACACTAATAAACTAAAAATACATTTGTTTATAATAAATAGCCTTACTTCTCTGAGATTATAAAATTTTTATATATTATAATCCTTAAATTATTTAGTCTTTATATATGGATAAAGAGGAAATGATTTAATTCAAATGAGGAATCTAAAGTCTAAATGTTGGAAATAATTTCCACAAGTTCACAAAGCTTGTGGTATAGCATAGATCTTGGGGATTTTTGCTCATTTTGTCATTCTGTTTTCTTTTTTTTTTTTCTCATACTGGATATTTCAATTGATCTAGCCTCAAGTTTTCTGATTCTTTTGATTGCCAGTTCAAATTTGTATTGGGATCCCTATAATTTTAGTTATTATAATTTTCAATTCCATAATTTTTATTTGGCTCCTCTACATAATTTCTAAATATTTACTGACATTTTATAATTGATGATATATCACTCTGAGATTTTTTTAGACATAGTTATGAGTGTGGGAGTTCCAGAAGTTCAGAAACCAGGTTCTTGTGTCTTACAAGTAAAATTAGCATATTAGACACAGCAGACAAATGGTTTAGTGGGAAATTTAAGGAAGAGAGATAGCACACTTCTAAAGACTGTGGAATGGAGTTGAATTCAATTGAACATCAACCCTTCCTTGCCCGATCAGCACATACTTATAGGAAATCTCCTGTAATTCTTCCTATGCACACCCCAAAGATGTCTAATTACCAATCAGTAGAGCTAGATTAGCAATGTTTCTTTCTTGGGGTTGTCTATGACCCATAGAATACTGCATGAATGTAATCCTTGTTTTTTGTTGTTGTCATTGCTGTTTGTTTTATTTTGTTTTATTTTTATGATTGGTGATTGTTGGTCTCAGATGGCAATTCTTAGTTCCCCTGTCCAATCTCTTGCCTTGACCCCTCCAGCTAAGCTATCCTACCCAACAAGAGTCTCTTTTAATTTCTTGAGTATAATTAAATTATCTGTTTTAAAAGGTCTCTAATACTGGGAATAGTCAGAAAATTAATGTCGATTACTTTCTAGCCCTGTTCATAGGCTATAATTTCATTTCTTTGCAGTAATGTGATCTTATGTTTTAAAGCTTGTATATTTTGCCATATATTTTCTTTGTATGAAATATTTATAATTGAGAATTACTAATATCTCCCATTAATATGGTGAATTTTCTAATTTATCCTATGTAGCTTTCAGTTTTATCTCTATTATCTATTTGTAAATAAAATTTCTTGACTTTCAGTTGTTCTTTTCATTCCTTTATATCTTCTTCAACTCCATATCATTTCCTTCATGTTCAAAGTTTTTATGATCATATCCCTTTATTAGTAATTTCTCCATTTTTGTTTACCTCAAATTTATTTCCTCTGTCTCTTAAATAATAACTGTATGTTATATATTATTCATTATGAAGGATACTTTTACAAACTTTATAATTGAAAAAACACTTAGTATTTCCAATTTACTAAACTTATTTCTGAGTATGGAAATATATCTTAGTCTCCATCTATTCTAACTTTTGTTTATTTTTATTATAATTATTATCCCTACTTTACTGGTGATGAAATTAATAGATGCAAAATTTAATTAAGTTTCCTACAGTCATAGATTTAATATATAACAGACTTTGTTGAGATAGTAGCAATCAGTTAAATTTCTTCTCTCTTTTGAGTAGGGGATACTATTGATTTCTCTCTTCATTAATATGTTGCCCTTTTAGTAAAATATTTATAGGAGTTGATTTTTTTCTACAAGAGAAAAATAATTATATCAATAAATTTATGACTTTATCCAGGTCTCAATAATTCAGTTATAATTTTTTTCATTTATTTCCTCTCATCTATTTTATTATTCAGAAATTTTAATTAAATGACTATCAGAATTTCTCACTGAATCTCCATATATTTTGTCTTCACTTTTAAAAATTCTGGGTGTTTCTATTTCTGCTACATTCTTAGTAGTTCTGTTACAGCTCTCTCTTGGTTCTCTTGGGCTGGAGGATTCAAAACCTTGTTAGGAATCATGGGACTGATTTTGAGAGTTTTTCTACTACTTCCTTGCCTTCTGCCTGCCATAGTAGGCTTGATTCGATCTAACACAAACACAGTTGTTCAAAGGGTCACAATAAAGCATGTCTTGCTGGCCCAGCAGTATAACTCCGTACCCTCCGACAATGAACAAGAATGCTAACTATATTCTGTTCTGTATTCAGATTGTCCAAGATGTCACACCCCCACACAGCCCAGTTCAGCAGGAAGTAACACGATCGAGTCTGTGCTCCAATTCCCCATCTGTGGATCCATCAAGGCTGACTATCATCAGTTTGAGGAACAAGAAGGGGGAGATGTAGAAGAAAAAATGCACCCCCAGCATCTAGCCACCATGGGCCAGCTATGGAGTCCTCCATTGAGTTATCAGGCAACTTGCAGTCTAGGC
Organism: Solenodon paradoxus; assembly: GCA_004363575.1. Taxonomy (NCBI): domain Eukaryota; kingdom Metazoa; phylum Chordata; class Mammalia; order Eulipotyphla; family Solenodontidae; genus Solenodon; species Solenodon paradoxus. The sequence continues at coordinate 819,718 of RJWH01000040.1, read as the reverse complement.
TGGCAGGAATGTTGCGAGACAGCTGAATAAGTTACCGACCAGATAAAAGGACTTTATTACCTGAGAGTGGAGTCTTATATACATTTTGCAAATATTTGTTTAGTAAACTGAATACCGTGTATTGCCCATGTGAAGAATTCACAAATAACTAATTTGGGTTCTGCTTGTAATTCCTGTTCCAATTTATATCTCCCCTCTCTTACATTCTTTCTAACCTTATATGAGTGCATTCCCAACTCCCTGGTTCTGCTCAGACTTATGGAGACCATTCCCTGAGCTGGCACATAATAAAGCTGCCTTCCCTATTTCTAAAAGAACACATGCTTGCCTCTTGTAGGTAAATAGAGTAGTAACAGTTCTTTGTGATCAATTCTCAAATCACTAATCCTCTTTTCAACTATCTAATTTATTATTAAACCTGTTCATTAAATCATTATATTTAAAGTTTTATCAACTTTTTGTAGTTTAAAATTGTATTTTTAAAAGAATGAGTTATATCTTTGTCTCGTTTCTCTTGTTATATGCTCATTCTATGATTCTCATCTTGTATTCTTTAATATTTTAATAGATAAAATTTTCATATTCTTTATCTGATAATTAGTTTTAATTTTCGTATGTGCAGAAAAATATTAATATAATATTCAATGTCACTATTGTCTACACACCAGCTTCCTTTGTTTATAAATAAATGTTTGATGATATAAAAAAATAAGACATTTCATAAATATCATTTTTATGAGAATGCTTTTATAATTTTTATTGTTTCTCATTTCAAAAAACATCTTCGAGCTATTCTAATTGGTAAATCACACATAGTATGTTTCATGACTATACACATCAATGCTTCTTCTGACTTGGGGATTTCCCTTCTTATGTAAACTGTACCATATAAGCCTATTTAATTTGGTTTTGTAATGGTGACTGAATTTTGCCACACCTCTCATTAAATATTTTAATCATATCAAGTTACAACTCTGCAAGGAACCTGTTTTATCTAAATAAACTATTTATACTTATAATGATGATAATGTTTGAATCATGGTATTTTAAAATGGTTAGAGTATGTACCCACAGTGAATATAAGTTCACATAACTCTCATGTAAGTTGTCATTAACCCCTTATATATTTGAAAATAAATAGGCATAATGATCTATTTTGATAGAAATGGCAATTATCATTTTTTTTATTTGTAAAGCATATGAACTGATTTATTAAGAATGTTTTATAAGTTAAGTTTCTTATGGTTTATACACTAACAGAAGAGACTGTTATTTTACAGAAGAGCTGGCTACATTCACTGATTAATACTATCTTAGCTCTGCTACCTCAACTGCAGAACAAATCAAAAAGTTTTTCATTCATCCACTCATCATTGCATTAATTCTCTACTAGTATACTTTTTCTAAATATTTACCTTTGTGATTTTGCAAATTAGCTGAATTCTACACACCATCATGACATTCGTAAAAAACAAAAAATATGGTATAATCAGTACTGATTTTTTGTATTACTTTGTTCTTCAGTTTTACCAAAACATTTTTATTATAAATCTTACTGTTTCACAAATTATGCTCTAGGGAGACATTTTATAGTTAGTTATGAAAAATAACCATCATTAGGGTAAGGTTTACATTCTATATCCTCAACAATATATTCTCACTATAAGTATCACAACAATAAGGATGCAAGTACAAAAACGGTTAAGAATAATAGGATGACTCAAATCAGATTTGTGTAGAGTCAAGGAAACATGAATATAATATAATGTTTTGCTTGTTTTTAATATTTATTAAATCTACCACCAATTTTAAACAAATATTCAATCATTAAAAAATTTGTTCTTTAAGATATTCCTCAGAAATCATATAATTTGGTTTAATAAAGGAATACACATGCACATATGTATAATGAAAACTCAGAGGTATTCTACAAAAATATGCTTATTAATAAAGGACTACAACATTGACTAAATGCAAAAATTCCAGGGAATGTGAGATATTCCTTTTTCAATTCTTGCTTTTATTAGTTTCTAGAACTGTATTAGTTCTACCCATCAACTGTAGCAAAGAAAAGGTTAAGAGTTAAGTACATCTGGCCCCAATATAATACTTATAGAGCAAAAGCATTCTATTTGGAAAAAGCAAATGCTAAAATTAATTCCAGTAATTAAAAGATATTTCATCAATCATAATTTCTAAGAGTCCTTAAATGTTGTATATTAACGAAGTGATTATTATGTTTACTTCCATCCCCATATCCTTATGAGTTTATAATTCTATTATCTGCTATATTCATCATTATTTTTTCTTCTGAAAAAAAAGGAAAAATTACTATTAAAACACCTATTAAACTACTAAATAGATTTAAAAATAAATCTAGATTTCAGTTATAGGAGTACTGCATAAATTATTCAAATAATAGAATAAACAATTTATTACTGCTAAAAGTAATAAATCTGCTCTGTTATACAGGCTCACATGCTGAGCATAGCATTATTATTGTGGGAAAAGCTGGCAATATGTAATGCTATTTTAAAATGAAGCTATTTTCCTGCTGACTAAGTCTTGGGCATATATACTAGCATTCTAAGTGTATAGATACTTGAGAGAATAAAAAGAAAACAAAGTAGAAATTAATATGTAGATATGAAAGGAAATTCTACTGTAATGCTCAGCTTCCTCAACTGTAAACTGTGGGTTGGAGCAGATCTTCTCTAAAACTCGTATGCCTATTAATTATTATGCTATATGTTTCAGTATGTGGGAGGAACTGGAGGAAGTAGTTCCTCAATTTTGTCATACACAAAGAATGGTTCTATTTAAACTATGCGAATTATGTCCCTATCTTTGCAAATTTTCAGTGTAAGAAACAGAAGTCTGCTCTAGCAGAAAAAAGTTCACTCTTAATTGCAAATTATGTAGTTATAGTTGTATCTAAAACAAAATACTTCTTATGGGTAACGTGATTTTTCTCATCGAGGGGTCACATGAAATCCTTGTGACTGTTCGTTCTTAGTTGTAGAAAAGCATATTGTGTGAAGACAGCTGTGTTTAAATGATGCATTACACATTTATTATATGCATTATACATTTATATGTCTACCTCTTGGGTATCACATACATCATCATTTGAATTTAGAAGAAATATAAAATGAAAATGAAAAAGAATTGAGAAAGGTAGTATTTTCATCTCTCAATATAATATCTAATTAAATTCATCAATTCCCCTTATTTTGCTCTCCTATCTATTCTGTAGTGCTTATCTTTCTAAGACACAGCGGGGAAATAGCATGTTATTTTCTTCCTCAAACAGCAGAAAGATTTGAAAATTCACTCCTTCACACAAATTTAAATTTCTTTCTATTTTGGTACAATTCATTTTACCTATAGTAATATACTTCCCATTCTCAGTCCATTCCCAGCCTTCAGAGATTAGCATCCTCCATAGAGGCTCAACTCAAATGAATTATTCAACAAGAAAGATGCCCTAATTTCCTCACTTGAGAATAATTGGTCTTTTTTTTCTTTTCTTTTATACTATAATACCTATTTTTAAACTGATGAACATTTCAGTTTTCCTTTCCTTGTATTGATTTATTTATATAACTTCCCCTCCCCCAACACACACATAAACACGTGCGCGCGCACGCACACGCGTACACACACACAGGTACACACACAATATTATCACTGGCAATGTCTGTGTGTTTATCTATCTCTGAAAACACAGTAGATAATTATAGATGTTCAGCTGAATGACAAGGTATATTGGGTGTACATGAGAAAGAAGAGTATATAAAGTTTCTGAATGTTAACCATATTAAAAAAGAGCTTCTGCTACATTGTGCCTATAGTCTGACTCAACTTGTGATGAACAAAAAAACAAAATAGAAAACAACGCTCAAACAAACAAATCACAATCATGTATTTTAAGAAGGTAATAAGCATATTAAAGATCTTAATTACCACATAGGTATTAATTCAATGAAGCAGACAAAACATAAGCAGATTGCTTTATTGTAGCACCCACAAACCCATTAATCTTGAGAATGAAGAAGGTAAGAATGTTATACAAAAGTTAAAATTTCCAAATTTAAAACTCATATTGCTACCCAGAATAAAATGTTATAATATGGTCCCTTTTATACTGCCTGTATGCAAACTATGTTCTGTATTTTAAGAATCTACACTTGAGCCTAGGGATTGGGGAGAGGGGTGGAGAATCTATTAGGATGCTGATCTATCTGGGTTTGCCTGAAGCACTCTTGAAATGCAGCAACAGTGTCTCTTTGTTTGGAGAAGTCCTACAGCGGAGAACTAATGTGGTTGCTGGAAGAAGGTATCCCAGAGTTACTGACCTACAAGGTACCCATATTAAGGGAGAGGTCATTTGTAACATGGCATAAGGACTTAATCATATACATATCTGGTCTAAATTACTATATGAATGCTTGACATATTGAAGAAAAAGGGTTTTAAGTAAATATTAAAATTTATTTTCCCTAAACTCTAAAATTTACAAAAGCATACTTGCAGAATTAAGGAACAAAGACAAATAACAAATCTTCATTCTACAGGCCTCTTGATTATGCAAGTGATCAAAGCATTAAAGCATTAGTTTCCTGAAGTAACAGCACGTGTCAGATAAAATGTTGAAACCATGGGAAAACGACTATTTTCTTGGTTAAGAAACAGTGAATTAGCAACATCATCTAGTGAGATTTCAGATGAATTTCTGTTCCTAGAAACTAGAGTAGAAGTACTTTTCCCTTTTCTGCTTGCTAAAAACAAAAACTGTATATAGTATGTGTTAAATAAACAAAATTAAGTTCTGAAGAATGGATGAAAGAAAGCAAATTGCACATGTTATTTCAGGAAATGGAATGGCATGGTGGAGAGTTACTTGGGTTTCTTTTTGTATTTATATCCCAGGCTGGGTGTAGAAGAGACTGGTAATCTGGAAACATCTATATGTATAAACAAAAAGAACTCCAACAAAAGCCTATGCTCTGTATACATTAAGCTCAGTTCACTACTGATAATCTAATTCTAACATTTACTAGGGTAGATAGTGCATACTGACTTTGCTCTTACATCTTGATTTTGAATTTCACTCAATACCTGCCTAAACCATTGTCCTGGTCTTTCTAAAAGAGCTGAATCCATCAATAACCAAACCATTTATAAAATGGTATAAAATTTCTATTTGTAGAGAATTACTAGTATTAATAGAGTAAATGGAAACACCCATGCACATATTTCCTGGCAGAAGAACGTCATATTTTTCTCCACTGAAGAATATCATTATTCTAATACAATTTAATATCTTAGGTGGATAAATATTTTTAAAAGCTTAAGATAGGATTTTGTAATTATGCATAGCCACCTGCTCTGAATCATATATTTAGTTTAGACTGCTAAGCCTACAGCTTTACAGTTTTTCCATTTGGACTCTGAATTCTGGCCTGAATCTGTCACATAATTTCTAAGTAGTTTTATACACAGAACAGCCTGAACCACAGTCCAAATCACTGGGAGCAAGTCACCAGTTCTGATGGAGGCTAATGTCTCCAAGTCAGAGGGCTTTTATCTGCTATTTATATCATAGCAATTCCAGTGGCTGAGTCAAAATAATAACGCACTGAAAGTGAGGTATATAAATATATTCTATTTGTTAGCTAATGGCCTTCATATGTATAATTTTATTTTTAATAATTTACTGAGGTGTAGTCATTTTATTTCCCTTACAAAATACAGAAATGAAGCTTGAGACAAATGTTCACAAATGTGGACAGAGAATAAATTGCAGTTTTACTGCTCCTTCTTAAACCACTAATAAATCCTGAAATTTATTCATTTAAAATGAGTTATTAACTAGGAAATATAATGTGAAACACAATATATTTGAAAATATGAGTGCAGAAATGTGTATAATATACTTGTAATACTTTGAATTTTAAAATTTTCTGGTTTTACATAGAAATATAAACATTGCCTTCTCCTTAAAGTGAATAAACCTTCAAATTACCTTTCTTTGTGTGTGCGTGCTAAATCCTGGGAGTATCTCAAATTACTTCAATTGAAATAGTTGCCTTTCATTCTAGTATTAAACCCAAATCATTGGAACTGAAAATATGTTAAGAACATGTCACCAGTTTCAATGTGCTTTAAGTTCATGCTAATATTTCATTTGTATCTTAAATACTATTTCAAAATAAGGTACTTTTAACTTAACATATAGGGAAGGCGAAGTGAGATAATTCCTTTTACTCATGTTACAGAAAATTGATAAAAAATATATATGATTCCCAACTCTTGTGTAAATCGAGTCTCCCTCTTTTGATCAAATACATTCAATTTAATCTCAACAAACATGATAAACAAACCAGTTGCTAAATTAATATCACAAGGATAACCATAATCTCTCATTTTAATGTACTGTGTGTTAAATCTTAACACCATCTGTAACTTTTCTGAAAGTAGAAATGTCATTGTTATTTGTTCTCATTCAGTTCCTACCTGCAATGCAGCATTATCTGTGAGTGATGGTTATACGCGTTGTCCAAGATATTGTAGTTAGATGTAGCCCTGTGGCAAAGAGGTAATCATATTGATTTTTCACTACTGCAGCAAATACTGTGTCCAACTGCTAAGCTTTGGCTTAAAATAAATAAAACCACAACTATCAGGTATGCTGTTGAAGCAAGATTTCAAGAGTTTCCAAATCATCTGCTGCAAGGTCATTTCAGACAGCATTACCCTCATAAGTGGGATGCATTGGATAATATTTGCAACTCTCCAACCTTTCTACTGACTGGGTATTCTGACTGTTTTCTTTCTTACTGTTGTCATAGATGTCAAGACAAAGAGCTAAGAAGAAACTTGTTTTAAAAATCAAGACACAAGCAACATGCTTTCTACTCTGAGTACTTGGAAATAATTAGAGGTAAAAGGAAAATATGTGCTTTTTGGTTCTCATATAATATCATTAAGTATCAAAAATAATTTTTAAAAAATAAGGAATTTTTTAAATGTGTTAAAGGCTTTTTAAAATTTTATAGTTGATTCCAAATGTTTTGTTTTATTTTCTGTTGTATATCTGGTACTTTCATTCAGAAATATAATAAGTTATCTAATTTCACTCTGATTAGAAATTATAAAATAATTTAGCAATTATTACATACTTAAGAATTTAGCATATATCATTTTTCTTTTTTTGAGAAGTCATTTTAATAAATAACATCAGACTTTCTTCAGACCATCTGTATGTGGAATATAAAGTTACTTGAATTCTATTTTAGGGCCCTTGAAGCTACTTTCATTCATTTGTTCACTCATTTACTTATTCCCTAGCTAAACATGCACACATTTAGCATGTAGCAGTCTCTGTACGCTCAAGGTACAGCACATGTGTTAGGAAACAGAGACATACAGAGAAATTAGTGTGATATCAAAGTACAGAAGGTGTCAATCTGATGGACAAATTTCTCCTCTACTTAACTTCCTAATGGTGACCTGCTACTGCTTAAAGTCCACTTTTCATAGTACATTCTACATGGTTCTCAGTGATCTTGGTCCTGTTTATCTCTTGTTAGTAATGCTGGTGTCACTATAGTCTAATCACACTAACATTTCTTTTGACTCTTTCTTGTCCTCTTCCCCTTCCTTAATTTCTTTCTATTTCCTCTTTTTTCTCTTTTTCCTCCTCATTTCTGTTTTAATCAAATGCAATTCTTGCACTTCTTAGTAATGTGTACCACATACTACTTTACCCAGATCGATCACCATCAACTGAATCTTCTTATTGACACCTACATCTATAGGTGGGTTTTTATCTCCTTATGGTTACGAATCAACAGAAATGCCATTTCCCAAAGAGATTCTCTTTAATATAGACTACTATTCTTCATTCATTATTACATTAGTCCTTTTAATTTCTTCTATAGGACCTAGAGTCCTCAAAGTGTTTCTCTGTTTCTCTTTCTCTCTCTCTCTCTCTCTCTCTCTTATCTTTCCCTCACTCCCTTCCCACACTTCTCCCTTTTTGTATTTCTTTCTCTCCTCTAAAACTGTCCAATATTACTTGTCCTGCCACTGAAATTTAAACTTTATAGCATCAGTACACTACATAGAATGTCCACAACTACTTTCGACTGCCTAGAACAGTGCTTAATCAAGAGTAGTCAATCAATACATACTTCTAATCATTATAAAACATTTAAAAATACTTTGTTACCACTTTCCAAATAGCACTTTCTATAAAATATATGCTAACATAAAGTATTTGTCATGCACCAGGCACTAATATAAGTACATATAATAAACTAGCATTTTATGAAGTATTATTACCTCCATTTTGTATGTGGAGGAACAAAGAGGTTATGCAATACAGTTAATAATGTCAGGATCAGGATTCTAATCTAAACAGCCAGACTGTATGGTCTATACTTTTACTCACTATATTATAAATATGTAATTCATATTAGTGATCTCAACATAAGCAGTCTAAGAGATAAACTATTTCTCCTTGTAATTATTGACTTGAATAGTTAAGTATCATTATGATTTGCATTGTTCTTACTAAAATCTTAATTTGCCTTAATTAATTTGACTTAATTGCCTTGAGTCAGGTATAATTGCCAAATTTATTATCTGTTACTTTAAATTTAATTCTATGTACTCTCCTGCTTATTGTATTATATTTTTATTGTAAGTATTAGTTTTTTTAATGTAGTTCAGAAATGATTATTGTTATTATTCTCAATGTATATATTTTATTTTAGTTTTTTGTAGTAATTTTTAACTACAGGTACTCAATACATATTTAGTAAATTATTGAACCTACATGCGTAGTATATATGAAAGATGGACCACCATTTCAAATTTGATGGGAACGTGATAGATAAAAATAAACAAATATGACAGAAATGCAGTATCATGAATGATCTACTTAACTTGATATAGTTGGTGTATATAGTCCAACTACATGGTAAAGCAGTGCTGATTAATGTACTAAGGTGCCAAATAATTAGTTAGGGGACATGAATGTAGAAGTTTTAATAAGCAATAAAAGTAAATTTGGATTGTTTTCTATGATAAGGATTTATGAACAACTTGAAGAACAAAGAAAAGTGATTAGTAGTTGGGATGTGTGCGTGTGTGTGTGTGTCTTTAAATTTTTTTCCAAAGGAAAAGCTAGAAAGATCATTTTAAGGACAGCATAGAGAATAGAGAGAAATAAAACTAGAGGAAGGGAGAACCATTAAAATCTATTTTAATAATCAAAGGAAAAATTGGAGGTGGTCTGAGAGGAGGCTTTGATTTGAAAGATGTTCTTTGGCAATATTCTTTGGCTACAGAGACCTACTGTGAAATAACTGAGGGAAAAGGAGCAAAAGATGAAGCACATTATTTGGCTAAGTTAGTGTGTATATATACTAGTAAGAGAGGAAAGTATTTAGAGAATAAAGCATAATGAGTTCAATCTCGACAATTTTTATTTTCAAGATCTATTATCATCTTAAGATGAGGGTGTCAAGATAGCCAATAGGATATGGACACATTAGTACAAGGATTCCATGTGAAGAGGAACGATGTCTGCTTTGACTCAACCTTATGGTTCCAGTTGCATGCATATTCTAGAATATATTGCAGATTAAATAACTATTTGTTGGATGTAGTTTGTAGAGCTTTCAGAGGTAAATATAATCACCTGAGCAGATCATATAAAGTGAAAAAGAAGAAACATGTAATGCCTGAAATCAATGGAAGAACCTTGAAAATTCATGCATCTCTACTTATGTTCACCATTGTTTCATATCTATAGCAATTGCTGACCAAATATTTGGCAAAGATAAAGTATAATTTTTAAATTACTGTATAAACTTAATTTCCCAGTAACACATTTACAAAATATTTTCTGGCAAAATTAAATAAGCAAACTATAAAGATATTAGTGAATTTTGTCATTATTGTATCATATATAATCCAGCATTGTTTTCCATAAAAAATTAAGAATACCCTTATTAAATGTCATTAAACTCTGACTATTTCTAGATGTGGTATGAATAAAATTATAGACTAACAAGATAGAAAATGCACATCAATATTTGACCAAAACAAATATCAAGCATTTACTTTTTCAAATTTCTTACCAAGATTTGGATAGGGTTTACTACCCAACAAATGAGATTATCTCTCTTTATGAGAGATACCTCTTTTACATTCAGAATTTACAACTGGCTCAGACATGAGTAGAATTAAGTATCACATAGGTCTCTGAAAGAACACAACAATTTTTAAATGGGAATAATGAAAACACAATATCTATACTATGCAAACTTCATCTTGTGAAAAAATAAAAGATTTTACTAAGAAACTTTTGGTTTATATTTGTACCTTATAGCCATAAATCTAATCTATAAAGCCAGCTTTATTCATGCAAATCTTCTGAAGAAATGTCAATGAAAGAATATTAGCCTTGAAACCCTCAGTTGGAAAAAAAAAATACAGAAAGAAAGCTACACAGTAATTTCAATTGATAAACCTGGATTTTTTTTTTCACCACACAAATTCAATAAAAGTGTTGCCAAAAGAGCACTTAGAATAAGAAAAAAAATGCTTCAAACTTTGCTACCCACTCCAAAATTTATTTCCTAAAATCAGTCTGTACAAGGAAAATTTGATGCAAATTCATGATTTATTGACTTATTATTCATTTAGTAGTAGTAATAGTCATCTAGTAACCATATTACTGGGGAAAAATTGAGGGAAAAGCCATAAGACAGTCTTATTTTATTTTGTACTTATCAAACTTCAAATTTGCTTTGAATTCTATGCAGATGTAAGAGTACAATTATAGAATATAAACACATAAAACTACAGTAACAAAATTTTTTTAAATTACAGTAAAACATCATTTAATCATGTATTTCATAACCAAATTTAAATGAGTAAAAACACTCAGTGTAAAGTTATCTGAGTTTTGCTGTGCTTCAGCAAGATGGGGAATAGTTTGGACAACTTGTATAGGTAGAAGGATTAAATCTCAAAATGTATTTTTTGAAGATAATGTGCAAGAAGCTATTTCTGATTAACAGTATACTAGTAACACCTACAAGGAAGATTGATGGATGCATTTATTTTTGCAAAAAGAGAGAAAAAGTGAATGTGTTTTATTCTGCTCCTGGATATACTTTACATAAACGAATGCTTATTCACACTAGAAAACATATAAAAGAACAATCTTAGGGAAAATTGCTCACTGACAGTAGACAGTTTGAATAATGTGAGTTAAAATCACCAATGAAACACTACTCAGCAATAAACATGAGCAAATGAAATAATTATATGAAACTATAATCCTTGGGCTCTGAGAGGAGCTAAAGACCTGGCAGTATATTTCAGCAACAGTACTAGGAAAAACAAAAAGATGTGACTGTGGAGGAACTTTAATCTGTAATAAAGAAATATTAAATACTAGAATAACAGGACTTTAAAGATATTTGCCTATTTCAGTTAGTAGGACAAAGAAGTATAGTTGTATAGATGACCAGCTATTAGCAGTTATTCAAAATGAAAAGAAGTTCATTATCAAGAATTCACACTAGAATTGTGCCTGTTGTTCAATGACTTTTACTAAATGATAAGAGAAAATTTTATTTTTTGATTCTAGATCAATTGGTATGTTGATGTAATCAAAATGAATTTCTGTTGGTTTACTTGAGCTGATTAACAAGCTTTCTGGATAACATATACCTCAAATAGTTCTATTACTTCAACCGTTACAAATAGTGATTCAGAAACTCCATGATAACAAGGCACATTCAATTGGATTAGCAATGCCTATGCTTTATGGTCAACTCTCTTTCCTATTCCACACTCAGAAGAAAAATGCTAGAAATGACTATGTCCTTTACCAGTGTTTCAAGACTTTAACAGATTTCACTAAACTTTCTTTGGAAGAAAACTCACTGGAAAAGAAAAAATAAAAATTAAAAGATAAATTACTAAAATTTTGTTTCAAATTCTTGAAATCCTTTTGCTAAGATCACAATTCCTTTAGTAATCTAAAGAAGTTGGACATGATTCTTTAAGGTATTTTATATCTGAAATAAAAGTTTACTTTTAGTAACAATTGAATAAACTTCTCCTGGCCCCCCACCCCAATTTTTTTTTTTTTAATAATGGAGAAAGAGACTTTAGAATTACCTTGAATTTTAGGAAAATGACAAAATGATTAGCAGACTCTGCAGCTTCTCTGGCATACCTAGTATTTGGAAAGAAGAGTAATGATCAGTTTCCAATTCTCCTAAATTCATGATAGCTTTTGTAATGTAATAAGAGGCATATTGAAGTTGTTTTGTAAAGAACAGAATATTTGTTTTCTCTTAAGGGTTATATCTGTTATAGGTCATCTTAATTGACAATAGAAGACAGCAGTCTATTTCACCAATATTTAGATATCAAGTTGTTTTGTTTTTTTTTTCACTGTGCCCCTATCCTTATTCAAAATATTGATGTTTTGACCCATTAAAATGTTGACAAAAAGGCTTTAAAATATATGTTATTTAAGTGCCTAATGAATATAAGTAGTTGCTTAGGCATGGAGGCTTTCTTATCAAAATATGAAAAATCAAACTGATATCCCAAATTTATAATATCCCATGAATTTCCTTCCTGCTATGTGATAATAACTTGGTTAAATTTATTGAAGTGCCTAGGTATCAACTTAATAGAAATCACAATCAAACTGAAATATGGACAGACTATGAAAGATGGTGAACAATTTCATAAAGTCACTCCAGACAAGACTCAGTATCTCATTTTGAAGTAGAAATTAAAAGTAGGCAAGAAAATAGCCAAGGAATCTAAATGTCTTTGTTTGATAGCTGTAGTTGGTGAGGGAGCCCTAATATTTTTTTAACAGTGTAGTGTAATGTCCCGCATTCAGCTCACTTCACATTTGATTTAATTGAAAATGCTCTGGCAGAGGTGGAAGAACTCACTGAAATAAAAACTTCAGAAGAAAATACTGAGATAAAATGAAACCTCCACCTCATAAACAAACAAAAACTTATCCTCAGTCAAAAACAGTAAAATGCTGTTTTTATTATGATTTATTTAATACCTTTGTAATTTTTTTTTCTTTAAATACTTACTGCTAAAAAAATGGAGCTACCTTTCCTCATTTGGAATTCTTCATGCTTATGGCATAAAGTTTTAAAAACTTAAGCAAATATATGAAATATATTTACTGTATTATTCCATTTATATAAAATTCTAAAACTGAGAAAACTAAGGAAAGTTTAGGAATAACTAATTGAATAGTACTTCTATAAACTGACTATCTCTGTAGAATCAATATATTGGATATGCTGCTCAATCTGATGCTATTTGAAGTACGGGGCTTTTGGAAATAATTGAGTCACAAGAGTAGAGCCCTCATTATGGGATTGGTACCCTTATAAGAAGAGAAAGGGCATTCCCTGATGGAGTAGTTGTTCAGGCCAGCTACCTCTGACTGAGCACAGTCCATGTACACTCCAAGGACCCATGTTTCTATCCAGGGGCTAGGGGAATCAAAAAGATGAGCAAGTCAAATAAAATTTAAATTAATTGTTTCTTCCTCTTCTCTTCTTCCTGATTGCTTGTCTATTCACCTTCATTTTTGCCTACACCTTTCCTTAAGAGAGGGAGAGAGAGAGAGAGAGAGAGAGAGAGAGAGAGACAGACAGACAGACAGACAGACAGACAGACAGACAGGAGACAGAGACAGTAGAATTAAATTTAGGGGAATTAAATTTGATTAGATTGAGACACATTGGGGGTGGGGGGGTTAGCGTGCTCATAATCATCACCTCATTGACTTGAGGTTGTTATGTAGTTGAATACTTTACACTAATTTGATAACGAATATATTTCTGGTTTGTGTACTCTTCATCATGTGTGCAATACTCAATAGATCTTACTTGAAAAAAAAGAAAGACCAAAAAGGCAATAAAAAATAATTAAGATGATGCATGTAAAGAATAGGGAATAAAATGAAGGAAAGAACTGAAATATAATAAAAAAGAACTGAAAATGATCTGGGTGTGTCTTCGAACCATGGGGAGTATTGTCTTGCCAGGTTGTTCTCAATCTATTGCTACAGCTACCAAGTTGTAGAGCTCTTTAAAAACACATGACAGACAAATTAGCTACTTGAATAAAATTCATGAAGAAAAAAATTAAAGACTAAAATATAAAGGTAAAGGGAATTAATCAGAAGAAAAAATGCTTGTTTTAAAAAATTAACAGTAGAGTCAAAACTAATTAAAATCATCTACCTTTAAAATTGAGACTGACTATAATGCCCTTAATTTAGAATGTTTAAAGTTTATGAGAAATTTCTAATAATCCAATTGTACTCAAATGCTATGATTTTTGTAAATAGAGATTACCAATATTAGAGATGTCATGTGATCAATACTTCTTACATATCTGAACAGAGAAAAAATAGAATTTGCAGATTGGTGCTTTCCTAGTATTTCTTTTAATTGTTTATTATGAGAAAAATAATATCTAGATTTCTTATTGTCCAGATTTATTTTTATTATATAAGATAATTTACCAACCTAATTTCTCAAATGACTCTGAATAACGTGGCCATGTAAACAATTTGTTTCCTTATTACTTGTATATTATTAAACTTACCAGTTAAGTAATTAGAGTTTCTAAGTAGTATTTATATATGAAACTGCTTAGTGACTTGTGACAGAAAAGTAAGATTAGGAAAAAAGCCAATGAGGTGTTTGTCCCCATAGCTAAAGTGAAGTGAAGAGAAGAGTTTAGGCAATCACTCGCTTAATTCAAGCACTGAAACTTTTTTTGCTTCAATTGCCTAGATAATCAAAATCAAGCTGCTGGGAAATTTGCCTAAGTTTTCTAAGCAGTTTGTGCCCTCTTTGAGTGGATTTAGCCATAGAAATGTACTTTCTGAATTGTGGTGTTATAAATTATAAGGAAAGCAATAGAACTCATTACTCTCATCACTTGAATACTGGGTCAACTCTAGATTAAATGAAAAAAATAAAGGTTTTTCCAAATGTATTTTGCATTTCTTATCTTCTGTTCTTTTCCTTTGCTACTTGTCCCTCCTTTGTTCTCTTTGTCAATTCTTTTATTTATCACACACACATATACACCTGCACTGTATCCTACTCTTTCAAGAAAGTTGTCATTAATGTATATGTTATCTCATATTTGGAGAAATGCATAGCCTGGTGAAAGGGTACAAGTTTAGTGAAAATTTCCCCAAGGAATCAAGATTGATTATTGGTGGCAAATTTAAAATATTATATACAGATATTGATTTATAATGATTCATCTTAAATCTATATGATTTTATAATGAAATGTTCCTTTAATAAATTCAAAAAAACATATTAGAGGCAAGAGCTTATCAAGAGCTTATTGTAGTTACTCTGAAAAGGAAAAGCAACTTTCAGACAATGGATATCATGGTAATGTCAAGCATCAGTAAAACACTATTGTGGACAAACTAAAGTGATGAACAGAAGTGGAAAGAATACGAAATAGAATATCAAAATCATAAAGGAGAGTAGAAGTTTTTGAATGAACTGTGTGGTATTTCTAGTCTTGTTAGCAGGTTTATCAACAAAAATTGTATGTGAGAAATAGACGTAATCAAATTATTGAAGGTATAACAGGCAGGCAACTAGGAGAATCCATTAAATAGAAGGTTAAAAGGTGACAGAGATACCAATTAGAAATGGTCAGAAGAGCCCAGGCTTGAAACAAGGCAATAGAAGTAGTTACAGAGGAGAGAATATTGACTTTTTGAGTAATTCTTAAATATAGTAGACAGAAATTATAAATACTAGAGATCATGTAGGGAAAGAGTATATGAGAAAAAGGAGAGAAGCAGAGCAAGATCAAAATTCTTAGAATCAAAATATTATAGTCAGACAATAAAGATGAAAATATTAATGATGTATATCACCAAAAAATAGTTAAGAAAACCACAGACAAATTATTTATCGTGTCTTTGTCCTGTCTTCAAAAGATAGAAACAAATAGAAATATAGTGTATGTTCAGCAATTTATTATTCAGTTCCTTTTCACTTACTTCACATGAACATAACTATCAAGTGAGTGAGAAAAATCTCTAAATGTAGGATACAACATTAAAAAATTATTGTCATGCAAATACATAAAATATGACATTTATTTTCTATTCATATTTGTTGAAATAGCTTGAGAAGACCAACGAAAATTATTTTCTTTGAGTGTATTTTAGAGAAATTTTTGCAGTATTTTGATGTAAATGTATATACTTTTAAAATTAAATTATTTATCAAATGAGAATCTTTCCTCCAGGCAAACATCTTATTTTACATTTGTCTATATAGGACACATGGAATAACACTGTCTAATATTCATTCATTTTGTACTTATATGACTTCATTCTTATATACTATAGCACTCGTTTTTTGATAGCAGTATTATATTGTTTATTAAATAATCAGAATATTAAACAGACCACAGTAACAATTTTGCTAGACTATTACTAATTTTTAGGCAGTCTACTATCAAAATTAATACCCAATGCAAATATTATTATCTCCAACCTTACTCATAAATTGATTTCAATATTGTTATTTTGAGTTTGTGATCTTTAAATAATTTGCTTTGTTTGTTTTTCATTTACTAATCAGAATAAGTATGGCTTACCTAGTATTCAGTAGAACCTCAGAGATATTTAATATCCGATTTCATTCTAAACTTAATAGAGTTGCTACCTCATAAGCAAGAAGCACACCCACCCTCCCCATTTATCATTTAATTCCTATGGTACCTGTACTGGAAAGTTTTCATTATAAATAAAAGTAGCTGCTGATCAGAGCATAAACAACTTTGCTGGACAAAAATCCAATAACAAATGAGTGACCCAGTTGCTAGGCTAATTTCCCTAAGGAGCAATACTTTCCATGATGCTAACTAAAGAGCTCATGTCTTTTCATGTTGCACCTATATTCCATAGAAGAATATTGATTTCTATATTAACTCTCAGAGAGTCTGACCTCCTTATAATAGTGCACGTGTATTTCCATGTGAAGTGCCACTGAGAGGGGCTGTGCACTTGAATCATTTTCTCTGGACTCTCCTTGAGTATAAACACACATACATATTTATGACATGGTTTCATTCATTTAGGAGTTAAAAATAGCTGCATAATGAAAGCAATGATGTGTTTTAAAATGAATAGCAAATCTCACCACCCTTAGTATGGAAACCCACTATTAACCTTCAATTTCTAAACTTTTGTGGAAGCAGACTGCTCTCGCCATACTTAGAGGATAAGATATTTAACTTTATGTCTACTCCCCTGTATTTAGGAGACCAGAACATAGGGATGACAATGCTGAGATTTTTCTAAGATATAGTCAGCTCAAAATTCTGCCATCTAATTTCTGACTTTCATACATAAAGTGATATTTTCAGCAAAGTATGGTAACTAAAGTCACTTTTAACCAGAAATGTGAATTTGGGAACCTTTATATTTATTTCCCTTTCCTCCATATCATGTCCCTTGGATTCTGCATGTCTCTTACTATAATGTATGTATGTGTGTGTATCTATATATTTATGTGTATATATATATATGACATCAGGTTGTCTTTCTGAATTCTTTATTCTCCTTTAAATGTTGTATAAATTTAATTCCATTTGAAAATTAACTTCTGGGAAATTTTATATTATTTTCTTCATAAATTTATAGCATCGTAATATAAACACAAAGCTTTACAAACAGAATAAACATTTATAGTTGAATTTCAATCTTCAGGAACAGAAAAAAATCTGTGATTTTTTTTTTTTGTTAGTGACTCACAAATAATTACACATTTGGACATATATCCTAATTACCTTATTAGATCATATTCTCTCCTCAGAATCCTTTTGACCTCAAAAGGACTCTGGCTCTTCAAAGGACTTTCACCTGATTAAGTTAGGGCCACTAAAAATAATCCTTTACTTTATTAACGCAAAATCAACTGAGTTAAGAATTTAATTAGATTTGCGAAGTTCCTAACCTTTGCTATATTTTACTTGCTAGAAGCAAATCACCAGGTCTCACCCACATTCAGGAGGAGGAAATTAAACAGAGCATGAGCAACAAGATAGAAACGCCTACCACTTAGCAGAGTCAACAGAAATTCCCAAAAGATTAGATAAATGATTCAAAGTAAATTAGAGAGTTAAAGGACAATTCCCAGATTTTTGTCTAACAGAAAAGATGAGTAATATCACTTACTGAGGTGGGAGATCTAGGTGAACATGTGACTATATTTAGAGAACAGGGAAAATTAAATGCTTTTTTGAGACATGTTAAGTATAAAATGTAAATTAGACAACATAAAATTGGGATACTAGGATTATTTACTAAACAAATCTGAATCTTAGAGGAGAGTGCAAATGGAGAGATATACATTTAGGATTATTACACTATACAAAATAGTTCAAATGACTGGATGAACTCTCTCAAAGAACAGTCAACTAAAGAGAAAAGAACATAAAGGTGGGAATTCAAGCATTCCAAGCTGTGGAGGAGGAAGAGGAGGAGACAGAGAAGTTAAAAGATATGGTCTAGGGACTTCAGTAAATCTCTGAGGAAGGTATTTGCAGTAGTATTTGAAGCCAAAACAAAAGAGCTACAGTATTGAATGAATGATCAACTACTTCACCTGTTGTCATGAAAAACAATGGGAATTTAAAATTGCCATTGAATCCCATTGGTAAGTTCACTGATGATGGGTTGTTGGAGTTTGTGGGACTTAAGTGTTGTTGGAATGTATTCAAGGGGGTACTGAAGATGATGCAGTATAGATCGAATAGAGAAAATTTCAATAATGACCTTTCCTTTAAGAGAGGATGATATAAAATGAGGTCTTTTTATCTTTTGTTGTTATTTTTATATGTGATTATTACTGTATATTTCTGTCTTGTGGGAGAAACTATTAGAGGGAGGAGAGTACATAATTTAAGAAGACATCGAATGCAGAGAAAATGCAGAGAATTGCAAAAACAGAAGATATATACATTTTTATAAGAACAAGAAGAATCCATCCATTAAAATACTAGGGAAGATCAAGTATATGGCACAAGAGAAACACACATAAGAAGGCCTGGAAATGGGATATGATATGGGGTACCAAGTGTATGTACATGCACAGAATAATTAATTATTTTTCTTTCAATATGATGAAATCTTCATTTATATGACCTGAAATATTTTTCTTTACTCTTTTATTTCAGTTTCAGGAAAATATTCTCTAAAAATGTTTTGGATTAATTCAGTCTTTTCTGTTTTTTAAACTCTATTGATAAAAGTTCTGAGTCACCCTTTCCATCAGTGCACTTCAGGCATAATTATTTTGTGGCAGGAAAAGTGTTTTCTAGACTTTGCTTAGAATCAGAAATGAGTAAATGAACAACTTCTGATTCATGTGAACACAGTTCAATGGTAGAATAAACTTCGTATTTAGCAACTTAATAGCATCTAAACAAAGGAAATGTGTTTATTATAATTTCTGATAAACTTAGATCAGGCTTTATTTCCTATTTGCTGTCTTTCTCATTACTTTTTCTTTATTACAAATGCACTTTTGTGCAATTAAAATCCTACAGTTGGTAAATTTTGATAATATTTCAATTTATGCTTTTATTAAAAAGATTAATATAAAATATTAAAATAAGAAAACTAAAAACAATAGATTAAATCTATCAAAATGATAAAGCACCCAAAGAGAACTATATATGGTAACTTCATTTTGCATAATTTTGTCCTCAAAATTATATTCCAGACTAACTGTAATTCTAAATATGTTAATAACTTTATCCTTTTCTTGAATTCCTCTAGTAGAGAAAAACCTATTGTGAACTCATTACAAATCATAGTTACTCACTTTAATGTTTGTTATTTCACACATATCTCTTTCTGTATCATGTTATTATTTTATTACCTTTATTTCATCTGATTTTGAGTTACAAATGTAATATAGAATGTAATATAAAATATAATATTTTAGATGCATATTTTACATCTGATTTTGAATATTTGTTATTTTAGGTGGATATATTATTCATTTTTAATTATTTCCTGAGAACCAATAACATGGTAGATGAAATGAGAGAAAAAAATTAATATTTATGTTTGCTTCAGCTTTCAGAGGAAGAATTTCTGTTACCAAGCTTTCTTTATTTATATTTTACATAATTAAAATGTTCATTTTCAGAGAACAAATTGGATCCCATTATTAAATTAAGCTTTATAATGATGTAGAATTGAAAGAAGTGTGTACTGCCAGTGGGCATTTCAAATTACTAAGCTCTGTTGACTTCCAGATAGCAAAAGCATCCAAAATTAGAGTTAAGTGAAACATGTATTTCTGGCAAGAGTGACCCAAATTAATGTGCTCATTTGCAAGCTGTAAATAATCATATTTTATCATAATTTCATTTTTGTGTGTAACTAATACTGTATTGAAACAATAGTCTAGTAAAAATCCTGTGAAGAGTCTACTCTGAAATGTCCAGAGAATTGAAATACCAATTCTGAACAGATATGGAAGTCATATGACAATCACATAAGGAGGGTTGCTAAATGTGTAACTCTACTAAGTTTTCAGTGTGCTGTGTGTGTAACTGAGAGACTATAAATTATTCTCAATTCAGGAGGTTTTCTAAAATTTTCTAAAGATTTTAGTATTTCATTCAACAGATTAACCTGAGATACAAAGTAAGTTCCTACCTTTGCTGAGTTTCAAATGAAGAAGGATAGAATAAGATGAACTAATTTCAAAGTCATTCTTCATCCTCTAGTTAAGATGTTTTGAGTCCATTGTAAACATACAGATTTATGCAGGGTGTATCATAGCTCATAACTTATACTTCTCTCCATACCTTGAATAAATATATTCCCAAATAAAGTTTCCAAACTGTTAATTTTCCCATCTAACTGTGGCTAACATATGGTATAGAATTGTTTCTATAATATTATTAAATATTCTGCAACATAAAAATGTTATTATTTTTAACATTTATTCATAGTAAATATTCTGTAGGGACAGCTCTTTGAGAAATATGTAACTAGATACTATTAAATTCAATGCAGAAGAAAAAAGACTGAAATATGCTGTTTCCAACTTCATTGAGAGTCATATAGTTTTGTCCTGCCCCTTTGTAAACAGCCACACTACTTTAATACATTGATTTTTTATTTTATGCTAATAGTCTGTTTTTTATAAGTATTTGATAATTATCTAAACTCACATTCTCCAGAAATTAATTAAAATATCAGCGCTATTAAGTTTAGAGTGAAATTGAGGTAGAGATATTTAGTGGAAACTATGCATTTTCTTAGAGATGAAATCACACTGAGTTATAACACTATAACTACACTGCTCTAACCATCTGAATAATGTAGACTTATACTTCCCAGAATCTCTGTGACATATCAGTATCTATATGACATTATCACTAAAGGATAGCCACTCTACTGAGAAAAAGAGCAGAACCACTCAAATATGTTGCTACCGAAAAATTTTAAAGCATGATTGCATCAAACACTATGGGAAAAATCCAAAACAAAATTATGCAGTGAAACTTATTTCTGTTGTTTTCCAGTGATCAAGGAATCCAAAGTTTTTAATGCCATTTGCTATTTCAACTATTAAAAAAATCTGTTTGCTTTAAAAATAAATAATTGCTTATACATTTTTTTCTACAGAAAGATACTTAAAATGTATGTTGGAGCCATTATAACTAAGACAACACTTGAATTTGAGGTTCTTTATAGAGTGATGAGGAATGGCTCCATAACATAATATCTTCAGTGTACAAAAATTATACTTTCTTACTGAACCATACTATTTCACTTTTAGATTTGTCTTGGTAAAATATCATATCCATCTCTAAAATACATCCCTAAATGGCCTTGCCTCCATTGTCCATAATCACACTCTATTGCATTATTCCTTGAATTGTCCCACTGACACTTCAGACAGATCTCATTGCTTTCCAGGAGCTTTCTGATAAATAAACTTTCTTATCTTATTAATATAAGTCAGATGGAAAAAGACTAACACCATTGATTTCACTCATACGTAGTATATTAAGTAACTACAACCACTTATTAATGAACTTAATAAGACAAAAAGTAACTTTAAGTCTCATCTCCAAATTAGTGATCACCAGAAAGGGAGGGATAAAGATAGGCAAATCTGGCAATAGACGTCAAATATATGGTGAAGTAGAGAGTTAGACTTTTAGTGGTGAACTTAATGTATTGTATACAGATACTGATTTATAATGGGGCACACCTGACACATATAATGCAATGTTACTAAATGAGTAACAAACATTTTAAAATAGAGACAAGTCTAAGTTCAAATTATTTTTACAACTATAGCTTAACTATCTGCCATAAAAATCTTTTGGTAGCTGTTGATACATTTTCTATGTACTTTAATTTCTATTGGCTCTTCTGTCCTGAGAGATGTGAACAAGCAGAAAGAGGAAGTTCTTCATTTCCTGAATTAAATTGCAAAACATCACAATAACTGAGAAATCATAGGTTAATGTTCCAACTACTCTCTAATTCTAGGATCTCCCCTAACTAGAGGGAATTTCAGGTCTCATATCTGTGAAATGATGGATAAAATAATTTCAGGGACCCTACAGAAAAGTAGTTGAAGCAAACTAAAAGACAGTAGAGAGGAATAGGAATGTGCCCAAACAGGAATACATATTTTACAGGTAAAAAACAAACTAAAAGTTTAACAAATGAACAGTAATATTGTTCCTGTTCACCTTCCCCAAAACAAACACTGTAAACCAAATTGAATTTGCCCTTCCATTATTAGTTTGATACCATAGTCTTTGTATTTTAATGCACATCAGGCATATTTTCCCTAGTGTGTATATAATTTTAGAATTTATGTATGTGTGTGTGTGTGTATGCGTGCATGTGTCTGCTGTCAGGGACATCTTCATAATATATTGTATAATATTTAAGTATAATATTATCTTCTGGGTTGTCTCGATGCTGTCTATTAAGACTTCCACTATCTTACTTGTAGCAGAACAATCCCGCTATTGGCTCATGTGATTTCAGTAGTTGAGAAACCACAGCAGACGTTGCTGCAGCTACCACAGAACTAACATGCAGCTGTGTTACCTCTGACAGCCCACACAGCAGCTCTGGCTTCTTTAGTGAGTGCCTGCAAGGGCTGTTCACTGGAACACAGATATGTCAAAGGTAATGTCTCCCGGGGTGACTGGGCAAGTGAGAAGGAAATTAGGATCATCCAGAAACTCACCGATTCTATAATACATCTCTGGAGACATGGGACTTGACTGAGAAAGCAGGTGTACTTATGGAGAAGAAATAGCCGGCTGGTAAACACATCATATTGTATTTTCTCTTTCCTGCCGTTCTTTCCAAGATTTTACTCCTTTTTTCCCTGAAAATGTATTCCTATAATAAAGCGTTATCATGCAAGATTTGACTTCAGTCATTTTTTTTTTGAGAAAGCCCCACTTAAATCATACATTTCTGACATTTTCCCCTAACCCTGCCTCTAAACATTGCCAACAGGGTTAATGGAATGAGATTGTTATATCAAAATGATGATTTCTTTTTTACAAACCAGTTAATCTGTATAGTGTTAAAACGATGACCCTTTGAATGTTATCTTTTTAATCATCTGTGTTAGGTGACTCAGATAAATGATTGTCAGTTCTAAATAAAATGTTTACAAAAATAAGATAATTGGAAGGAAAATCCTAGTGCTTGATATGTGCTTAATTATTATGGAAAGAAATAACATAAATAATTAAACTTATTGCTGTATCTTTGTTTCTGCTTATTATTTATTCTTAGTAAGTAGTTCAACATTATTATTAATGTTACATCATCACACAGTCAACAATAATGTGTTACAATACATAAACCACTATTTTCAGTCAAAGTATGTTTTACTGGACAAATTTGGGTTAAGGTTTAAGCACATGAATTTTATTCTACTGTCTTTTTTTAAGGTTCTTAGGGCATTTAAGAAAATGTGCTGACCCAGGCAGGTGAAGATGACATTAGGATCAGTGGCAGCTCACTGGCATTAAGTCATTTATCAAATACTGACAAATTACTGATAATTTATATTGATTTGCTAGCTGTGCTTAGTGAACTGAAAAGCCAAATCCAAATACACACTGAACTGGAATTGGAAACTTGAATGTTTTCAGCAAATCAAAGTCAAGTTAAGCTGAAACTGTGCCTTATTTCTGTACATTTAACTCTCCAATTTCTATTAAGTTCAACATAGCATTTGTTTAATTGCTGTAGATACAAGAGTTTTTTGTTTGTTTTTGCTTCTAGGAAGCAGAATTATTTGAAGAGTTCTTATATGGAGTTCCATAGAGCTTCAAGTTTGCATTTTGAAATTAAACCCTTTATCAGTGACAAAGTAGCTTAACACTAGAAAAACATGTATCCTATTTAAGCATAATTTCAAAATATACTTCCTAAATTTGTTTGCTTTTTAACATGCTATGGAGTGAAATATTTTATGTCAGATGCTATGATGAAACTCACATATGTTGTACTAAATCTATTGTTTCATATGTGCCATAATAATGTGTACATATTTAGTATAAAGATGTATGATATAATGGTATTCTGTAGAATATCTAACCTGAGATTCAATGACGACAAATCCATAGTGAATCTATTAACATTTCAGAGGCAGCCTAAGCTTATACATCAACTTTTATTTCTTAAATTAGAAAAATAAAAAATATTTATATTCTCTAATATTCACCAAAACATATCTGTTTTCATCTTTACTATGGTAAGAAAACACATTTATACATATATATACATATACATATAATATATATAGTATGACTAAATTACTGTTTATGATATTGAGGGAAGGGGGAAATTCCTCTATCCATCGAGTTTTTCACAGACTGAACCAACAAATTAAAATCAGACAAGATTTGTAGGAGAAAAAACTGAGCTTACTGATATATCTATGAAGGCTATAAATTCTGTTTAGTAGTATTAAACCAAATACTTATTTATCCTTGTTGAGATACGAGAAACAGGGCCTGTACTTTGTGACTCCGCTAGGAAGGGCAGCCACATTTGGTTAAGTTTCACAGTGTCATCAACAGTGAGGTCCCTTAGCCTTTTAAGATCATGACCTCAGATTTTCACAATAAAATTGAGTAGTGATGCAAGTGTTGTTAATTTGTTGTAGTTGCAAAGTGTTTCTAGCATTGACTGTTGTTTTACAAGAATTGGCTGCTATCCTTGCAAATTACTTGTATGTTCAAAATACTTATTTAAGGCAAGCCCTTGGTGACTCAGGTAGGTAAATCTGCTGCTTCAGCAGTGTATTCACCCTAGATCCTGTTTTTAAACACCAGAGCAGGGAGATTACCAAGACGAACAACTAATGAAATAAATAGATGCTTTTTCTGCTTATCTCTTTCTTCCTTTCTTCCTGCCTGCCAATTCACCTTCAATCCTGTACTTTTTTTTCAGAAAAAAAACAAGACAAAACTTATTTAATAGAAAATGCCCATTTACGAAGTGAAATTTCAATAGCAAAGAATATTTTTCCTTCCTGTGGTTACAGTGTCATCAGGATTTAGATTATATATCACTAAACTTTGCAGTTTTCAATCTTATTTTCTCTGGCAATAGGAGCTTTCTTTAAAAAGCAGTAATGCTTGGATTTAAGACACATATACATATTAACATGAATAGGTGAGCTTTGTGCTTAAGTCAAGGAAAATGTTTTTGTTTCATATTTTTGGGAAAAAAAGGAAAATAAATCATAAAACCTCACCAGCAGCATAACAATTTGCCCACTGTCTCTACCAACTCATGGAGAAGGCACATGGCATGGGTTTCATTTTCCTTTCCCACCATGAAGACCCTCTTAAAACAGCAATCAAGAGAAAGCTACTTCACCAACTGGAAAATATGCTGACAGTTGGCAGTGCGCAATATTGATCTGGATGGCAGCTGTTTACAGGCATTGTCTGGAAAGCTAGTTGACCTGCACCTGGGGACTGACTGTGTAGCATCTGGGCCATTGAAGTTTGTGGGTGTGTGTGGTTCCAAATACCTCTCTGGGGTGGAAGAAGCCAAGGGTCCTGTGGAAGCTAAGCTTGGCACTAACACTGCTGAGAGATCAATGGGGCATCCCCTCTATCAGCTTGTGTTCTAGGCAAATTAAGAATCTCACTTAAGGTCATTTTTCAGAAAATCTTGTTCCTTGCAAAGCATATTTTATCTTACTTAATAAACACACAGGCCTTTAAAAAAGCTAAACAGACAAAACTATGCTCTAGAGAGATTTATTAAGTACATTCTAATTAATTTATTTTGACTTTGACCTTTGCAAAATAGCTGATGATTCAAAACAAGATGGAAAAAATTAGAGTGCATTTTGAAGTGTGATAAGCTTTGCTAGTGGTTTAGAAATACTTTAGTAATAAAGGAAAATCATGTTTTGTAGGAGTTATTCATTAATGTGCATAATTTTGAGATGAATGATATTTTGAAAAAACTTAATATTTATTACAGAATATTTTAGAAAATTATTTTCAGAAAGCTTTTAATGATTTCTGTATTTAGATTATAAATATCACAAAGACATTATTTTCACTAATTACTGAGATTTAATATTGGAAGTAGAATAGTCGTGGCACTGTATTAAAATATCATGACTCAAATAAGGCTTTATTATCTTTACCACATTCTTCTTAAAATAGAATCTGTATATCCAAACAATCATATATTTTATCCTGATACAAGCTACTGGGAGTAGTAAGGGTCATTTATTCTTTTAATTCTACATAATTGTCCTTTATATTCATGCCAAAATGCTGAACACCCTGAATCCTATTTTTGTCATTTTCAATAATTAAGAAATTATTTATCATTGAATTATATAAATCAAATAATTATCTTTAAAAACCAAGGAATATAAGAGATGTTCATTACTTTAGTAACTTAATAACTTGTGTTGTTTTTCAACCTACTACTGACTTGGTTTATAGGCAGGTTTTTGATAAATAATCCAAGTGGCATTAAAATACAAGGATAAAGAATAAATTATTATGTAATTTTATAATCCATTTTATAGGGAATTACCGCCACTTTATGTATTTTAATTTGATGCACTCAAACATTTGAATTATAAATTCACCTACTGATGAATGATATGATCTTTGAAACGGGTTTTATTTTCTTGCTGTTGCTTTTTTTTTTTTTTTTTTTTTTTTTTTTTTTTTTTTTTTTTTTTTTTTTTTTTTTTTTTTTTGATATCCTGCGCCTAGGGCTGTATACCATCGTCTGCAAAACAACAGCTGCTTCACTAATGGGCTTCTATATAAAATCCATGAGAAATGAAAAAGCCCTGATATTTGGGCAGAGTTCAGTCCAAATATATTTACATGACAAGGACTCTCAGTGTGTATTCCTGTTGACACCAACTATGTAGAGGGACAATTCACTCACATTCATTTAAATAGAACGTTCATATTCATACGTCACTGTATATGTGTGGTCGGAGCATTTCCACCAGCAGAAGCCACATGTCCTACAGGCTGCTACTTCAGTAACTGCCAACATTTTATAAGAAGCACAAAGTTCCAGGTGCAAACATATTACATCGCTAAAAGTTCCAGGTGCAAACATGTTACATCGCTAATTGTATATCGACCAGATGGAAAAAAATCCAAAACTTTCCAATTACTTTTCAGATGTTTCACAACTATGACATTTCCTCTCAAAGTATCCAAGTTACAATATTTAAAAGTTTTTACTGAGGTAAGTAAATTCAAGAGTAGAGTTTTAGTCTATTATATAATATTTAACTAAGTCTACTTTTTTAACTAGCATGGAAAACTTTTTAGTATATGTTTTGTAACTACAAAGTATCGTATTTTCTATGCAAATGCTAATAAATTTTGTTGAAGCTGTTTAAAACCTATCAAGGAGTGAAACAGACAATCTTGAAATCTAACTTCTGGATATCTCATGTCTATTGTCTGAAAACCAGTCATCTGAAATATTCTTAGTGAATTTTAACTCCAACTTTGTAACAAAACATCCACAATATCATGAGTTAATTACTGGTCACTAATAAGTATTATAACAATTGCAAAATACTAATAAGTATTATAGCAATTGCAAAATACTTCCATATTATAATAAATTTCTGCAATGCTATTATAATATAGGTATAATTATCTAAAGGATTTAAAAATAATGTTGAGAGAGGTTAAATTTCTTTTTTAAGGTTACTAAGTCAATTAGTAACAACAGGATACAAAACACATTTTTGACTCAAAGTCCTTTTCCCTGCTTCTTTTTTTCTTTTTGTTTTCCCACTTCTATTCTTCTTTTGAATATTTTCTATCAAGATTCAAAATTCCATTTCATTATTTTATTGAAAGTTATATTATCTCTGCTAGATTTTAAATATAATTATGTTATATTCTATAACTTTTTCTTGAATTCAGATGTTTGAAATTTTGGTTAACTTCTTTCTGTTTAATGCCTCTTAAAAGTCATATTTCTAAACTCTACACACACTAATTTTATGTTTAAACACCTACTAGTGAAGAATATCTAGGCTAGGAAGATTCAGTAGGATTTTCAATTTCTGATTGCTCAAAACTTATTTGATACATTTGACTAATTTCTGCCTCAATATTATCATGCAGCCATATTACGAATGCCTATAGAAATTTGTAAAATAATATTTCTAGAAACTTGCCTAATGATAAACTAGAGAAGATGGATGTTAATGTTCTCCTTGCTATCCTTTTAACACCCAATAATATTTTTTAATTAAAACATTTGGAGAGATACTAACCTAAATGTATAAAAGGATGAAAGTAGCAAGATTTTTTGGAAAAGTTTTCAATTACTTAAATAAATCACTATGAACTGCCTTGTATTTCCTAGCACTAGAAGGTAGTTTTTCTTTAAGATGTAAATGAGAATTTTGGAAAACAGGAAACTGTTGTGCTTGTTTTATTGATACCACAGCATTTGTATTCTGATTCAACTCAGTTCTTCTTGTAGGAGACTGAAAGTGGAGTCTTTTTTTTGTTCCCTGGAGCATTGAACTTCAAATATATCTCATTATCTCAAGTCCTGCATGATATACTTTAATATATTCATATACTTTAATCATTCTCTCTTTGATATGATTTCATATCATGATATATTTCTGGCAATTTAAAGTAACTTGCTTTTATGCGTGTGTTTGAAATGTGATCTCTCTTCCTTTTTTTCCTAAAGAGTTATATGAGAAACACATTCAGCTTTTGGCAATGTTCAAGAAAATTAACTTTATTTTGACACTGCTCTGATTTTAAAATGCTACTTTTTAATATTTCTCTTCCTTCCCCTTCCTTTCTCTCTTCTACCCTCTTTCCTTCTCTCTCCTGTCTCTCATCTTTCTCTACTTTCCTCTTATCCAGCGTGTTCAAATTTGTTATAGGAAAGAGACTAGTGGGAAATAAGAATTTTAATTTTGGTTGTACTCTTAACTTCTTACTTGGTTTTTAGCAAGTCACTTAACCTCACAACTATAATGAAGAAAGTGGCATCAATTTATTTTAAAAGAATTAGTAAGAATCAAACCGTCTATAAAACATTAGTTGTTAAGTAATATGTAAAATAATGGAGTATATCTCTGATATACCCAGGTTATATTTTCAAAATCAAAGCATGATGACACCAAATTATTTCACTATATTGCTGAATAGAATTTATTGTGAGGATCAAATATTAGGACAAGTACAATCTCAATATTTCATTAAGCAATAATAAAATATTGACCCTTTGATTTGCTATGGTTCTATAGTGAAGTGAAGAAGAAAGTAAGCTTTGGAATTAGAATATTTTCAAATTCCAGTATGATATTTATGATTAGCCTTGAGGAAATGATTTTAAACATCATAGTTTCTTCATCTTTAAAATAAGTCTATTACTTAGATATGAAAGAGTTTATGTAAACCCTTCCCAATTGTTTCTAAAAATGAATGCCTAAACTATCTTTGTAGAAATAAACACCTCTGATTTCTTTAAAACAAATATTTCTTATACTGCACTAAAATGCTATTCAGTTTGAAATGTTTTATTTTTGACAGAATAAACCTAAATTCTTGAATTTCTTTGTAAAATTTGAGAAGAAAAAGTTTATGGCCCATAATATTTTGATTTATTTACTCTTTATTGTTTAAAATCTATATTATTTAAGAGAGAATAGCAATACATTTTGCCTTCACGCATAGTAGTTATACATCAGAGTGGTAAATTAAGACTAAAAGGTTTATAAGTAGTTTCATCTATTTGGTCAAAATATAGTCCTATTTTCCTTAAATACCTATCTTTCCTTAAGTATCTAACAATCAACACAGCATGATGAGGTATGTGGCAACTATAAATATTTGCAGTTTTAAAATTATCTCATTTAAAGGGGCAGTTAAAAATAATATTTGGAAGAGAAAAGTGAAAAATTAATAAAACAAAATTGGAGAGCTGATATTACATTTAGTGACCATTTGATTGTACCATAATTTCAAAATAAAAGCACTAGTATATAATATAATAGACAATGTTGATATTAATATATGTATATACTAGAAACATTCAGCTTTTAAATTCAACTTTTGGATTAAATGAAGCAGTCTGTTAATTCTCACAACTCAAATTCTCACTTAGTGCTTTTCAAAAGTGTGTACACTGATGGAAAGAAATGTGATTTGGAAAATAATTTTGAATTTTATAACTTCTAAAATATGAAGGATCTAAAAATATTATTCGCATCATGAAAACTTTATAAATTATAGCTCCACAAAAGTCTTGTTAGCAGTGGTGATAGATACAAAGTACTACAGGAAAACTCATCAAAGCAAATGCTGCAATTCTCCTTATCTGTGGATGATGCATGTAACACAGGCAATGGAATCAGATGGACCTGAATTTATATCTCAGTCATTTCACCAAGTGATTCGGTGAAATGAGACAGTAACCTGGTCATTTTATCTTACTTTTGCCTGTTTTCTTATCTAAAATTGAGCCACATGAAAATTTAATAGGAAGTACATGCAAATGACTATGTATCATTCTAGTACATTAGGAATGTTCTCTGAAAATTGGCTTTTAAAAATAATGGCAGTTTTTCAAATTGACATTAGATGCATTGAATATGATATACTTCATAGCATTTTATGTTTATATTAATATTATATATATATATATATTTTAGAGGAAATAGAAGGGAAAGGAGAGAAGGAAGGGGAAAGAGAAGAGAGAAATTAAAAATGTAACATTTTAAAATCAGAACATAGTAAAAATAAAGTTAATTATCTTGAACAGTGCTAACAGCTGAATTTCTTACTTCAAAAATACATTCTAAACTTTACCTTATCATACAACATATAGCTCATTTTTTACAATTATAAAGAAAATAAACTACAGTTAGTAGTCTTTCTCTTTAAAAATTAAAAAAGGATATTTATATATTTGCTATTATTTGAATCAAATCATTAGTACAACTCTTATTAGCTTCTCAATAGCATCTTCAACAATTAAAGACATGGGAAGCAAAGAAAAAAAGACACCATTGACCTATTATTTCTTAGTATAAAATAATACAGAGACATAAACTAACATCATTTATTATATTCATCCCATTACTATTGTTTAGTAGTATTATTGTTTCTTTTTCAGAAAAGAATTACTAAAGTCCACAACTTCAAGCTCAAGGGTCTTTTATGTAAGTTTTTCAGAACTTGTTTGCTATAGTATTCTAAATACACACAGGGATGATTATTAAAAGACAATAATAGCTCAAATTCACAAAGAATAGACATTCAGACATTGACATTTGTGTCATAATCCATTCTCTTATCTGGAGACGAAGAGCACTGAGTACCTGCAGCAAATATTATTCCACTAGTATTAACTATTAAGGTTTTGTGAAGAATAGATACACAGACTCTTCTCTGCCTTTTAATGACAACAAACAATTTTATTTCATGCTATGAAGTTAACACTTGAATTCTCCAGTCAAAGCTGAATGTGTTTTCTTGGGCACTGAACATTACATTGTGTTTAGGAATAAAATATTAGGATTGTATTTTAGCTTTACTGAATTCAGTTTCATCTCTGTCTTCCATAAATGTATAAACAAAAATGATCATGAGAAAATCCCAAGAATTCTGTTAGCATCTATTCATCTAATTTTCAACTATAAGTAGAATAATTTCTATTTGTTTTATTCATATATAAATGGTGAATTCAATAAATAATTAATTTTTACTAATATTCAGGGTGCCATTCTATAGGATTCCTGCTTAGAGCACTCAGGAAAACATCTTATCAGACTATGAAATTTATAGAAGTTCTGATACATTTAAAATTCATAGAAAATAGCGATTTTAAAATGAAAAAGAGACAAAACTTGTCAAATTTACTTTGTTAAATATGTTAAAATTCTCTTTTTAGAAATAATTTTGTAAAGGAAAGCTATTTTGTGTTTTTTATTGAGATGGTGGTCAAAAATTATTTTCTTATACAGATTTTCATTGTGAGTAAGTAAATAAGCTATATTTGCTTTCAGTAAATACCATAGATTAACATTTGCATCTCATGATCTGTTCTGGGAAAATAACAAACTGTATTATTAAGCATAATTTTAACTGATTCTGCACACTGACAATTAGGCAAAAGCAAACCTTTATATTGATTTCACAAACACTATTAATAAATCATTATCTATCAATAGGTCCTTTTAGATTCATTTAGAAATTTTTTCCTAAGAAGATGTTTGTTGATGGATGCCATAGGCAGGTGGAAGCTTAACAACTCTTTAATATTCACTTGCTCCATTTCTAATAGAACCCCTCTAACCACATTAATACATAATCAATTAACTTCTATTTAAAATAAATTCACTGCTATTCCCAGTTTTCCCTTCTAGAACTCTGCCATCCTTGTCTAAACCTTACATCTTTAATTTTCATTAAGACTACTTTCTTTGAACATCATATGAAAAAAGGTGAAAAGGAGGACTTTTTATGTCATTGTTTCTTGCTTCTCGTAGATGCATAATGCATACATGAATGAAATAAAGATGTACATTTATTAATTAACTACAGTGTTTGAATTAATTATCCTGAACCCCTCTAAAATGCATTTTTCTAGTACACACTGGTATAATAGCACTTAGGACATCCACCTCCAAAGGCACGCAGCCCATATACATACCAGGAGCTGGGTTCATGTCCCTGGTCCTGGGGGAGCAATCAACGTGAACAACTGAATAAAGATAATGGAATGTTTCTTCCTCTTTTCTCTCATCCTGGCTGATTGCTGTCACCAGCACCTCCCTTTAAAAAATTTTCAAAAATTAATTTTTCTGGTTATTCATTTAACATTTTGTAAGGTGTTTGTCCCTTGTTGAAAGTGTGAGGGTTTTTACCTTTTGTTTAAAGTTCTAATCTTTTATCTCAAGAAGAGGTGAAAATTCATTATTCATAATAATCAGTGTGTGAACAATTGTTGCTCTTCTTCATTGTTTCTTAAATCTAGCAAGTGTCCTCTGTGAACTGCATGTGGAATATCAGAGCAAAGTCAGTCCACATTTCCTGATATCAAGGAGTATCTGGTTAAGAAAACTACATTTAAGTTTCATGCTACAGTATGACTATTATTTGGGAAAAATTCTTCTCACAACTTTGTAGAGCATAGAGGTGAACCTATATTTAAAGAAGCTAATTTAGAGATTACTGAAATCATATAAGAAAATGCATTTTGGGAGGTTTCATGGAATAGGACATAAAGGAGTTAGAATAGAAAGAAAAAAAAAGTGAAACATCATGCATAAAGTGGTCTCACATTAACAATTGAAAATGGGCAGAGGAGGAAATACACTATGACAGAGACCTGCATTTAATACTTAAAGATGTAGGAAGAGAAACATGATCCTGAAGTGTCCTTGATGCGAATGGAGAATTTCAGGAGAAGCAGGTCTATCTCAGTAATTTAGAGCAGGTCTATCTCAATAATTTAGAGCAGATCGGATAAGACAAGTAGAAAAATATTAAGTTCAATTTAGTAATTAAGGGTTATTGTTGTCATTTTTTTAGCAATAGAAGTGAGTTTTGAAGTTTTAAGCCTGCTTACAGTATTTTGATGAGTAAATAGAAATTGAGAAAATGGAGACAACGGTAGTAGAAAAGTTAAAATATCTTTCTTTGGCGAAGAAAAAAATAAGCTGCTTATGAAGTTATTTTTAAGTATCAGCAAATGTTAAAGGCTCTGCATTACAAAGGAAGTATTAAATAAGTTGACATTCGTTCAATACTCCCCTTATTTAGGTCCCACCATATGTCCCCTTCTGTTCTAGTTCTGGACAAACATCCATAGACCAATGAGCAAGAGAAGCTCCTTGTTTTCACAAGAATAATAAAGAACACACATTAATTAATGCACTAGATAATTTTGAAAACCAGTAAGTGCTGTGAGTAAAGTGTGATAGAGATTATTTTGGGGAATAAGAGGATAATTCAATCTGCTGACTTATGTAGGGCTTAATGAGATCATGAAATGTGACTTGAGGCTTGAATAAGCAGGAGGCAGCCACGCAAAGGTCTTGTGGTGCATTCTAGGAAGAGGCAATAGTAAATGCAGTAGGAAACTTTCCATGCTTGAAGGACAAATACAATTTTTAAAGAAATAAGATCTGGATTTTAGAGATGAACAAAAATTTCCATAATTTTCAACCTAATTTTACCAAATATTTATTTACCAAAACTTCATATATATATAAACACCAGGTGCTACACACTCATCAACTAAGAAATGACAGTTTTTACTCTTTGCTCAGGTACTTATTAATGACAGAAAATACATTAACCCTTTCCAATGAGAACACTTCTTACTTCACTAAAAAAGGCCTTTCACCACTGAAGAGCAACTGAAGTGGAAACAATTATCCACTATAAAGACCATTCAATCCCCAAGTTCAATGAAAAAATTTCTGAGGCCCAAAAGTGAATAAAACCTTAAAGGAAGTGTTTATTTTCCCCCATTGTGTCCAGTCGAGGTCTATTGTTATTTTTCGACAAAACCCACTAGCGCTTCCTTTCTGATTTTCTTCAAAAGATGGGTATAATGAAAATCAAGAACTATTTACTGCTTTATCTATTTCTTTGAAGGGTGGGTTTGCTTGCAGCCATACTTTCTTCTAAAAGACACTCTTTTTTTCTATGAAGTTGCTTGTGAGATTTTTAATGATTGTGGAACATTTCTATGCCTCTAATATTTCTACCCCTACCCTCCTTTTCAATTTCATGAGTCTCAGTGTGAATCCCCTTATTTTTCATACTTGAAAGAAACATCTATGCAGGAAGTGTCCATTTACTCACCTCAGCTTTTTTGTTTTTTTATTTTCAAGACAGGTTGGAAGCCATTTATGAAGACTGCCAAAGACTTGCATCTTATTATTATCAGTAGTAAATTTTCTGTTTCTATCTCACTCGATTACAGTTTTACATAATTTATCATGGTTCCTCATTCCCTCCTTCATGATAATGTAGTAATCACAGAGAATTGCCACTCTAATGACCCTTTAAGAAAGGAATGGTTGACCAGATGTCAGGAGTGAAAGTGGCTGTCTGCCTCTAGCTGTTAGCCGCTTCATTTCACCTTCTAGAGTGGTCCCTTGCCAGCAGCTGAACAAGGCAAAGGTGCAGAGTCAAGCCATCTCTTCCTAATATGGCACTTCTCTAACAGGCAGTCTTTGCTGCAGCGTTCACTAATGAGCTAGCTGTGATTTTTGTTAAGTCCATATCAGTCTGACAGCATCATTGCACAAACTGGATTGCTATATTTTTTCTCCTCCAAAATGTTTGAACCCTAACTTTATGTTAAGTGTCTGTCTCTTAGGGAATTCAACCTCTATTACTAATTCTATTGCCTCTTATACATGAGTGTGCTTGCTGACATGAACTGGTTCATCAGAGATGATTTTTAAGTGTTTTCATAAAAAGAAATGTTCTGTATCTTTCATCATCAGAAAAAGGCAAATAAAAACTACAATGAGATACTCCCTCACATGAATAAGAATGGTCTATATCAAAAAAGACTGAAAATACAGGACTTAGAGAGGGGTGTGGAGAAAAAAGAGATGCTCTTACACAGTTGATATGCATGTCAATGAGGACAACCTCTTGGAAAACAATACGAAGATTCCTGAAGAAAAAAAAAAAGATGGCTCTACAATTTGATCCATCCATGCCACTCTTGAGCATATACACAAAGAACATAAAATCTCTAATTAGAAAAAAAGAGTTTTGCACTTCTATATTCAAAGAATCACAGTCATAACAGATAAGACATAGAAACAAACTAAATGCCCCTTAAAATATGACTGGATAAAGAAGTGTGGTACATATATGCATGGAATTCTGTGCAGTTGTCAAAAAAAAAAAGAAAAAAGAAAAAAGAAACCATGCTCTTTGCAATAATCTGCATGGAACTGGTGATTTTGTTAAGTCCATATCAGTCTGACAGCATCATTGCACAATCTGGATTGCTCTATT
This sequence comes from Solenodon paradoxus, assembly GCA_004363575.1. Lineage (NCBI taxonomy): Eukaryota > Metazoa > Chordata > Mammalia > Eulipotyphla > Solenodontidae > Solenodon > Solenodon paradoxus. Next base: position 783,011 of record RJWH01000040.1, on the reverse strand, counting down.
TTTTTTATTATGTTAAATAAGTCAGAAAGAAAAAAAGAAATACAGGATGATTTCGTTCATGTATACAATATAATGAAATGAAGAAAATATCAAAAAATTAACAGAACATAGGAATGTTGATATCAGGGGAGGGGCGGGAGGTGCAGGGAGGGAAGAAAAAAGAACGATAGGTGGTGGTAAAGAACACTGGAACTCTGGTGGTGGGTGTGGTATTAAACATAGCCTGAGATGCAATTTCACTATCCTTAAATGAATATAGCATTGTGAACAACAATAAAAAAAAAAATTATTATTTTTAAAAAGTCATGTGCCTTTTGAATCATCTATTAAAGTCATTATAAAAATAAATTATATAAAACTATACTAAATCAATATTTAAAATAAAAGTAATGAATGCTCAGTATTTATGATTCTGAAATGTTTACTACCTTTAAGTACTGTTACGCTCTGGAAGTTTTTTAGGTCTATTATATATGTATGATGGAAATGGTCTCCTGTAAGTCTCTTCTCAACTTCATCTTCAGTGCCATTGCTTTGGTATGTTGAAATAAGACTGAGTAGTAGTGTTGACACCACAGGAATCTGAAAATAGTACATGTCAGATCCCCCTGACCTCTGCAAATCAGGTGTTAAATACTTACCAGCACAGTGCTGATCACAACTCTGATGGCTCCTTTGCAATTTCCCTTTGTGTTTTCATCTCCTTCTATGGGACTTCTCAATGTAATCAAAAGTTATGTCTTCTTTTTTTTAATTTCTCCCTATCCATGACAGAGTGATAGATAAATCAAAATTATGATGATAATGATTATGATAATGATGAAGATAGAGCAACTTACTTAAGCAAAATTCCCAGCAGGTTAGGGAATGCTTTTGTTCTGAGATATCAGAACTTGTTTGATGCATTACAGTATCTGGTTTAATGTTCCTTGGATAGACCAAATTCATTACCATACTGCAGTCTTTGCTTTTGCTTTTCTTTCTTTATGAAAGTTTTTCTCCAGATCTTTATGTAGACATTTATTTCCCGTTTTTCAGGTATCATCTTAAATATCCCAATAAAAAAATGTCATGCTTCTCTTGACCTTCCTAGTAAATTAGTACCAGCTCTTTTTCATCCTAATATTATTGATTTATATTTATATGTATATATGTCAAATTTTAGTAAACATTTGGGTTTTTTTATTTTCTCATGTGTTTCTTTCAATAGAACATAAAAAACTTTTAGGATAGGACCTGCAACTCATTTACTATATTTCCCCAATATCTATAAGAATCATTTGAAAATGTGAAGAATTCAAAACAATGCATTTAAGTAACATATTACAGTGTTATATATGTGTATGCCTAACAATTCTAGTACTTTACAGTGCTTCACAGTATAGGTATCAGTCCTCTGATTTGAAAAAGAAAATTAACTGCAATGTCATTTGAAAACCGTATCAGAGCTGTGATATCAGCAACATAATTGTTAATATTTTTATAATAGTAGTCACTGACCTAGCTAATATATATATTATTTTACTTATATATTTGTATATAAATGTATGTAAACATTTATATGTAAATATATGCAAATATAATATAATACATTTTACATATTTATTTTCATATATGTGTGTATGCAAACTCAACAATGACATTTATGATGCAGAATTTTACCCTTTGATTTTACAGAGAGGAAAAAATTTCCAAGTGAAATCTTTTATCTCTAAAGATTAGTTTCTACCATTCTCTTTGATTTCCTGATGAAATTAATGAGTTTAGGTGATTGAACTGGATTCCTGGGGAAAAAATCACAAGAGTTTATCAGGTCAAATTTAGAAAACAATTTCTCACAATTTTATAGCTTTTCTTTGCCACTTAACTATGCATGTCATATGAGGCAATGGGAATTGTTTCACAGTATTGGAGGTTATTTTAATCATGCAATGGTTATAGATTTATACTCTAAGAAATACAGTTAATGTTTGAAACTCAGTATGTTCTAACTGCTATAATTGCTTTGAAACTAGCATTGCTTGAAATGGTTATCAGCCAGTCAAATTGTTTCATTTGTTTTTGCTATGCTCCATTTAGTATCCCGCTACAAGGTTACATACTGTCAACTTGTAAATATGCCATTTACCTATTCAACCCAAGAACTGACTTTTCATGAAGGTTATCTCCAGGGAAAAAGAATGAGTTAGGGCACTATACATCAATACACATATATCTTCTATAATTGTTTACTAATTATATGAATATTTTGAACATATATATACATATACACCACACACATATACATAAATATGTGTATGTATGTGTGTGCATATATATATATATTTATATACTATAGCAGGGGAACATTTATTTACTACAAAAACAGGGTAAATACACATATGAAACATATACGAAATGCTTTAATAAACACTTTTAAAATAAATATTTTACAATGACAAGACAAAAGGTAGAATGAAGAAAGAATTATACTGGTGTTCAACTTCTAATATAGTCTATTCAACATATGGTTAAATGCATAATTTGAAATGCGGTTCTGTAAATTGTGTATGCTAAGCTGTTTTTAGTAATGTGAACAATAGAAATTGCACTATAAATTCATCATTCTACAAACAAGAAGTAATTTTAATGTGACTATCTTAAAATGCACTAAAATAATGAATTATTGAAAATAAGATAATTATTGAGAAAAATACATAATGGAATAAAATCTTTATTCTAGGACTAGAATTAAGAATCATTTGCAAAGTTATTTAAACCTCATAAACATTCACTATTTATATTCTACATGCTTAAGGAATTCATGCACATTTACATATATAAAAATAAAATGTGTTTATAAATAACCAGCACATAATTTAAACTTTAGAGAGCTACAGTCTTCATATTTCTGTGAAAATAGTTCTGTACATTTATCTAGAAAAAAATTGGCTTACAGCCTCTTTTATATGGATTTGTAACAGCTTTTGTTTTTCAATAGCTCTGAGTCTACATCAACATCTGGAGGTTTTATGTGAGGCCTGAATCTTTGAAACTATCATTATATTCCTTAGCAAATATGCTTGTCACATATTCATGCTCCATCAATAAGGCTGTTTAAAAGAAAGATAATATCAAGTTTTTCCTCTGAATTTTTATACTCTGCTGAAAAATAATGTTTAACCTTTTTCAATTGACTTTTAGGACATGACAGTGTGTATATACATTTTTCTCCCCAGGATACTTATTGCTGGAATATTATTAAAGCAATGATTTTTGTATTGCCATATAAAGAATACATTTTTTTCTCTGGGTTGTCTACCTTTCAGAGTGATCAAGGATAAAACAAGTTGGTCTCTATATAGGTTTCTACTATAAAATGTTGTTTATATTTTCCTGACCCTCAAAAATAGGTACATAGAACAAACTGGAATATTGAATCCGTCACTTGTTTAAATCTACAATGGCAATGAAAAAAATTAGAATCTATTAATTGTTTTTGACTAAAAAATGTTTTTATTTCTCTTGTCAAATATCACCTTCCTAAATAATATATCATAATAGAGCCAATATAAAGTTAACACAATTTTATAATACTCATACCCACATAAACACTAACAATTTATCTTTTAATATCTTGGCTTTCCAGGAGAGGATTAATTAGAGAGTTACTTTGCAATATTAGAAACTAGATTAGAAACTAGATAAGAAATCATAGGATCTTTTTGTTAAACTATTTATTATATTCTTATTTTAACTTCACACTCACATTCTCTCAATCATCCTGCATTGTTTCCCTTCCTCTCTTCCCCTTTTCCTCCCCTCCTCTCTCTCTAGACACACACACACACACACACACACACACACACACACACACATACACACTTTATATTATAGATTTCAGATAATTTTCAGAAACTGATCTCTCTGGTGAACAAAAATATTGAGTATCTAATGGATATAATAAATATTCTAACATTCATTATATTCAAATGCAATTTCCCTTCATTTTAATATTTTTCTTTTCTTTTGAAGCCATTTAATTTTTTTTAATTTAGGAAGAGTAGATATATTTCATAAATTTCCTAATTTTTAATTGTAAATATGAATGAAAAAAAAGTAACCTCAAGAAGTCTTCAGTGGATTTAAAGTGCTTATGTAATCTCAGTCTATGGAATGAAGTAGGAAATCACCAGTACAAAATAATACTCCTTTATTTAGCAGGCTTCCGTTAAAATCGGCACTCAATGGGTGATTATTCCCAAAAGTTATTAAGCTAAAATTCGAACTACAAAGTTGTGAGATGATGTTTGTAAAATAGGTATTTCTAAAGCAATTTATATGACTTTTGCAAACTTGTCTTTAAAACTCAGGTTTATTTCTCTGTATACCACGTATGAGAGAAATCAAACAACAAAAACAAAAAAACAAATGAACCAAACTAAACAAAAAAAGACTTTTAGTCTATTGAATAAAATTAGACGTTATCAGTGGGGAGAGCTGGAAGTGAAAACTTTAGTAAAAGGAGTTAATGAGAATTACAGAATTAGACAATTTGCAATAAACATAACACATTATACACAGATTTTCATTTATGATGATGAATACCCTAAACCTATATGTTGTTATGATTCAATGTTCCTTGAAAAAATTTAAAGAAGAATAATTTTAAAATAAAAGAAAGTTTTTATGTAGTGTTATTTTTGTTGATAGTAAAAGACATCTTGATTAATATAAAGCCTTACTTATTTTAATAGGTATTATTTCCATTTACTAATTTGAAAATAAATAATATATTTCTATAGCTTCATTTTTTCAAATGCATTATTAACATGGCATGGGTTAAATCTAAAGAAGAGTGCACTGATTTTTGAACAGTGAAAGATAACATATTTCTATTGAGAACAAAAATCACAAGGTGACAGTTGTTTTCTTAGATGCTTTTCTAGTTTAGATATAACAACACATAATTAATTGTAAATATTAAATATAATTTTGATGTTATGAGGCAGCATACTGATTATAATATTACCAAAATAAGAAAATGCATATCAAATTAAACTCAGAGCCAAGAATATTCAACTTCATCTGAAAGCAATATTTCAAAAACTATAAGGAAAATATACCTGTTTACAATGTACTCAGTATTTGAACTTTTAAAGTGTATAGTAATTCACATTCCTTTTGCTGTATTTCACTTGAGTGTTTGACAAGATATGTTCAATAGTGACTGGAGAGACTAATGCACTCAATTCACAAGAGAGAAATGATTATAAGAAAGCAAGTAATTCTTATAAAAAGAATATATTTCTATACTAATTAAAATTATAAAAAATGGTGAAATTAAAAGATTTGAACCTAAATGTCAAAATGGAAATCATTTTACAAAATAAGTGACATAATTAAAGCATTTAAATGAAATGGCTAATAAATCAATAAAAAGAATAACTGGTGTAGATAAAATATTTCTTGTTACAAAATGTATTTTGCCAATTTGAAGTTAAACAAGATATCAAAAAAGTACTTGAAAATATTCCCTGTGCTCACTGAAAAAAAAAAAAAGAGGCATAAAATTGCATAGGAACATCAAAAATGAGATGAAAAGGAACTTGGGGATACCACTGGCATGCTCATGAATGGAAAGAGAGCAAAAAGCAGTTGAAGTGCTTAGGGACATAGAAATAAAGTAAGATTGAACAGGGAAGGTTAAAGAACTGTATTGAAAGATGTTTCCAACTAGAAAATTTCACTTTCAAGTGATTTTTATTTTCATTAAATCAATATATGTAGCTAGAGTTAGGATACCACAATTTTTTAATTGTTTTCATTAGTTGAGAAGTTAGGTTTATGGATATTGACAAATGACTGAAGGTTATTTGTTACCTAGTACTGAAAAATGAGAAATAAATTTGATTCATTCTTTGTGGAAGTAAATGGAATAAATCTACTTTGTAATTATTGTTCTTAAACTATATTGTTAATAGTGTCTCATGCACATCATGGAATATGGACTATATATAATGCTATAATTAATCACTTAAGTTTTAAAATTGTAACTGTTCTGTTGTGCTCTCACTATATAGTTTAATTAATTTATTCACTACTGCAATGTATTAGGGTTTCGCTTCACAGTTTCAATAAATAATGATTTTTTGAGAACTAAGGTATCAGATAAGTATATTGATTATGTTGATTTTTAGCTTTGACCCATTCGTGAATGAACATTTTTGAGCAACTACTTGTTATGATAGTTTTCTCTTAAAATGTTCACCATTTAGCAAGGAAGACAATCATATATATATGAACATAAAATACAATATACTATTTGATTATTTCCTTAAGATGTTTTTCTGATTTTGAATATAACAATACAAACAAAGTAGTTGAAAATAATAAATACGATTTTGGTCTTTTGAGATAGTAGCTCACGTGTAATATTACCAAAAGCAGAGAATATGTATCAAATTAAATTCAAATCCAAGAATATTTAATTCCATCTCAAAGCAAGATTTCAGAAACTATAAGAAATATGTATTTCAACCATTTTAAAAGACTTGGAATAACATATTGCTGCAGTGAATGTTTGGAATCAGTTTTGTTTCTGTCGGGAGGTGTTACTTAGCTTCTTGAAACAATTTCCCTCCTCTAAGTTCAATACTTAAATTTTATCTCTATCATTATATGTCTAGAGATAAACAGAAAATAAGCCTAAATGTTCATTTATTTAGATAAATAAATCATCTTCTCCAATAATCTTACTCTTCTCAATAGACCCACTCCTGGCAAATTGTACTGGTTCTTTCTGCCTAGAATATTTTCACTCAGATTATCTGCTTACCTACCTTCATCAACCATGTGCTTATGTGTCAACCTTTAAATGAGGTCTATTCTTGACTATCATAAAATACAATAGAAAAAGTGCACTCTGTCTTCAATATCTCTACATGAATAATCTCTATCTCCCCTTACACTAATCCTTTTTTTTAAAATTCATGGCTATTGTCTCTCTTTAAACACACTATTAGTTATTTATTCATAGCGCTTTTGTTGAAATATCCATTTTCTCTTGGCTACAACACAATGTTTTTGCTTTTATTTTTTTTAAGCTCTAGTGTATGCACAATACTAGAACACTGCTGGCACCAAGTTATCATTACATAAATACTTGTGGATTAAATTAACTATAATTGCTTGGAGATCCATTTGGCATATGTTCAATTTTTAAATAATCTGATAATACAGTATGCATCTTCAAAATAATAAGTTCAAAATAAGTCTCTCAAACTAAAGAGAATTGTGCAAACTATAGAAAACATAACCTATTATCAGTAAGCAGATAGGAAGAAAATGATCTAATGCATATTTTCAGTCGAAAGAGCTTTTTTTTTTTCTTTTTTTTGTCCAAAGGAAGATCAGAGTAAAACTAAAGTGAAAAGAAGGGAAAGACAAAATGGACCACGTGGGAGTTAAAAAAATGTAGCTATCTCTCAGAGTTGATGAAGGGAAAATCTTTCCCCAGTCCTACTCTACCATTAATGAAGTCCTTTTCATTTCTGAAAAACTCTAGGGTGTGAAGAAAGAGTTTGAAAACCTTCTTAAAGAAAGCATGACTTCTTACAAAGACTAGAGCCAAAAATGAATAAAAGTAATGATGGACCAAGGTTAGATTTTTATGAGTCTTATGTCCTTTAGTCAGTAGTTTATAATTTACAACCATGGTAATTAAAGAAGTGACTTAAATACAACATTCCAAAGATTTGTATATTCTAGAAATGTAGATAGCATTTAAAAAGTTTTACTAAATGAAATATGCATATAGTTTAGGTAATAAAGATTACATTTGTGTACTGTGTATTTCTAGCTTGTTGAGGTGAGATATACAGAAGAGAACTACACTTTCCTTGATTTAGAATTTAACTAGCAATATTCTCTATCATGGCAGCCTCTCAGAGCAGAAAAACAAAACGGAAGCAACAGACCTGAAATTTTATTTCAGTTCTTAATTCCTAGTGTTATTAAATAAATTAATTGGTATGTTAGCCTTTGCACCCTCCAAATCACTTTCAACACAACTACTGTAGGCACCAGGCTTGACGTATTTCCTATAGATCACATATACTTGCTGTGGGCATTTTACTCTCTGACATTTCTATTATCAGTCATTTGGTCTAAACATAACACAAACGAGCGCTGACTCTGCTAAAATGTTCAGTTTAGCTATCTTAGTGGTCTGTTTGGACCACTGAGTAATTGATTCAGTTTCCAAACATTTGTTTAGATTGAATGGAATGACCAATACAAACTTAAATTAGCTGTGTGACTTCCAATGGAACAACTCTAATTGTTTAATACAAAGTTAGGCAAAAAGTGTTACATGTATTTTTTTTTCATAGAAAATACTGAAAAAAAATTATTGATAGTCTTTTTAATAGAATGTGAAACCAGTTTTGTTAATAGTCACTAATTGTAAAATTCATACTTTGAGGAATCATCCTACCTTAAGCTAAAATTTAAAAAATGCTAATGATTTAACAGTCACCTCAGCATCTTCTCTAATCTATTCTCAAGTAAAGTAACAGCAAAATGCAATACTGATGAGTGGACTTCCCTTGTCGGAGAAATTTATTGACTTCACTTTCACACTCCCTCAATAGTTTATGTAAAACTCAAAACTGCTTCTTGTACAGCTCAAGGGCATATTATTGACACATACAATAAAATTTGAATTGTTAAATTAAAATGTTAAACAGCATGCTCCTTTCTCTTCCTATTTTTCATTTTTTACTCATGTCTCTTTTAATCTTATTTTGTATGTGTCTATCAGAAATTACAAGAAATCAAAGAAACACTAGTTTCTTAAACCTTTGTTTATTTCAGATAATAAAAAGTTGAGTTCATGGACTTGAGTGAGGCTAGTTTGGAGGTAATCAAAGAATAAAGGACATTATACTATAGACCAGAAAATTTTTAATCAATTTTAAAGAGAATAAGTGATGTGGGAAATTATCAGAAAGACTGGAATTTTCGAGACGGATAAAGAGACTTTCTGTCAAGATTTGCTATTCATTATTCTCTACAAATACCTCAGAATCCACAATATACCTTTAGTAAAAGGTTATCAATGTTTGTTTTACAATGTTTTCAAGATGACAATCTTGTTGCGCCTGGGTGGAGCAGCAGATGGGTCAATCACCTCCAAAGGAGCAAGTCACAAACCCATGGGTTTGAATCCTGGGCCTGTTGGAGCGGTGGGGCGGGGAAATGAACTGATGTAAAAAATTGAAATAATGATGTTTCCTACTCCTCTCTTTTCCTGCTTGCCTGCTTACTCACCTTCATTCCTGCCTTTACCTTTCCTTTAAAAATAAAATAAAATAAAGATTATTAAGAAAATTAATATTTATGAGTGTTTCTTTGTTATCACAATTTTTTGAAAAATTTTACAGATATCACAAGTGAAGTAATCTGTGCCTAGAGTTTTCTTTATGAGATAGTATTAAATACAAATGCAATCTTATTAATATGTAGAAATCTATCCAGGTTTATTCTGTTGTGATCAAATACCATATTCTCCATGATTTCAACACTAAAATTTATGGAGAATTAATTGCCCAGTGTATGGCAAATTAGCATTTTGTTGCTTTATTTTTAATTGTTGCTTTAGAGTTTATAGTAGCATGCATCTTAATTACAAGTTATCTACAGCTAACATTTTACCACCTCATTGTATCATAAAATCCTATGACAGCATAACTCCTTTGCACCCTTTGTAGTATGTGCTGGTGTTTGCTTCCATTTTTCTTATACCTGTGGGAGCACTTTTGTCTCTTTGCATAGATGTGGTACTAATTTCCTTTAACTAAATAGTTTAATGTTTCTCATATTTCACATCTAGTGGTCATACTGGATTATGCCAACTTTTTACTTGGTATTGTCATTCCTTTATTATTTTAGATGTTCTATTTGTATTAAGAAATCGCTTATTTTTTCCCTTTCATCTCCATGAACCTCGTTATTTAAAAAAAAAATCTTCTTTTGAAATAATTATAGACTTAAAAGAAGTAACCAAGAAATGCACAGTACAACATTTAATAAATAGAAATGCATTCGAACATTTAATATTGTCCCACAAGTCATGAATGCTGTTAATTATATTTTCAGTATAATTAAGGGACAGGTAATCATTTTCTATCTGTGATTAATTTTGATGATATTTATTCACATATTTTAAATTTTACCAGTATTTATGCTACTGTGTCTACTCTGCTAAGACTATCATTCAGAATATTTTTATTTCAGACACTTGGTTGTTTATTATAATTTTTCTCCTTTCTCATGTTTATTTTCTTTTTACATCACTGAACACACTCATAGTCTTCATGAATTTATGCTTTATATATATGATTCATGTCCCTTTTGACTATTTTTCTCATTTTATGAATCATATTTTTCTTATTTTCTAGCTAATAAGTATGATAAGAAAATTCATAATTTCACATTTTCATATTTTAAAATTAAAGAATATTTAATATTTCTCTAGCAGGCAGTTATTTACAAATCACCAGAAGCGTCTGATGTTTGTCTGTACATTTTTCTTAGGGACTCCTGTAGTAAAGTCCATAGTTTACTACTAAGTCCGTGAACCTTTCTGATGTTTAGTGAGTGCCCTGTATATTTACAGAGTTGTACCACACTTGCTGATGTGAACTTTAATGATTCACATACCTCACTTAGTTCTAGGAATCCCTTACTTCATGGTTTCCCAGCAATTATTCTTTCGTGGCATTCATTCTTTGCTTGGAATGCCATCCTGTGAATATACAGATGCCATCCCAGCAATTATTCTTTCGTGGCATTCGTTCTTTGCTTGGAATGCCATCCTGTGAATATACTTGATGTTCAATCAGAGACCCAAATGTTCTGCTGACTTCTGAAGTACTGTCTCTGAAAATCTCTTCTTCAAAATATTGTACACTGAAAACTCTTTTTGAGTCTTCCTCACTAAACTCTGTTTTTTGTCTTTTCAATTCAATAAGACCACTGGGCTCTGTCTGGTCTCCCTTCCCATCGGTTCAAGCCAGGAATTCTCTCTAGGCAGAAATCAAGGATTTCCTAGGTCATGCCTCACTTGCTTTCTTTCTATTAGTGATAGATGGCAATTCTTTGCTGACTATTGTTCAGTGTTTTAAAGCTGCTTATGGAACAGTTGTACAGTTTTCTAGATTTTTATAGTAATGGGATGTACATTTTTTATTTATACTTTTAAAATCAGATTTGCATCATTTTGAAGGAATTTCTTTACTGCAAGGGGGTCAAAAAAGGCAACTAAATACATGTAGATTTTAATGATAATTATTAGTAAAATATAATAGAAATTAGTAGTAATATGATAATAGCCAACAATAGCAATAGCTGCTATCAATATAACTATAATTCATATTAAGCCATTTGACAAATCATACTTAATATTTTCAATGATTTTATAATTACTATAACATTATAGTTTTTCTGAAAATGATACTTAGGAAACTGAGAAGACTTTGGTATCACATATCTGAGAATTTACAATGTTGTTTTTGATTCATTATTTTATCCAAGAATTATTACTGAGTGCCTACCATGTTCGACTTGGGGAGTATAGCAATAAGACAAAACCAAAGCTCATATGATTTATGTTCTATATATCTTAAAAGAATATAACAATATTCATAAGTATAATACATGATAATAGAGATACTAACACTCTCAAAGAAAATAAAACAGGAAAATATCATAGGTAGCATTTTGAGGGTAATTATATTTTAGTTAGCTAGGGGATGCTCTGTGAAATAGTGTCTTTAAATTAAGATCTGAAGTAGGTGAGGGAGCCTGAGGAAAAACTAATAAGTGATAAGATCAAAGAGTTAGAGCTGGGTGGAGGAAGCACAGTTTATAGAACCTTACAACTAATTCTAAAACTATGGCTACTTTGTACAATTGAGAAGTAATTCCCACTGGGGTGTTTTCTGCAGAGGAGAAAAAAGATCTGAATCTTTCTGGATGTAGGGTAAAAAGTGGAGCTAAGAGGACAGATGTGAAGCAGAAGGATCTATAATAATAATTCAGGCTTGAGATGATTGAACTTTGTACTCTAGCAGTGCTAAAATTATTGATCTAATTTCAAATCTGGTATTTACAGTCAGATTAGTTTTACCACATAATCTATGTGGCTTCTAACTTGCTCCCTTACTTTAGAATCTTCCTCTCATCATCTAACATAATACTCTTAATGTGCAAGTACTTAGTATATAAAATATTAACATTCAATAAATTTGAAATTCTCAGGTTTAAATTATTTATTCAAATAAAAATAAGCTGTGATACATATATGCATAATAGTCAATAATTAAAATAAAGGATTATTATGTCTTAGAATATTATGCAAACAGTGTAATGCAAATGAGAAAGCAAACATGCTAGAAACAATAGGAAGGAAGTTAGGAAGCAGATTATATCTGAGAGTATTTAAATAGTAAAACACTGAAGAATGACAGTGATGAATATTTAGGGATAAAGAATAATAACTATATAAGACATAATATAATAACTATATAAGACAAAACTATATAAGAAGGAAGTATTTATTAAAAATGGAGAAGCTGTTTTTATATTTAGTTTATTCTCTGTAGTTCAAGTTCCATCATTTGAAATAGTAAATAAAGACAACCAAAATAATGAATAGAGGAAATGAGTTGTCTCTCTTTTTCACAATAGAGAGGTTATTTGATAAAATTTTAAGAATGATTTAATTGGTAGAAATGGAAGTCCTCATTCACCATTATTGCTGAGACGCTGAAATAATATGTGTAAATACCAAGGCATTAAATATTCCATGACTGATTTATTTATGCTACTCATCTGATGTCTTACTTTTCTGATAAATGTGACTTTGACTCAAAGAGCTTCAGGTTTTTTTTTTTATTTTCTTCTAATTATTTTTTTCTGTGAATCAAATACCACTACAGGAAACCTGCTGGTGTTTTATGGAATAGTTCTTCCTGTTCTCTCATAGAAAATGAGATGATAGCTCATGCTGTTAGTAGGTTCAGAAAGAAGATATTTTCTTTTGGATGGAAGTTTTAAGTATGATATATATTAATATGTGTTGCATTTATATAATGTTATTACTGGAAAATACTATTTTGAGAATATATAGCAGCATAATTTGGGTTGTTATATGGGAATCTTATGTTTTATAAATACAAATTTTCTTTTGTAAAATTCATACTTCTTATTCACAAGTCTGCTGCTACTACTGTGATTCTAGATAAATTGTTGATAGAATGATGGTATGACTCATTATATTAATTATCCCCTATATTTTCTAATAAGTTTGTGTAAGTAATTAAAGGGAATCCTTATGTCAAATCATATTAGTAAAGTCTTATATCAAATATTTCTTAAAGCAAATCTACAAAACTGATGGATTAACATGTAATGTACCCATCTCAGAAATTTTACATTCTATAGGTAACATATATATTTATTATTTTTTTTTGTGCCAATCAGTTTGAAAGCTAAAATTATATGATTTTATTTTTTCATTCATTTAGTTCTCCTGTGATCTTTTGTGTCAGTGCATGCTAAGGTATGTCCGCATAGCTGAAATATAATTTTTGTACATATGTTATGATGGCATTTAAATCAGTGCACTGAGTAAAGACATTTCTCTCACCAGTGTAGATGGGTATAATTCATAAAGTGAATAAAACATTTATTCTGACAGAACAAAAGACAGAGAGTGATATATTTTACATTAGTATACAAATTTCTGCCCTTGAAATGTAGTGCTCCTCATTATTCGGCCTTCAAACTCAAACTAAATTAAACCACTAATTACTTGGATCTCCAGTTTATGGATGGAACTTCTTGGCCTCCGTAATCATGTAAACTATTTTTTTATAATCAGTCTCTTCATCTCTCTTACTATATCTATCTATCCAGATACCATCTATGTATTATATATCATCATCATCTATATCTATCCATCCATGTATCTATATCTATTTTCAGTTGGTTCTGTTTCTCTGGAGGACCTCAAATAATCCCACATAAGTGTACTTTCATCGTATTTATTTTGTTGTTGTTGAAATTTAGAAATAAATAAACTTCGAATAAGTTGCCTCATATCACTCAGCTGTTAAGTGGTAAAACAGAATGTAACATTTTGCTAAAAGATGCAGGTCTTCCATAAACAAATCTTCCCTAAGAACCTACATTTACAAAATACATTAATGATATTTTTCTTATATAAATGATCTTCCACGTTCGTAATGGAAAACTGTTATATTAATTATTTACATGTTTCTAACAACTTTTTAGGAACATATCATCATATTACTATGTGTAATTTTCAATTTGTATTTTATGTAATGTATTTTCAGAACTTTGGAGAGCCGATTTTAACAGATATCAGTTTATATTTATTTATAATTTGGTCCAGGAATCAAGCATTCTGACTTATATATATATGCATGTCATATTGAGATAATATCCAACACATAACTTTGGTGATAAAATAAAATGTGATAGCATCTCAATATAACAAGACAATGTTGATTTCAGAGTAAGTGAACAATAAAATATAATCTTAATTAATCATTTCTATTGTCAACTTTATTTTAAAAATAAATTGCCATATATGCATGTAGAGATGGTTCTAAATTTAATCACAGAAATTTCTGGGCATTTAGTTGACTATTTCTGTGGTTTACACTGTCTTTAATTAACCAAAATACAGTAATACTTTTTGCCACATGGGAATGCAGATTTTGTGCTATACACAAATGTGAAATCTAAGGATCCTATTAACCAATTTGTGAAAATAAAAATGATTGATGAGTCTCATTATTTCAATTTAGAAATTCAACTGCAAAATATAAATTCTGTGTTGCCACAGTAATGCATTATATCACTCTAATTTACGCAATATATATTTAGTTCCTGAAGAAAGAAATTTTAGCACAATTTCCATATTGATAATCAGTATATTCATTAAGGGATTCAAAATTTATTTTGAACTTCAATGTATTGCTTCTACTTCCTTACTTGAACACCAAGGAAATCTTTGAAAAAAATTTATCTTATTTATAAATATCACTCAATTTTACACAATTGGAAGAATGAACAGTTGTATATAAGGCGATTATCTTTTTTAGAATTACTAGTGGCCAAAATGCATTTTAGAATAAAAATTGAACTTTAGTTTATTGCCATCTTAAGGGAACGTTATTTAATTACATCAGCTGTAAGAATAAATGAGAAAAGTTAATTTTCCCCCTCGGAGTACATGTCATTAGTATATTAATTACAAAATATTAAGGACAATAAGAAATATTTCTATATGAACACAATGTAAATAAATTCTACACCTTTAATAAAATGACAGTTAAATAGCACAAGGGAAAATATGTAATCTTAATAGGTCAACATCAGTTGAAGAAATTTAATGACTAATATATCCTCCCCAAAAGAAATTATCAAGCCCAGATTATCTTATATATGATGCAAAGAGCATTTAAGAAAAAATGATTATACCAATTCTGTTCAATCTATTCAATCTAATAGAAACAAGAGAACATTTCCTAAATCATTCTATGAAGTCAGCAAGAATCATAATATAATACAAATATGAAACAATCTCTGATGTGAGCAGAGTAAAATAGGTGTGATTTTGGAAGTGAGTCGATTAAGTGAAACTAAAGACATAAGAAACTGTACTTAAGTACTACGCACTAGGTGATATGATTGTACTCCAGAGCCTATAGGTTGACAATTCTGATACTACTTCACATGTGTATTGGAGTTGAGCAATTAAGTAGGTGGATAGCAGGTTTATCGGTATTAAAGTGGGACATTGATAAACAAGAAAAAATGAAAATGATTTATTTTGTAATTGGTTTTCAGAGTTTGAAAAGTCACCATGAGCTCATTTTATCTTAATATAAAACCAGATTCCTACATATAAATATATTGATAGATACAGGCTACACAGACATAGATACACACACACACACATCCTTGCTTTGTCAGGTGAGAAAACTAAAAGCAATGATAACCACATGAGTAATACACACATCTAGCACCTTTATCTTGACACCATTCTCCAATTTGAAAAATTCCATGGTCCTTGGAAACGATTGATACTAAGATGAAGGTCTGAAGAATCTTGAAGTGTCAAAAAGAAAGGATGAGCTCAAAATAAAACAGCATCTACCATGGAGGTAGTATGTAAAAAGACATAAGAACAAATTGAAAAATCTCCCAATGATCAAGCCTATTCAATAATTTGAATAACAAAATAAATAAAGTTGTACTGATTTAAAACCCAAAATGTGAAATAAGCACACACAATTATCATACTGATATAAATGCTGAATAAAATACGTAAATGGAAGAAAAAGAAAAATCTACAATGTAGAAATTGTAAATAATTTGCGTTGGTTCAAGGAGGCAGAACGTATTTCTGCTTCACACATTTGGGCTAAGAATAGCAACTCCCTTCCAAGGAAAACAGCATATAAAGAGGTAAAAATAACTCTATGACAATAAAGAAGCAAGACAAATACTACCTGAAAATTGCACAACATCATCATCAGTGTTGATCAGTCATATTGATAGTATGTACCTTTGATAATATGAAATGAAAAATGTCATTCTATGTATGTCTGTGTTTTTCTGAAGTTCATAATTTCAAATTCATAATGAGAAAAATTTCAGAATAGTCACACTAGAAAAGCATTCTATCAAATATCTGGTCAGTGATCCTCAAGGCTGTTGATGACATCAAGCACAAGAAACATCATGGAAATTTTTACAGCCAAGAGTAACTTAAGGAGAAATGATAAATAAATTTAATGATGAAATTATATATTATGAAAAATGATGACTAATATCCTGGATAGGATCCTGAAAGCAAAAAGGGACATTAAATGAAATCTAAGGAAGCATGAATAAAGTATCTTAGTTAATAACAATGTCTAAACATTCATTCATTTGTAAAAAATTAGCATAAAAATGTAAAATGCAAGTATTAGTCAAAATTATGTGTGATTTGTAAAATTGTAATGTCTATCTTGTGTAGAATCTCTATATTTTTTCTATAAAACCAAAGCTCTTTTAAAAAGAAAGTTTAGGAGCAACCTGGTGGAGTAGCCAATCGGTCAGCTGATTTTGGTCAGTGAAGTACTCATACATTCCCAAGGATCCACGTTTCTGTCATAGGGCCAGGAAGGACAACCAAGATGAACGATGAAATAAAACAAGGTGCTTCTTCCTCCTCTCTCTTCCTGACATCCTGCTTCTGATCAACTTAATTCATGCCTGCACCCTCCCTTTTAAATATAAAAGAATAAATTTTATTAAATTAAAACAAAGTCTATGTAATTATTTCTAAAGCAATAAGATGTGTAGTAAATGGAGTTTCATAGTTATTTAAAAACTTGACACAAAATTATTTTAAACATGTTTATTCCAAGTTTTACAACATATGTATCTATTTGAAATATAGCAAATGACTTCCTATGTGTAAGATAATATAAGACTTGATATTCACACAGAAAAATATGTAAGTAGGCTCCTGTAATAGAATATAGTGGGGAAGGAAAAGCCATTTTAAGTTACATCTCCATCATCTAAAACTCCTCTACTGAGAATACTCTATGAATAAGATAATATCTGATGACAAAAGGAAGACTTGTTTGGATTTGATTGCATTGACCCAGGAGAGAAATTATGGTGGTTTTCAGCTTATATTAACATGGTTGCAGGAGATATAATGATAATTAACTGGCATTTGTATGTATTACAAGGAGAAATTTTAAAAATTCTCTTCATTATTTGGAAGAATGAAGAAAAAGGAGAAATCAATGTTACTATTTTTAAAAATAAATATACTTATTGCTTTAAATATCCTTTTTGGAAGTTGTTTTTTTTTTTTCTATATCCCTAAATTTTGCTGTGTTGTGTTTCCATTATCCTTTGCTTTTGGATATATTTTTTATTTTGTGTTTGATTTCCTCTTTGACCCTTTGAATGCTCAGCACTATGCTGTTTAATCCTCATATTTTTGTGAACTTTGCAATTTTTATTTTGACTTAATTTATTTCTAATTTCATCTCATTTTGGTCAGAAAAGATGCTTGATATGACTTCTTCTAAAATGATTAATGTTTGCCTTGTGGTCTAACAAATGATCAATCCTGGACAATATGCCATCTGTATAGAGAAGAATATGTATTATGGTACTGTTTGATGAAATGCAAAATTCTGTGAAGTATATCTGGTCTAATAAGTATTTTGGTACTATTACAAAAAGTTATATAAAATGAGTAGACCTATTTTAAAAGAATAAATACAAATGGCCAAGTATAAGAAAAGCACTAAAATTACTAATCATTAGGGGAACGCAAATCAAAATCACAATGACATAATATCTCCTATTTGTTGGAATGGATATCATTTAAAAAAAGAAAGTGATGAGAAAAGGAAAACATTTTTCATTGCTGGTGGGGTTGCAAACTTATAGAACTACTATGGAAAACAATGTGGAAGTTCATCAAAACATTTGCTATCATATGACTCATCAATTCTACTTCTGAGTATATCTCAAAAATTAAAATGGAATATTAAAGAAATATATGAAATTTATATCATTATTAACAATTATCAGGATTTAGAAACAGCAATCTAAGTGCTGATAAATGGATAACTGGACAAAGAAACACACACACAGAGGAATGCTTTCCAGCTCTGAAAAAGAAGCACATCCTTTCATTTGCAAAACCATGAGTGAATCTTGAGGACACTTCACTAAGTGAAAAAAGTCTCTGCAATTTTGAAGTCACAAGAAAGACAAATTTTGTATGATACACACATATATGATATCTAAAGACATCAATCTCATAGAAACAGACTACAGTGGTGTTTCTCAGGAATTGAGAAATGGAGATGTTGGTCAAAGAGTATGAAATTCTATCTATAAGATGAATATGTTCCATTGTATCGAGTAATGATTTTGTTAAGTTGTTAAGAGAGTAGATTTTAAATGAAATCAATTCAGAAAGATGAGAAATGACTATTACATGATATTAGTTATTAACTAGTAATATATTAGTAATATTTAGCAATATATAGTGTAACAAATCAACATGCTTAAGACCTTAAATGTAAATAATGTCAAAACTTCTATCTCAATAAAACTGGAAGGGAAAAATTTAGTAGGTTAAGAAACTAAAGATAAAATAAAATAAACTGTATTTTCCTGTAAAGATACTAAAACACACAAATCTTAGTTTACTTGATTAATTTTCCCCACACACAGAAGCAAAATTCCCATTAGTTAGATTGTTTGACATTATCCCAGAATTAGTGCATGCATTTGAAGTTGTTAGCTGCAAAAACCCCAAAAGTCTAAAATAAATGTGCAATAAAATAAGTTTATTTGTTTTTATATAAATGAAGCCCATATGTAGCAAAATAAGTCCATATGCAAATAATACAAGACTGTCATGAGCCTCCATGATTAGCAGAGACACAGACCTTTATTATCTCACTGCTCTAGAATCAAAGAATTTACTCACATCAATCCTTAAATAGAATGCAGTTATTGTCATGTCATATATATATTTCAAGTAGCAGATGGGACAAGGACAAAGAAATGGTACTTTCCAGGAAACTTTTGTTAGTATATTACATTTAACAAGCTACCTGAAATATCACAATTTTCTTAACACACTATTTGCTAGAACTATATTAACATAACCAAAGCTTACTGCTATTGCTGCATTTCATACTACCAACAGTTAATAATACAGTATTGTGAATAAAATAAAATAAAAAGAATAAATAAAAGACTAAATCTCAGATTTCTTATATAAAGTGTTCTTAACACAGACAAAGACATGAACCCAAGGAAACTTTTTGAGAGATGTTTAGTACATTGTGGTAATAGTGTCACAAGTACATGCATTTGTCTAGACTCATCAAGCAGTATCTATTTTTATATTAATTATACCTATTAATGCTAATATTAAGATATCTGTTAAATAAATGTATTCGCATCCATAAAATTCAGAAAAAATTTAGTAGGTAGGAAGAAATGTGTATCTTTGAGTAGATATTCATCAGTTTCTATACTAATACTATACTACACTACTCAGTAAAAATGAAAATCCATATTTCTTTAAAATATACATTAAATTTTAGGTCTACTATTTCAATTTAAAGCTTAATAATTTGCTGTATGTTGTTTCTTCAATTTTTTATTTATGAGAAAATCTTGAGAGACAAATCAACAGCTGATTAAAACAAAACTGCCATTCACTTTATAAGGTTGGAAGGTAGAAGAAAATTTGCTACATTGTTAAAATAAAGAACCAGTTATAGATAGAGTGGATAAATATTGAAAGAAAATATTGCCTGATCCACTGTAATATGGAAACTACATATGTTGCTATTATTCTTGTTAAATGTCACTGTATCTGTATAAGGTTACTATTCAAATTATATTATCAGAGAAAGAAAATTATTAGTACATTTCCATGAATTAACTTATTGTTTGAATAGCAGCTATGAAAATGATAGTACTTTCGCTGTTTGTAGTAAAGTAAATCATGGCAAAGGAAAAGAGAACAAAATACGAATAAAAGTTTCCAACATAATTCATATCAGGGTGTACCCTTGTTTTACCAGGTTTGTTTTTTTTTTAATCAGAGATTTATATACTTAAGTAAAATGGGCTCTCAAGGATACATGGATTCTAAAGATTAATTTTAAAACTACATTAAGATCATCCTTGAGTAAAACATTTCATAAAATACTGTCTATTTTTGACATGTTTACTTAAAAATACACAAAATATACATGTATTGTTGAATAAAGAACTGCAAAAAATTCAGATAAATAAAGATTCTACTTAAATATTCTATAAGAGTGAGGGAACATATAGAAAGTGATCTCAAGTATGTCTTCTTATTTTATACCATCAAAATTAATTTCAAGTACATAGTGGATGTATAAATGTCAAGATAAAAGAGTATTTTGACTGATTCAGATTTATTAATAAAACTGATGTCCTTGAAATTTCTTTCTCTCTTCCGTCACAGTTACAAGCCCCAGTCATTTTCTAGGACAATAAAGCTTATTCTCTTCTTCAACCTTTTGGTCATACTAGGTAATGTGGAAAAAAAGAATGAGATTCAAACACTTGTGAAGATTTTTCACTAATTTATTAAGAAAATGGTTTTTGAGCAATGCTTTGTTTATCTCCATAAAAGAAAGGATATGGTAAGATGTAATCAAACAGGTGTAAATCAGAACACCTAAGCCAAAAAATAGAGAATCAAATACAAGCTTATGTCAAGTTAAGCATCTTGCAATTAGATCCAGAATCCTGGTTGTCAAACTAAGACAACAAACCAAATAAAAAGAAAAAAGATCAAAGAAACCATTGAGAGGAAACCAATTTTATCAAAAATAAAAATTAGAAATCAAAGACTAGTCCAAATAAAAGTAGCTCAAAAATTTAGGGAATGAAGGAGGGAAGAAAAGAGATAAGGAGAATTCCATATTGAGAGGATTCATATAAATGCCAAAGTTAAGAAATGAACAATGACCATATCTTTTGATTACATATTTAATATTGAGGTCAAAAGAAGGATTTGGATGTTTGTAGAAATTAATAAAGTGATTTGTGTCCTTTCCAGAAGATGCTGCATTCTGTGACCAGAGTAGCTCAGGAGGAGGTTAGGGAAGTAGAGTAAGAAGTCTTCTTGAACCAATTTTGAAGGAGGGTATTCCAAAGTTAAACAATAAAGGAGCCAGTAGATAGTAAGAAATGCAAAAGATCCTTTGAATAACTTACCTATCTGTCTATTGTTGAATTGCTTTTGTGACACAAAGTGTTTTCTATGACACTCTGGTAGGTCAGGAGACAGAAAAAACAAAAACAAAAAAAAACTAATAATAATTAAAGATGTAAAAATTAACATTTATTTTTGATTAAATATTTATTCTTTGATAAAATCTCCTACCTTAAGAATGGGAAATGTATCTTAAGTATGTACCATTTATAATCATTAATCATTTCAGTACTGTAAAATATTTCAATGCATTTCCAAAGTAACATTTAAATAACACATTTTCTTAAAAATAAAATATTGTAGATACTAATGTTGGAACTGCAAAGAAAAAACATGTTCGAAATTACTTGGATATTTTGAAATAGTCATAAGAATAACCAAGTTAAGTATTAAATAGCATTATTTAGCAAAAACCTATATGATACAGTCAAAGCTCCTTCATATATAGCATGTATATAGTACTAAATGCTTTTTAAGTAAAAGTATTATGAGACTATACATTCTATTCAGGAATTTTGAAATAAGAAAACAAACTAAGAATGCTGCAGAAAGGAAGGAGAGACAGAACTCAGTCATAACTCTGGTCAATACTTTCCTAGATGAATCTTCGTCTATGTTTCTGTTGATTCTTGCACTGTTCCCAGTGACTTCACTATTCAGTCTGCCACTTGAAATAGATAATTTGTCAAATTGTAGACACCCTCTTCAGAGCCATAAAATGTGGAAGCAAAACACGTCTCTTTATTAATAGTCAGATTCACGCATGTGATTGTCCATGGTAAGATTGTTCTCTGATGCTACTGATTAAAACTCAAGTTGCACCCCTGAGATAGCTGTCACTGCTGCGACTGTTCATCATAGTGGGCATGGCAGCACATCTACTATTACTGAGTTGCGATTATCTGACAGAGTGTGCTTTCTGTCAAATTTTGCCAGGTTTGCTGGCAAACTTTTAATATTATTTGTGTATTGACATTTCTACTATCAACTTCTGCTTTTCATAGAATAATGCTTCGTTCATTCTAATGTTTGTTTTTTAAATGGTTCCATTTTGTATCAGTGTAAAACTAATTTTATCTAATTATTACCATTGTTTAAAGAATATAAGATTTATTCTCTTAAGAAAAATGTAAGTTCATAATACAGTATTGTGATTTATAGGCACAATTTTGTTCAGTAGATGTCTAGAACTTATTCATCTTGTGTAAATGAAATTTTATATCCATTGAATAGAAATTCCCTTGTCCTCATATTGCAACCCCCTGGCAACTCTTGTTCTTTGTTTTTATGCTTTTGATTATTTTACCTCATATAAATGAACCATGCAGCATTGGTCTATTTATTACTAGTTTATTTTACATATGATATTATGAGATTATCTTCCAATTTTATTCATGCTGTTGTATGTAGCAGGAATTTTTAAAGGCTGCCTGTATATGCCACAGTTTCTTTATTCATCTATTAATGAACATTTGGATTATTTCTACATTTTGGCAATATATAACAATTTTACAATAAATGTAGAAATGCAGATATCACTTGGAAATCTTTAGTTCAATTCTTTTGGTTTTATACTTAGAAGTGATACCACTCAATCAAATGATAGCTATATTTTCAAATTTTCAGAAACCTCTCACTTCCACCATTTTGCATTTGCACCATTTTTCATTCTCATCAACTATATACAAGAGTTTACACATTTTTTGCCAAAACCTTACTATTTGTTTAATGTAGATGCAAATATATGGATACAGCATTCTAACAGGTTTAGGTGTTATCTTGTTGTGGATTTAATTTGCATTTCCTTAATGATTAGTGATGTTGGGTATACTTTCATATTCCTGCTGTTCATTTATGAATCTTCTCTGGAGAGATGTCTATCTAGGTAGTGTGCCCCCTCTAATATCTGGTTATTTGTTATTGAAAATATCCACACATATTTTGGATATTAATCTCTTATCTTAATTAACTCTATGTTTAAATTTTTTACTGTTTAAAGTTTCCTAGTTCCACATTCTCCTTCTACCCCATCTCTGGGCAACTGATGAGAGAAGCTGCATGTTATCTCTTTTGGGTTCATCCCACATATGTGTGAAAATCTTCAACCCAGTCCTAACCTCTAACCACAACAAAGCCTATCCATGCTATCTTATCAACTAGCAAAATAGAATACAGATCCTAGAATTAAACCCTGATACTTAGTCAACTAATATTTGACATGATACCCACAAACACTCATTTGGAGAATATATTTTTTAAACAAACACTGTTAAACTAGATAGACACATGCAGAATAATAAAAAGTGAATTTCTATTTTACACCATCTACAAAATATAACTAAAAAATTTACAAAGACTTAAACATAAGACCTGATAATATATAAATCCTAGAATAAAAAACATAAAGAGCTCTTGGTCTTGGCAATGTTTGGTTTTCAGCTTTTGATATACCACCCAAGACACAATCAACAAAATAAAACTTCACAAATTGAACTATATAGAACCTTACTTTCTTGCAAAGCAAAATACACAGTAAATAAAACAGCAACTGACAGAACATTCTTCAAATATTATATTAGATAAGGAGTTCATATCTAAAATATATAAAGAGCCCATACAACTCACTGACAAAAAAATCTGATAATGAAAGAACAGGGTAACTAAATAGACATTTTCATTATGACTAATCTGGGAAATGCATGTCAAAACCACAATACTGTCTCATTCCTGTTAGGATTATTATCATTAAAAAATACAAAAGATAACAGGTACTGATGAAGATGTAGAGAAAAGGGAACAGTTCGTACTACTCTTGAAAATGTAAATTGCTACATACCCTTAGAAAAACCCTAAGGAGACTTCAAAAAAAATTGAAAATATTTCTACCAAAGATCCAACAATTCCACTTCTGGGTATGTAAGCAAAGAAAATAAAAACAGGATATCAAAGACATATATGTACTTATGTTAAGTATGTATGTGTATATATACATATATGTATATATCTATATGCTATATATAATAGCTCTGTGGAACGTAGGTAAAAGATATAAACCCCATTTCTACCTTCTAAAATGTTCCAATGGAGTACTCCACCTTATTTCCTCCCAGGTATTTGAAATGGTAGAGCTACAGTTGCCTTCTTTCCTGAACACATGGAACAGAGCACCTCCTCTCCATTTTCTAAGAATTCTAAGCAAATTGTGAACTGGCAGAAGGACTACATTATGTCATCCCTCATTCATCACAGTTTTTTAATGTCTGATCACAGCATACTACTTAGTGCCTACACTAAAATTTAGTTACAGATGATCTATTTGTCCTCATTTTTTCTTCATTATAAAGATGGAAGGAATACAAAGAAGTGTGAGAGAGAAGCAACAGGTTTTGTGAAGGCAAAGATTAGGCAAAATCATTGGGGTTCAGAGATATTGCAGATTTGGGTCTAGGACTGTGGGCTGCATGATCGGGGATGGTGAGCCATGAGAAGATACAGGCCACTGGAGAGCAGATCAAAGGCTATGAGGGAGCCCACCCAGTGGGACTGGGACACAAGCTGAAGAAATTATCTTGGCACAGGGAAGAAAGAGAACCAGTGTTCTGAATTCTCAGTGAAGCCCACTAAGTGAAACTATACTGTACGCTGCCAGAATCGGAGATCACCTAGGGAAATTTCCCATTCTTGCACCCTTCCACAACAATTTT
This sequence comes from Solenodon paradoxus, assembly GCA_004363575.1. Lineage (NCBI taxonomy): Eukaryota > Metazoa > Chordata > Mammalia > Eulipotyphla > Solenodontidae > Solenodon > Solenodon paradoxus. Next base: position 757,430 of record RJWH01000040.1, on the reverse strand, counting down.
GTGCCTGGAGTCTCAGTATCTGCCCACTGGATATTCCACTCACTGGATATCCTTCCCACAACATCCCACCACCAGGATTAAAGGAAGTGGGCAATATCTCAGAAGGGACTAACCCTCAATTCTAACCACTAGTATGTGGGTGGAGGTGGAGCTGCATCCTCATTGCCAATTGTGGTCCAATAATAAGCTGATTACACAACACAGTGCCTTCACTGGAGGGAAACAACTCACAGAAATATAAACAATGCCAAGCAGAGAAAAGACACAGAGAAATATACATGAAATGATGGATCCAATCAAAATCCCAGGAGAAGAACTAAATACAACAGCTGTATACAAACTACTTGAGGATAATTTAGTGTAATAGTGGATTAAAAATCTCATGGGAATCAAAGAAAATAGATGAAAAAGAGAACAACAAAGAGAAGAAATGAAGCAAGACATGAAAATAATGAAGACTATTATAACTGAACTAAAGAGCTCAATAGAAAGACTTGGCAATAGAATGTATGAAGCCTCTAATAGAATCAGTGAGCTAGAAGATAGGCCAGTGGAATGCACTCAAGCAAACCAACATAGAGATAAAAGAATGCAAAGAAATGAGATAGAATTTGAGAACTATGGGATAACATCAGAAGGAACAACATTTGCATTATATAGGTCCCAGAAGGAGAAGAGAGAGAAAAGGGGGAGGAAACTATATTTGAAGGAATAATAGCTGAGAATATCCCCAACCTGAATAATGAAGCAAGCCTCCAGACCCAGGAAGCTCAAAGAGTTCCAAATAAAAGAAACCCAAACATACCTATACCTAGATACATTGTCATCAAAATGTCAAAAATACAAGATAATCAAAGAATCTTAGAAGCAGTCAGAGAGAAATGAGTCACATACAACAACATAATACAAATTACAAAATGACAACAAATAGCTTCAAATCAATAATCACCTTAAATGTTAATGAACTGAACTCACCAGTTAACCTACAGAAAGGGTTGGATGTATTAAAAAGCATAACCCGACCTTCTACTGTATTCTGGAAACTTACCTTCTTTTGAAAGCTGAACAAAGGCTCAAATTCAATGGTTGGAAAGTCAGATGGAAACCACGAAAAAGCAGGGGAAATACTTATATTGGATAAAACAGACTTCCATCTAAGAACATAACAAAAGACAGAGAAGGACATTATGTAATGATTAAAGGATCAATCTAGGAAGAAGACAAAATACTATATTATAAAGCGATAGTGATCAAAAAAGTATGTAACTGGAGTAATAAAAGATGCAACAGATCAGTGCAAAAGCACGGAAGTACCAGAAACTAACGTACTCACCTACAGTCAGTTAATATATGACACAGAAGACAAAAGCACACGACGGAGAAAAGAAAAAAACAGGCCTCTTCAATAAATGGTGTTGGGAAAACTGGACAGCCACATACGGAAGAATGAAGTTAGACCACTTTTTAACACCACTCACAAAAAATTAGCTCAAAGTAGACTAGAGTCATGGATATAAGACCATAAAATTCTTGGAAGAGAACATAGGAGAGACATTCCATGACTTCAGTCTTAGGTCTTTGGGGACTCATCTACAGCATAAAGGGAAATAAACAGAAAAATAGAAAACTGGGATTACATCAAATTAAAAAGATTCTTCACAGCAAAAAAAAAATTATCAAAACGAAGGTTTTGCTTTAACTGGTAGAAAATATTTGCTCTCAATATTTCTGACAAAGGTTTAGTGTAAAAAATATACAATATCTCATAAAGCTCAGTAATGGAAAAAGACGATCCAAACAAAAAATGGGGAGAGGCTTTTTTCTGAAGAGAATATACAGAGGTCCAACAAAAAAAAATATGAGCTACCACCTTACACCTGAGAGACTGGCTAATAATCCAAAAGTTTGGAAACAACAAATGTTAGCAAAGATGTGAAGACAAGGGGACACTCTTGCACTGCTGGTGGGAGTGCAGAGTGGTGCAGCCCCTATGGAAAACTGTATGTGGATTCCTCAAAAAGTTGAATATGGAAATTCCATTTGTTCCTGCCATCCCACTTCTGGGTGTCTATCCAAATGATACAAAAAACACTAATTCATAGAGACCTATGAACCTCCATGTTTATTGCAGCCTTATTCACAATAGCTAAGAACTGGAAACTACCTAAGGTCAGATGAATGGATAAAGAAGATGTGGTATATACACACAATGAATTACTACACTGCCCTTAGAAGAGATGAAATCCTGTCTTTTGAATCAAAATGAATGGAACTAGAGATGATTAGGCTAAGTGAAATAAGCCAAAAGAAGAAAGGTAGATATCAGTTGGTCTCATTCTTAGTTGAAATGTGAATATAAAAACCAACAAATGAACAGATATAACAAACCAACCCTTGGACACTAATAATGGAACTGAGGTTACCAACAGGGAATGGGATAGGAGTGGGAGGATGGGGGCAAATATGGAAGAGCCTATTGGACAATGGTGAAAATAATTGGTTATTTGGTGAAGGACAGAATGTTTTGACTTATGTCTTAGCAATGGGGAAACTGCACATGTAGGGAACCTATACATATGATTTTATTTCATGTGTAAAATCGAAGTTATTGCAGTAAAAAAATTTAAAAACATAGATAGCAAAACTTTTAATTGAGTTAATTTATAAATAATAATATATATGGGCCAAAAACAGGCCTAAATATATAGAAGATAATAAATTATGTTATAAATGATCAGAGAACTATTGTATCATTCAGTCCCTTCAATGTTTATTTTATTCAACATAAATAAAAATGATACAAGTGAAAAATAACTAATTTTCCAAAGTCGCTCCCTAATAATTAGCATGAATAACAAATTGAGCAATTAAAATGCAATTTAATTCACGAATATACAATATAGAAGCACAGAAAAGGAAACCTTATTTTTCAAGAGCTTGCAGAAAATTAATAAAAATGAAAACTCTCAGGGCCAAAGGAATTTACAAAGCAAAGTCATAGCAGCAATTTTGACTGAGCTTGATTTATTCTTTCAATACCAGGTATAAACATTACATGCTTTACATTTAGAAACTATGATTTGATAGGCATTACTATCAATAGTGAATATGAAAACAGTTCATGAAAAGATAATATGATGAGATCTGGCCTAGAATAAACATACACATACACACAAGCAATCCATTTTGCTTAGATTTGCTTTAGAAATGATAGCAGAAACTGTGGAATGGATCCAGTGAAAAAAAAAAGTAGGTCAATTGAAAATAAAATTGAGGAAAAAACTTGGCTTGATGAGATAGTAAGTCATTTATAAAATGTCAGTGTCAAAACAGGTATTGTTATCAATAAATTAAATATGATATAAATGAATAACATTTAGAGTTTACACAGGAAATTGTTGATGTTTATGATAATTTCTTCCTATAAAATATCCTTCAGGACCATGAACAAATAACAATTTCATAACAGTATTAGGTTACAAAAGTACTAGGTTGCTTTCCTAGATGAAAATATATATATATACAGCTAACATAGTTCATTACAGCTTTTCAGTGAATGAAAGTATTTCATGTATCATCTAATTGGTTGCACTTTCACTGATTTGAATAATTTATAAATTGTCTTATCTATTTCAGATTATTGCATCATTATATATAGTTTGTATAAATACAGGTATGTTACAAAAAGTTTGTTTCAAATTATTACATTTGTCTGCTGTTCAAAGTTAGAATTTTATGTTCAAAGAAGATGCTTATATTCTAAAATTTATTGTGGATTACCTTAGTCTGTGTTGCACTATCTATAAGTTAACTAGTAAGAAACATATCATAAGTCTATAAAATTTAAATACTTATTGCTATTTTGCATGGACAACTCTAGAAATGGAAACAGTGAATTACTGCAGTTCTGAAGAACTTGATAATGGAATTTTGACTAGAGGTGGGGGAAGGAGAGTTATCAGTAGGAATCAGTTGGCAGTGAATTGATAAGAGACAAGGTATAAAGATGTGGTTAAGAAGAGTTGATTAATGCAAAATAGTTTCTAAACTGTAAATGTAAATTTTTCTAAACCCAGAGATTTTCATGAAGATTGATGTTAGGCTTAATGTCAACCATTGATAAAACTTCCATAGTGGTCTTCTACAAAGAGGTAAAATAAAATAAAACTTAAAAGTCTCAAGAACAAAAGGTTTTGTGGGGGAATTTGTTTTCTCCTATAGTCATTTAAGTTCTTTGGTCTAGACAATAATTAAATTAACATGACAGTTAACAAGAGAAAAAATATGCTCAATTTTTTTATATATGGAGGTCTCATGAATAAGAGACCCCTAAAATAACCAAACCATGCAATTAACATAATTTTTAGATAAAGAATAAATTTGTGAAGACCTGACAGAACAAAGAAATTTTATGAGTGGACACTAATTTAGCAGGTTATTTACACTGAGCTGACTAAACAGGTTCTGAATTCCTTTTCTGTGGTATAAAGAGTCCATATCACCTCCAGATAGATATCTTTCACATGGAAATTATTTCTTGCCTTTAAGGGAATCAGAGAGGATAGTCAGAGTACATTTCTCACAAAGGTTGTTCCTCAAGAACCTGTAATATGAGATAACCAATTTGTCATTTTTTTTTCATATCTTTGGCATTCCTATGCTAGGCCCCAACAATTTCAAGGACAACTGTGGTCTAGATGCTGGTGGAATAATTATTAAAATAAATGTTGAATTTTTCAAGAAATATATCCTCCAAAATAAAATGACAAAGTGGCATAATCGTTAAAATAATTTCAGGGAAATGTCTGTCTTTGAGGAGAGCAGGGAATAGCAAGAAAAAAAAAAAAAGTAGCTAGCAGTCATTTTTAGAGGAAGAGCTTTTTAAAAGGCAGAAGCAAAATATTGAAGTACAGTTCTTCCTTGGTTAACACAAGAGGCAGGATGACTTGCATAATTTCCCTTTGATTTTGTAGAGGTTTTAATTGAACGGCACTTTAAAAGAAGTTCCATTTTTTTCTTCTGTGAAAAAATACATTCCATTACAGCGAAGAAATGAAATACCAACATAAACTAAGAGGACTTATTTGTCCAAAATAGATCACAGGATCAGCAAACACGGAAGAGGTAAAGAGAAAACAACGGCGCTGTGAGAAAAGAAAGAACTCTACTAAAATCATATCAGTGTTATGAAAGATGAAATGGTCATGTTATTGCAAAGCCTCCAGACAGTGAGAAGAGTAACAACCAGCCACTGGAAAGGTAGAGAAAACAGCATTTTATTGCAAGCACCAGCATTGGCTCATGGGTATTACTATCTAAAGCTGAGCAATGAGGTGCCTAGGGGAGCTCCTTTTATACTCTGAGGTAATGATTCATTTCCTTGGCTAAGTGTATTCTCTACTGACAACTTCTCAGTTATGTACAGCTGCAGAGTAGAGAAGCTATGCTTGTTTGTCCTTAGTCATGATAACAGGACATAGCTGCAGTCTCTATACAGGATATAGCTACAGTCTCCATAGAACGGGATGTAGTTACAGCCTCTATAGTACCATGGAATATTCCTGGTAGCCTAACTTTTGCATTGGGGTCAGGGAAAAGGTCTTCTACCACAGTCATAAATATGGTGGAAGGAAGGAAGTCCCATGAAATAATCATGTGGCTAAAAGTTGATGAATATGCTAAATTGGCTGAAATAACTGGTTTGACAATCTAATCACATTTTATATTGCTGTGATGAAATCAAGGGGAAAAACAAGCTCCTGGTAGTAGAGAAGACCATATTTCTTACATTTCTAAATATCCCTAGTGAAAGCAAGTATACAGTGAAATCTTGCATTTATTTCTGGGACAAAAAGTTATCACTCCATACAAATGTCTGTACTCCTTCTGTTAGTAATGACACTATTAGGATCAGAATATTTTCTCTTTTGACTTAATCAGCAGAAATTACAGTTTTAAAATATATACCCACATATAAAGAAGCTTTAGCTCCTATTCCTGGAACTATATTCTGCTTCTAAGACCTCCAAAGCATGTTTTTACTTTGCTATCATTCTTTGCTATCCAATTTGGCTTATATTTTACTTTATGTTGCATAAAATTCATCTTGAAATGCGTAGTATAGATTCAACAAATAGCTTTCCAACAAGCTGTTTAATACTTTAACAGTGCTTGTTTCTTACCTCAATTCTCAAATTTTACAATATATACATATTTTAAAAATCAATACTATTTTATGACTATGCCCTTTACATACAGTTCAAGCAATTTCTTCCTGTTCTGCAAAATTAAATGTTTATGTATACATATCTGCTTAGAGTCCCAGTCTGCTTATTGAATCTGTGGACAGCTTTAGGCTACAGAAAATGCACAGATGGGATAGAATTCAAGACTGGCAAAGTCATAGGTGCATAGTAGAGTTATATAGCCACTTTTTAGGTTATGTTTTTCAGTTCTCAAGAAATGGAGAGAACTTAGAAGGGGATCAAGGATGCATTGGTCAGATGGCATGTAGAAATCTATTCAATCTGTCATGTTTTTGAGTCTAGATTTCAGATTAATGATAAATGTAGAAATTATTAGAAGAAAAGTAATGCTGCACCAAATGTATTCAAGGCACTATGTTTTTGAGAATATTATAAATCTTAGCTGCATTCTTGCTTTAATAACCTCTGATACACTCATATTTGAATCCAAATGAAGAAGCTATTGATAAATAAAAAGAACAAAGACTATTCAAAATAGAAAATTAGAAGTATGAAAATTGTCTGAAGTCTCTCCATGCTTATGCCAATGTTTGAATACCTATTATCCTATAGATAATAGGTGGGCATAGAGTAGTCCTATAGTGACTATCTTAAGGAAAAGGTTGAATTTGCTAAATATGTTGACTTCCCCATAGAGGGTATCAAGCATACTATAGGATTAACAAAGATTAAAAAGAGTCAATTAGAAACACCCATAAAAATATGATGATGGTTTTTGTAAAATTTATTCTGTGTACTTTCAATAAATTCTCAGCAGTTTTCCTTATGTATTTGATACATTTTTCATATCCTTGCAATTGCTTTGATTTCTGCAATTTTAATGATAAAGGAGAAAAAAGTTATTTATATGGAAATCTTAAATAGCTTCCATTGACATCCACCAGGAAATAACTAAGACCTACAGTTTTCTCTAGAAATTTGTCATGAACTTTCCCAACAATGAAAATATATTTTAAAAACATTTATTGCACATGAAAATGCATGAACTTTTTGTATTTAATATTTCAAATATTTCGAATATATCTTCAGATAGGTGTCACACACACACATGCACACACACACCCCTCCCTCTTTAGAAGGATAAGTATGCTTATACTAAGTTTTATATTTCATCTTAAAGAGGATAAAATTATTGCATCTATTTCTGATAAAGATTTAACTTTTTATTTTTCTAGGTATTGTGGAATGTCAAAGAGAAATTATGCATACTCTTTGGACACATTTAGTTCTTATTATCATCTTTATAGAATTTTATAAAAGTATCACATTGATTCAGAGATAACTTTCTCCTCGTATTGCATTAAGAAAAATCTGACATATTGTCTATGCCTTAAAAAAAGATTGTTTTTTAGCCTACACTGAAAGATATTCCTATTTTGTTACTTATAGATCCATTATTAAATGTGATCTTCACAAATGATTCTAGAAAATAAATCCTCATAATACTACAAAAAGTATATATTTACCAAAATATTTTAGCAGGCATGTCAGGATTGAATGTTATAAAAAACTAATATTTGGAAATAACTGTAATAAAACAGAACTATAGGAATTAAATCAATGTTTTATGTAAGTTAATTGGTATATTTTCTTCTTTTGAAATAGTTATCTAGTCATATTAGGAGGCTGTCCCTAACAAAATATTTTAACTATTTTTACTGTTCTTGTTGGTAATCTTGTGTTAGTACTGTTTTTACTGCTAACTATTTGCAAGCAAGAGTCTATGCTATTTGAGATATTTTAAAAATTGAAAAAACAAATCATTGAACTATTTGGCCTTAAAAAATCTACAAGCCATGTGTTTTAATTTATTTAGTATTTTATTCACTTATTCAAATAATCTTAAAATTCAATTTAGCCGTATACTTCTTCAGAATCCAAAGTACATAAATATTTATTATAATAATGTATAAGAATTTGTGATAGAGCAACAAATCAGGAAATAAAGGTGCAATAATATCCTAAATAATATGTAACAATAATCCAAACTACACATTCTATACAAATCTAAAGTTGTATACTATATATATATAACTGGTTGTTTTTCTCAAACACTGTACCCTGAGATCATCAAAGGATAGCAACTTTTGACTGAATTTTCCCATGAATCATTTTTATTTTCCCCATTTAAAACAGTATCTTTTCAGATTTCTGCTCCTGTAAGTAATATACAACTTGTTTCCTTTTTATTCATTTATGAATAAATATTTATTGGAACTAAATTCCAAACATTATACTAGATTGTGACTTAGATAATTTAAAATATACATATCATGTTTGCCCTTTTCAACTTAACAATTCATTGGGAAAGACAGTAATAATTAACAGTCACAAGAATAATTCTATTGTGTTAAGTGATATGAAAAGCACAAGAATATGAGCACCCATATTGGGGGTATAATTTATTCTAGGATTCAGGGGGAGTTACCTGGGAAATGAATTACTTTTGCTTTGAGATCTGAAATATTAGTAGCATTTGTAAAACTAGCTGTCCTCAAACATTTTAATTGTGCATCCTTTAAGAAAAATTACTCCACAAAGTTTATATATACATAAAATATATGTGTGTATATATATGTATGTTTTTATATACACATATATTTATAATTAACATGCACGCACTGGTCTACTAATATACTTATTATATTTTAATACATACCTAAAATAGAAAGTGAAGAGGATAAAGTAAGGGTTTGAAAGTATGAAATAATATTGATAATAAACATTCTACAAACTGTGAAAGCATCAAAATGCCATTAAGATTTCATAACAAAAGGTGCAAATATGGAATGGTTTATCTTATACAATAATATTATTAATTAATATAATAAATGTTTTTCTTGATAATTTTTAACTGAAAGAAAATTATTTGTAAATCAAAATCTCTGTATGATGCATTATTTACCATCAGTCCAGTTCTACCATCACCATATAATTTACATTGATGTACACCTTAAACCTTTATGATGTAATATTGCAATGTTCTTTCACTAAAATTAATTTAAAAATACTTTCAGATATTGAGATTTAATTCTTAATGGAGCCAAAAAATATAAAAAGAAATTTAAAAAACTAGCATTAAGGGAACTATCATCCTGCCAGTTTCTTGATGCTTAATATCATCAGCATTATAGATATGCAATTTTTATCAGAATACTTTAAAGCTGATTGACTAGTTTAGTGATAGTTGGATACCATAATCTATAAATCTATTTAACATTCACATTGAATTTCTTTTTAAAATGAAAAGGGAGGGAGAGAGGGAGTGAGGGAGGGAGGAAAGAAGGGAGGGAGGAAGAGGAAAACTCAGGTCCTTGGGCTTTATCCTATGAGCCATCAGAGTGGTTCCACATGTAAATTTTGATGTTTTACATTACTCTAAAAGTGAATGCTGTAATGTCCCCTCAAAATACCTTGCTATGATTTTTAACAGTTACACCCTGACATTTGATTAGAGTAGGATAATATATGGTAAACTGTATATAACAAAATTCAATATCCATTACTTTAAATAAAAGAAATATACAAATCATAGTTCTACATTAATGACCACACTCCAGTAGATCACATGTCTTCCTAACAGGAGGTCTTCATTTGAGAAACTACTAGTTCAGACAAAGATATGTGCGAAGATAGGGTTCCCTGACACAGCAGTTATTGCAAAAGCCCTCAGGCCAGGAGAGCATGACTTGTTAGAATAACTGCCTGGAGCCAGTGGCTTGTGTGATTCAGAAAACTAGGAGGTGAATATAGAGTCAATACTACACTGGCAACCAAAATTCTAATCCTGATTTGAACCAAGTAAAATCATCCCAGAAAATCATTTAATTCTTACATTTTCTGCATAAAACATTTGTGAGTTTAAAAATGATCTTCTCATTCACATTAATTTTTTTTATATTCAAATTAATACTATGTAATCAGGTTTATGTTTGTTTCAGTTCCCTTTGCTAAGTATTTCCCCCTAAACAAAACAAAATAAAACAAAATAGGAGAGAAGCTGCTTAAGAAGAACCTCCAGAGAGATTTATCTGTGGCCAAGTTTGGTGAACATGCTGTGGTGACAGAATTCCAGGGACAAAAAGTCCTTTTTTTCTCTGGGATGAAAATGTTAATCTTAAATGTTTGCTTCTCTGAGTCAAGAAAAACATAATATTTTCAAGAAATGTTTATGGTTTGTTTACATTTCTCATTGAAAAATATGAAAGATCACTGGGACAAAAAGAGTAATCTAGAAACCTTAAGAGGGGTTGAGGTTATTAAATTAAACTTGTCACTTTTTATTCAAGTAAATAATTATCACTGGACAAATGAGCAAATAACTCCCTGCTACAATGTCTAACCCACTCAACTGCTTCAATAACAAATCTTGTACACAGTAAGCTTGTACGAACTAAGCAGCTCAACTAAAATGTAGAGATTGCCAAAATGGGTAGAGAAGCAAAACCAATAGTGGTATGATTAGTTTACAAAAGTGACCAATTGAAATGTGAACTGACTCAAAAGTAAGGAAATCCAATGAGGATATAAAGATATAACTTTGATGTCTCAAAGGAAGGATTATTAGAGCAACGAGTGCTATTATTTGTAAATTATTCCACTATGGCCTAACTTTATCTTTAGAGCAGGGTAGTAAATTCACTTAACTCTTTCTATTTTCATCCCATAAAAATTCAGCTTTTAACCTTGCTATTATTATTTAAAAGGACTAAAACACATTTAATGAAGCTAAAAAGTTTTCTCGACAACTAATTATTTTAATTTAATATTCATTGAGGTAGCTTTGCTTTACAAAGTAATATAAACCCATATATGCAAGTTCCCCATTCCTCAAAAATATTTCAGTATACTCTACTCGTAGTGAATTACCAAGAATTATTCATTATTGTCCATTGAAGCACAACATCACTGCCCCTAAACCCCACCTCATTCCCTTCTATAACCTCAGTTCTCTTGCCAATGATCAAGAGTTAGTTTTTGTTTAATGTGTTCATTTGCTTGTCTCATCATTCCACCTATGAGTGAGATCACTTGATATCCTTAATTTTTTTTATCTTATTTCACTTAATATAATCCCCTCTAGTGTTCTATGATGATTCAAATGGCAGATTTCATTTTCTGAAGTACTGTGCATATTTTTGTGTGTGTGTATTTTATTGGCGATGTCAAGGTTGAAGACTGTGATGCCAGATGAGACTTCAAAAAATATAATTTTGAAAAGATCACTTCAATTTCTAATCTCAGTAGTGAAGCAAATGAAATAATAGATCCAGAAAGAATGATGAATGCTTTATTGGTGATATATTAAAGTTTGAGATATGGAAAAAATCTTAAGTCTTTAGTAACAGTATTATAGTTAAGGAGAAAATTCTCCTTATTGGCTAATTAACGACAACTATGTAAACATGGGACAAACAATGACATTATAAGGGAGAAATAAAATTTTCCCTACCTCTTTTTGTGCTTTTCTAAGGAAACCAAATTAACATCAGGCATATCAGTAGGATTAAAAGCTAAATTTAATTACATAGATACATGGACTCTACATATAAATTAGGATTCTAAAGTCAATGAGGGAAAATGGAGTCACATATCCTGAGCTATGGAATGTAATAGGAGTCTAGGACTTTAAGGAAAAAGGAAGATATCTCAAGATAAAGAGCAAATGCTCTGCAATAGATATTTACACCAACAAATACAAGTTCTCTGAGAGTAACTTTATTTCCAATTCTCACTAATGGTATCCCAAATTTTGTTCTTCTAGGAGTTAAGGGAGTGGTAAAAATTACCCCAGAGCATGCAGGCTTAGACAAATTTCAGTTCAAAATAATCCACATATCCAAGTGACAAATCAAGGGAATCCCTATTCTATACATCTTGGGGAGATCTATCCATCAACATTATTAAAAATAAAAGCATAAATCTACTACAATCTAATCATATACAAAGTATTATTAAAATAAATATATATGCATATGTATGCATATATAAATATAGGTATATATGAAAGAATGAATCTTCACTATAGTCCTCCAAATTGACATAGCACTGTTTTTAATAATATATAGTAGGAAACATCAAGATGGCAATTCAATCACAGGTTTCTTGAACCCAAGGTCTGCACAATATTACAAGATATAAAGCTACTTACCTTTTATATAAATGGTAAGTCATTTATACTTGTATAATAATAATCAGCAATGTATAAATAAAGTATTTCCTAGTCTAGTGTTTGTATGTGTATTTATATAGTTATAGTTTTAGATACCCATTTCTTCAAAGAAGCCACATTTCTGTAGAATTATCTCAATTATTTCTACTTGTTGCTGCAGAAAGATTTCCAAACCAGATTAAACATCCTGTGTATTATAAATTGTCTTGTAAGACAATCTTGGAACACAGACACCCCTAGCTACCAAAAGTTATCTATGGGAGAAATAGTCATGAAATTTGTCATTGATTCAGTTTTCTCTTTTTATTAAATAATTTTGCTTTCCTTGTTATATGATATAATTTATGAAATAACATTTATTTTTATATTATATATATAGTTAATTCTTAAGAACTTGTTTAAAAAGAATTAAAAGTTGTATTCACAGAGACCATACCATATGTGCTCAAATGTGCCTTTGTAATTTCCTTAAGTATAAAGTCTAGGTGATAACTAAATTAATTTTACTTTATGCATAATTCACAGGTATACAAACACATACCTATACCCATATAAAGTAAATATAGTGTAGAATATATATTCAACAACTAATTCTGCAGAATATCCAGCAAAATTTTTTCTGCAAAACATTTTAATCCATTATTTAAAATCTTCATAAGTATTAAATCATTGAAAAATTATTTTACAGTAAAAATGAACTTAAATGAAAAACTTAATGCACATTTTTATAGAGTTCATTTACTTTATATTATTATGCAACTTTTGTGGTAGTGAAATGAAAATTCTAATTAAGTTTAATTGTAAAACCCATTTGAGTCAGTTTAAAGTTTTTGGATATCATATTAAATGTTTAAGTAAATTAAAGTTCGCTATTCAATTTGCCTATGAAAATAAGCATGCTAAATTCATCCATAGCTAGCACAATTCATCTAAATAAGAAACAGGTTATAAGTTTTAATATAACTGACTTAATTAAAGTTCATGTAATAAAAGCTCCATCAGCATAATATTGAAGCTATTATCAAATACATAGTCAAGAACCTTTCAATTTTCTTTTAATCACTGATATATTTAAGCTCTTTTTACATGTAAAGGTATTTAAAACAAAATCTTCATTGTGAATTTAGAGAAGAGTCTTAGGATTGCTAAATTTAAAATAACTATTTCCAGAGACAGCACAATCTAGTCGTTAGATTTTAGAGACTAGAATATTTTTAAATCAAAGCACTTAAATCTATTGTTTTCAAAATAAAATGCATACCATATTTTAATAAATGAGGCAATCAATAATTATATCTAATTGAAGCCTTTTGAAACAAACTTCTAAATGATCAATTTCTCTTTTTCTCCATCAGGAAAATACAAGATATTCTGAATGACTATTATATCAAGACTTACTAGAAAAAAAATCTCATATAAATTAGCAAGATAAACTTAAGGAGAATACTCTTAGAATTATCTCACCCTATAAAGTGTCAGAATTAGCAATCTACAGTCAAATGTCTACTTTGATCAAAAAATCTGCAAAACAAATACAAGACCCTGGTCTTCTAGATACAAATATATTGTTAAAAATGTCATTCAGAATGACAGACTAAGACTGCCTGAATAACTTCCTCCACAGTTCAGTTATATTTTCCCATTGTAAAACAATTTTTCAATTAGAAACATTTCTCTAAAAAAATTCAGTGAGCACACATGGCTTTATGACTCTCTGAGAGGAACTGTAAAGATAAAGACAAGAAGCATTATGCAAATTCATGAGACTAAATATGAAAAACTACATTATAGCTACATTCAATCATTCACACACAGAATAGAATGATTTTTATACCCCCTTTGATAACTAGTTAAATCCATCTACCCAGTCTTATTCAGATCAAAAACTGCATCAACTCTATATATCCAACAATGTGTCTGAGACCAAAATATCCAATTTCTGTGTAGATAATATAAAATGAGAATGAATTAAATAAAACTCTGCTCTGTCATATAAAGTTTACTTTTCTTTGGTTTTGTGCATTATAAATAAGTCAGAGGAGTTTCACAAAGAATCATATTTTACAAAGCATCAGTAAGAAGTGATTCATCACAGAGCTGAAATGCCTTTGCTCAGCACCATGAATGCTTGGTATGAATTTCAACTCCACCAGTAGTTTGATCCTGAGCAATAATTAAAACTTTCCATGGCTCCATTTTTCCACATGGAAATCAGGGTAATTGTTTATATTGTATTTAGTATGAGTTTCTATGAGTCAGTGCACAAAGAAACTTTAAAAGAGTGTCTGGCATATAGAAAACATCTAATAAGAGCAAACTTCATTATTAATGTGCATGAATAAATGAATGAAAACCATGTTTTTAACTTGACCTTAACATGATTCCTAATTTATTTGCAATGTAAAATATATTAAAATAGGAATATAATTATCATCAGAGAAACAACTTTAAAATGTTAGTTTTTAAAAAAATATATTACAAATCACTATAATATGAAAAGAATTAAACCTTGCTTGTCAAAATAGTGACTGAATAAAACATAGTAAGTCTATCAACAATTTTTTATGTTCTGAAGACGGGAGATCATTTATGAGACTTGGAAAAGAAATATAGACTACAAAGTAGAACTGGATTTCTGAGGATAAAAATCAGTTGCAGTCTTACTGTGAAGCCCCAAGTGTGCTTCTTGAGATAATAATGTGAAGATACTAATCTCTTAGAAAGTACCACCAAGTACTGAAATCACTTTGGTAAATACCACTTATTGTCAATTCATAACAAGCACCGGAATCTTAGTTTCTGTGGATTTTGTTGCCACTGCATTCTTTTCTATACAATTTGAAATATAATCTGAATTGCTGTTTTAAACAGGAAATAGCAAAGAATGTTGACAGAAAAATTTCATTCGTTCAACTCATTTAAGAAGGAAATGATAAACTACTGCTGCCAGATGCTTGTCAGATATGTATCAACTATGTCTAAACAAAGTGCACCATGCTATGATTTCATAAATTTGAAGTGGAAACATGCTTTCCACAGTCTATGTGAGCAGTCCTGTATTATCTATGTGAATTCAGAGGCAAACTTATTTTAGCATTAAAAAGTCAGAAGTTTATATATATATTTTTATTACAAAAATCTACATTCAAAATTACTCTAGCCAATAAAAGCACATCTCTCACATTCAAGTTATTCAGGTTCATCAATAATACATATACCAATGAAACAAATTATTTTTTTTTTTCAGTTTTTTAAGACTGAGAAAGTGTTAAACATTTCCAAACTTAGATTCACATGAGTTCTAAAGTTTTCTATTGCTATTAAAATATTTTTCTCCGGTCATGCAGTGAAAAATATTTCATAAGGCATTAGAATACAAACTTATGTTTGATAATGCAGTGGACAATAGTGCAACTGTAATATTACACATATGAATAGTGTCATTAGATTTTAGACAATTAATTCCTTGTTTAAACATGGTTTTAATCTTGCTTTATTCATATTAAACATATGACCTTGTTTTTACTGAGAGATTAAGAAAGCATTTAATAAACACCCACAACTTGAAATTGGAGATTAGGAGCAACATTTCCATATAAGGTGTATAATCGTGATTCTAAAAGATACTGCAGGAGCATGTTTTTTATATAAGCAAACATACAGGAACCTATTAGTCACTGAACATATAAGCACTATTATATAATAATCTGCTTATTGGTGGTAGGCAGCAGCTAGCATATTTAAGTAATTATCATAAAGGACATTTATTAACTTGAAAAAATTTTTCTTTTAATATTTATTTATTCAAAAATTTTGCTTTTATAATTTAAAATGATTGTATTTCAATAAAATATTTTTAAAAAACAGAAATATAGTTTACCTCTGGACTGACATAAACTCTTGAATGTCAAAAAACAGACAGCTGAAGAAAGAGAAGGAATTTTGGAGAAAAAAAGAGAAGTGAAATATGAGGCAAATTATATAATACACTGGATATGAATAATAAAAGCAAAAATCTATGTAAGGAAAGTGTATTATAATTTCTAGAAAAATTAGCATGATTAAACATATAAACATTTCTGTGATAGGTTTAATACATCTTATAGTTTGAGATACTAACTTTATAATGAGATGCTTACACAGAGAATATAATTATAATTATAAATATCAGCATAGAATTGTATCATCCAGCCAAGGTAGACCCTTCTAGTAATAGACTATTCTTGAATACATGGCCATATATTTTCAAAGTTTCAATAATTCTAATAGTAAAAACATTGGTTATGCCCGGAAGAACTAGTTAAACTAGTTAAATAGATAATTAATTGCAATAGTCTGAATTAGATGACCAGTTTTCAACGTCTTTGCCTCTTCTACTTTTAAAATCTCAGCTAGGATGGGCTTTAGAGTATATATTTTCAGCAGTAAAATAAAACTACCATCACATATCACATATGTATTTGCAGACTTAATTAAATTAATATATATAAAGCTGTTAGTATGATACCTGGTCCATAAAATGATTGCTATTATATTAAAGTAGAACAGGTAATTTCATGTTAAATATTCAGATAATAAAGCAAGACAGGAACTTGGATTTTGTCTTATCTCTTAATAAATACCTCAATCACCTCTTTATTATGTAAATATAACATTTGTATATAAAAGGCAAATATGCAAACATTGGTTAAGCTTAAGGAGTCTTCGATTAATACTGCTAAGATAATTTGGAAGAAGAAAATGTCATGCTCTAAAAGCTAACAATGTAATAAAAATAATGAAAAACTCCAAAAGACTTGTACTTCTTAAAAAATCACATCTAATAAAAAATATTATGATAAAATTCAAGTTGACATAATAGAAATATGATTGTTTAACTACATTTCATTTTTTATTATCTTCATAAGGCATTCCAATTTTATGCAATTACATTTCTAAATCTTCAAAATGTATATAATGTCCATGTTACTTATGGAACAATAACATATAAAGAATTGACTTTTGAAAACATATCAGGTCTTCAAATATTTGAAATTGACAGCATTTTATATTGCAAATACAATTTTTTTTAAGAAAAGCACCTATTAAAATTCATATTTATCAAGATGAAGTAGAACGACTCTAGCAACCTTTAAAAAGGTTTAACTCTAAAATATATTTAAATGCTATTTGTATTTTTGCACATATTCAATTTATGATAATATGCAAAAAACAAATCGATGTATTTTAAGTACATACATAATGTGTAAAACAAAATATTATTATTACAAAAAATCCTCACTAGGTTAGGTTGTCAAAGGTTAGACTTGACTACAGCATGTCAAAAAAAAACAGCAATAAATTTAAAATGATTCAGCAAAAGTATGATTAAATAAGCATTTATTCTTGCATCATAATTATATCAAAATCATATCACTATTCCTAATCCTTTCTGAACTCTTCTTTAGGTTCAAATCTATTATTGTACATTTAAAATATTTTCCAGCAAATCCTTTTATTTTTTAACTTTATTCTTGTCTATGAGCTTGAAACTACTTTATACATTCTAGTTATATCTGAAATCTTTTTCCAGTACCTAAATTTTCATATTTTACTTTACCTCAGATAAAGATTAAAAAATATTTATATCCTATCTCTTTCATTATATTATTCCATCTTTTGAGAATTACTGATTCAATTCCTGATATTTAGTCTAATTCTCAAGGAGATCCATAACTTGTCCTTCTTCTACCCTTACAATTATATACTTGTTTCCTAATCTATCTGTGTTTGCATTTGCAAAAGTGTGTGTGCATTTGTTTATCATGCAGAGATATGTATAAGTATTATTTATATATTATATACATATACACATATTTATATGTTTTGTGCAAAGAAACTCAATGTCATGGACTTATATATTGATCATTCTTTCATTTGTCACTTTGATTTTCACTCAATTTTGTATATGATGAAAGTTTCTTTTGGGAATATCCTAGTAGGTGTGATTAGCTATTGATTATTGGAACTAAATTAAGTCAAATATTTTTAAGTACCTGAGTCAAATTTTGTTTACTAGTGGAAAAAATGTTAACCATTCATGAATCTAATCACAAACCAGGAATATATAAAAATTAGTATAAATGTGTATCACTTTGGATGTGAGTTTTTCTGACTTCCTCTTCCAACAATGATTAAATAACTAGAAGTGTATCACTCCATGACAAAGAACTATAAAACTTCTGAAAATATATAAAGCAATTTTTTTTCACATATTGGAATGCAGGCAGTGCAAGATCATAAGATCATGTCTTCTAAGGATAGGGAAACAGCATATATACGTCAGTACTGCCCAGCATGTTAACTGCAAGTCATTTCTCAACTGAAGTGTCTGGTATTGAAGCTTATGCAGAGCATGCAAGTCTCCTTGAGTTTAGTAGGAAGTTTGAAGGATGTATAACAGACTTTTTGTTTCTAATTTGCCCTCCTTTCCCCTTCTCTTCTGGAAGCCATCAATTTAACTCTATAGATTAAAAGCTTATTTTTGTTTTGCTTCATTTGTTTGATTACTTTAAATACCGTAGAATAAAACCACATGATATTTTTCTTTCTAGCCTATCTCACTAAGCATTATTCCTTCTCCATCCATCTATACATGTTGTTGCAAATGGCATTCCAACTTCTTTTATTTTATAGTTGAGTAGTATTCCATTGTGTGTCTATGCATGTGTTGTGTCTTTTGGGTAAATACCCAGAAGAAGGAATACGAAAACATGAAATTTCTATTTTCAATATATTTTTTGAAGAATCTCCATACAGTTTTCCATAATGGTTGCTTTAATTTACAATCTTACCAATAGTACAACAGTTCTTTCTCTGCATCCTTTCCAACACTTGTTGCTTCCAGTTTTTTGTAATAATTCTGAAATGTCTGAGATAATATCTCATTGTTACTTTACTTATACCTTACTATGTTATTTTAACCTATGTTGAATTGAAAGTAATTTAATCTATATATATGACTTAAATCCCATTAGGATGCCTAAGATATCTTCTACTTCTTTTCCCTAAAACTACCTCCCCCACAAAAAATCCTCTATGTCTAAGTAACAGCAAACAAATAGATAAAACAAAAAGTAATCCTTGGCCATTGACAACAGAACTGAGGATACCAGAGGAGAAGGAGGTAGGAAGATAGGAGCATAGTGGGAGGATCAATGGATAGTGTTGGAGGATTATAAGAAATTTATTGTTGAACATGATAAGGTATATACTTGTTGAAGAGTAAATTTGTGCATAAAAATGATTTTATAAATAAAATGCACCTCAATAAAATAATAAAATAAAAATTAACTAGTTTTAAGTAACAGACATAAGTTCTATTATATATCTCAAAAGAAATTGTTTCAATAACAAAATATTTTAATGATGTATAATAAGCAATATTATATATGTACATTTGGTCAGAATAAGAAAAAAACTTTACTATTTATTTGTCTTATGTATTCAAATTATATCTTTGTGTTAGATGCTAAGAGAAGATATATTTTATAGGTCATTCAGGTATTCCTGACAGGATCAATTATCTTTGAGAACTCCAAAATCAGAATATAAAAAATACCATTTTTTACTGCCAGTTAAATGAGATAAAATGATTGAAATAGCAATTGACTCCAGAATATATTCAAGAACCTGAGTTGAAAATTACAATACTCACAATTCATATTCACATATTATTTCAATACAAATTTGTTTTATTATTTGTCAGTGTTAACATTTAGAAAGCTACAATAGCCTAAAATATTCATCATCTAGCCGTATATACCTTAAAATATTTTACTATTGCACTGAGAATCTAACTGCATCATGCTCTTGAGAAAGAGAACTTTGAAATACTATTAGTCTAATTCTGAAAAAAAAATTGAAAACAAAATAAATATATGGTTATGTTACTTTAAAACATATCTATTAAAATTATTTACTTGTTGTCACTGAAAAATGCATTTAAATTAGGATATATTATTAACATGATTGAATAATTTATAATGAAGTAGATGATAGGGTATTGTACTGAATTTAAGAAAATCACTAAACAAGAGTTGCCTGTACTTTGATTAAAATTACATAATATTGATACATAAGGTGAGTGTCTAAAATAGATCTCAGAAAGAGAAGTGAAGTTATTTTGGTATAATATCTAAAATCTCTAGAAGGTATTATATTTCATGATAAGACATACAAAGATGCTCTATGATCATATTCGTGTGTTATATAGAGAAACAAAGCAAGTAAATGAACTAAGTAAAACAAAAAGAACAACTTTTAGAATATAAATCCAAATCAATGACTATAAGAAGGAAGGGGAAGAAAGAGTGGGGAAATTGAGTATAAGGAGCCAATTATATAATGGAGGATAGAACGGATTTTCAGTGGTGAACTTAAAGCATACAGAGATGGTGATTTATAATAATGCACACCTTGAACATTTATAATGTTCAAATGCTATGTTGCTTCAATGTTATTTTAAATAAAAATAATAAAAATTAAATAAAGTGCATTGGACACTTACTATGTGCAAGGCAAAATTTTTAATTATTTAATACTCTTAGGAGTGTCATGTTAAAGATACTATTATTAGCCTCAATTAGTTCATGTAAAACCCTAACAAAATCTAAGAAATAGTAGAACCAGTGGTGAATATAAGAGACTCTAGTTGAGAACTCCGTAATCTTAAATAAAACATAATGTAAATTGATTATCAACAATTTAACGATTTCATTAATATCGTTTATAATATCCTATTTGTAAAAGCTAGATTAGCAGAAATTAAGTTATTACATAAGGCTAGCAAAAGTAGTAGAAGGACAACTACAGGTATGTATCACATGAGTTATTTCAATGACAAACAGCATATATGAATGGGTATACACTATGATAAAATTAGCTAATGCTCATTTTCACTCAGAATACTTACTCCTGTCATAAAGTGATGCATAATATTAGTTATTCTATAAAAAAAGCAAAATAATTGTTTAGTTTAAAATAACCTGGACCAAAATTAAATAATATATTGTTGCATTTCTGATATATAGTCATTTCATTATGTATAAGTATATAAAACATGCTTATCATAATTAAATATGTAATTATTATACATTTATATAACTTATACATACATATGTGTTGAGAGTTATATAAATTGAATTAAAATTCAACTATGTGTTGGAAGATTACAAATATTATAAAAATACAATTAAAATAGAAATGGTAGATAATATTGAGCAAAAACAGACACTTGAGCTTTTTGAATAGAAATATCGCAAAACTCTGGAACATTTGACTATCAAGAAAGGAGGCAATTGAAATGCTATAAAAATGTACGAAGCCACAGAAGTACTCAGTTGATACTGCAGAATATATAACTGTATTCCTAGTCCCTAAAATTGTCTTTTATTTTAAGAAGCATCATTTCTTTTATAATTAATTAAGCTTAATATGTTAAATTTCAAAATATGGCATTATAAGTAGGATAATAATCTCATCCTTCACTTTTTATATAAAATATTCCTGGAAACAGTAAGAAGGTATAATGAAAAGTTTCCAGCCCTTGCTCACTTACAGAAACATCAATTTGAGCAACTATCCATGCATATAAATACTTTCAAAAGAGCTCAGGCATCCAGGTGAGAGTTTCCTGGGTGGATCATAGAAATGATGAAAGACACATTGAAAGGAATAGGAAAGTTGGTAAGTCTGGTCTCAAATCACAATGGAATTAAACTAGAAATGAATAGTAAGATAACTGGAAACTAGAAAATACTAAAATATATGTTAAAACATCTTCCACTTGATACAACGACCAAAGAAGAAATCTCAAGGCAAATTTAAAATTAATTTAAACTAAAAAAGAAAGCATATCAAAATTTGTTGGGGATGCAGCCAAAGTAGTGCTTAGAGGAAAATTTATAGTATTAAATACACACATTAGAAAACAGAAATTATCTAAAATAAACATCTTCATTTTGATCTTAGGAAACTGGAAAAAGAAGATTAAATTAAATCCAAAGAAGCAGAAGGAAAGGAATAAAATTAGAACAGAATTCAATAAAATTGCAAACCTCAGATCAATACAGAAACACCAATTAAACCAAAAGTTGTTTTTTTTTAAAAGATCTCTAAATTCAATAAGCTCATAGTCAGGATAGCTAACTAAAAAGAGAGAGCACTAATTTAAAATATAAATTATTAATATTAGAAATAAAATGGAATACTACTATAGATCTTATAAATATTAAAAGATAAAAAGGGATATCTGGAAATTCAATGGCCATAAATTTAATATGCTAGAGAAAATGAATAAAATACTTGAAATACCACCATTAGCCACAATTCACACAAAAATAGATGCTCTGGATAGATTCATACCTATTAAAGAAATTAAGCTGACCACAATAACCTGCTCTAAAATAGCATATATGGGTTCATTAGTGGATTCTACCAAAAATTTGAGAAGAAATCATACCTATTCTCTATGGCATTTTTCACATTATGAAAACATAATAACTCTTAATTGTTTATCTGGGACTAGAATTATTACCCTAATACTAAAACCAGACAAAGGCATTATAGTAAAGAAATATAACTACCAATATCTCTTATAAACACATGAAAACACTTTAATAAAATATTAGCAATCCAAATACACCAGTGTAGAAAAATATTTATGCACTACAAGTAGGCAATTTCAGTCTAGGAATATAAGATTAGTTCAACATTTGAAAGCTAATTCATGTAATCCATCACATCAACAGACTATAAAACAGAAGAAAATCACGTAACCATATTAATAGATACTGAGAAAGTATTTTACAAAATTCAACATTTATTCATGATGAAAAAACTTAGTAAATTAGAAATAAAAAGGAATTTCCTGAAACTGATAAAGAATATCTCCACAAAACTACAGTTAACATATTCAAATGTGAACAAATGAAAATTTCCCCACTAAAATTAGGTATAAGGCAATGAAGTCCTCTCTCACCATTCCTTCACAATATTAACTAAATTTCAAGATCTAGTTATTCAATAGATAAATAAAACAAAACTTATGGAAATTAGTAAGAAAAAATAAAACTTTATAAATGATATGAAAGGATCAACAATAAACTCTTGGAATTAATAAGTGATTGCAACAAGTTTACAAGATATAAGGTAATTATACAAAAGTTATTTTCCTCTATGTCTGCAATAAACCAGTAGAATTTGAAATTTAAAACGCAGTATCATATATCCATCCCACCTCCCAATGAAATACTTTGGTATAAACAAAATTAATAGAGTTAAATGGAAATTCCATTTGCATGAATAGGAGGACTCAATAATTTCAAGCTGCTAGTTTTTAACTTGTTCTACACATTTAATATAATTCTAATCAAAAGGTCAAGTTATTTTCTGGATAATAACAAAACTGATCCTAAAGTTTATGTAAACAGGATCTACATAATAAACACAGTATTGAAGGAGAAGAGCAAAATTGAAGAATCGACATTACCTGCTTCTAAAGCTATAATAATCATTACAATGTTGTGCTGGCAAAAGAAAAGACACATAGATAAAGTGAAACAGAACACAGATCCTAGAATTAGACTCAAATAACTATAATCAACTGATATTTGACAAAGGAGTAAAAACAGAAATATCATGGAAAAGGGGTAATATATTCAACAAATGATGCTGAAACAAGACAAATACAAGCAAAAGAAGACTTTATAGTCATATATTAGATCCTTCACAAAAATTATGCAAAACAGATCATAGCATTAAACTGAAATAACCAATTTATATAATTCCCAGGTGACAGTATAGGAGAAAACCAAGATAATTGTGGTTATGATGATGACTTTTTAGCTATAACACTAAAGGCATGATTCATGAAGAAAATACATGTACAATCTTGTCCCATAATGTAGTGTTTTTTAAACTGGAAATGAGAATTTTTAATGAATCAAAACATGTAATAACATAGTGTATTCAGATGGTTGATTTATAATAAGAAAACTCAAACCTTTATAAGGATATGATGCAGTGTTACTTCAACAAAATAAAAGTATATAAAAAGCATGTATTCTAGTGGTATGCTGAACTGATAACTATTGCTTTGTAGTATAGTTATGTCAGTGTGATATTTCTTTTTTTCTAAGGATTGTTCTAGTTATTCAAAGTCTTTTGTAGATCCAAATAAATGTCATGACTTTTTGCTCTCTTTCTGTGAAGAATATTATTGGGATTTTGATAGTGATAGCAGACAAATAGTAAATATATCAGAATTAAGAGCCCAAAAATAAGTGAAAAATTAATTTCTGAAAGAGTCATGTGTGTAGAACGGTACCAGGAGAATCTTTTCAATAAGTGTTATGGAAAAAATGGACAGCCACATGCAAAAGAATAAAACAAGATAGTTATCGGTACTATACACAAATTAATTCAAAATGGAATAAAGACTCAGGTATAAGACCTCAAAGTATGAAATATATAGAAGAATACATATAAAATATATAGAATGATGCACTCCTTGATATACACTTTAGACATGCTTTGGGGAACTCAACTGCAACAGCAAGGAAAACAAAGCAAACATAAAAAAATGAGTTAACATTGAACTAAAAAGCCTCTACAAAGGGAAATAAACTACCATCAAAACTGAATGGGAAGAGTTATATGCAGATCATATTACCAAAGAAGGGTTAATATACAAAATGTATAAAGAGCTCATAAAACTCAACAACCACAAGAATTCAATTTGAAAATGGGCTGATGATATAAACATTTCTCCAAAGAAAAAACACAGATGGCCAAAGAGCACAAGAAAATATGTTTACCACCTCTTATTATTAGAGAAATACAAAACAAAGTGACAGTGAGACATCACTTCATACAGTGAGAACAGCTATTATACAAAAGTCTGGAAACAAGTTTTGGTGAGAATGGAAAGTGAAGGAACTCATACACTGTTGGTAGGATTGTACATTGGTGTAACCATATGGAAAGCAAGATGAAGATTTCTCAAAAACTTAAAAATAGGAATCTGTTAATCCAGTTATCCCACTGCTGAATATTTAAAAGAAAACACACCAAAAAAACTCATTTGATAGATGTATACATTCCAAAATATCACATTATTTACAATAGCCAAGAACTGGAAACTAAATGCCCATTGAGATCTGACTGGATTAAGAGAATGTGCCAAGTATGTATATGAAATACTGCTCAGCTACTAAAAATATGAAATTCTGCCATTTGCAACAACATGAATGCACCTAGAGAAACTATAGGTAGTGAATAAGTCAGCAAGAATTAGTAATAGTATTTCATTAGTTTGGTTACTAATCCTATGAAATACTGTTACATAAAGATATCTCACTAAACACCACTATTAGCAATTTTTGAATAACTTTCATTATTTCTTTTTTAAAATTTGTAGCTTAATAAAAATATAACATATGTGGTTAAACTTACTATCATATTCCATTCTCTAAGCATTTTCCCAAATTTATTACAACCTTTTTATTACTGTCTTATACTAAGCATCAAGAAATATGATTTTAAAGTCTTTTAGATACTAAATATTTGCTTTAATATATATTGCCACTTGAATATTAGAAATTTATTCTCTTTAATTTTTGTCACTATGTCATGATAGGGAAAATAAATACTTTGACATGGAATATATAAAGAAAAGCAAAATTAATAAGAAAGAGGATAACCTTTTTTTTTTCAACTTACAAAAATATAAATTTCTCTGTAAGGTCATCTGTATCTTAATAAGGTTATTTCCATTTTCCTTTTATTATGCCTGGAATGTTATCAATTCAACAAATTGCTTGTTTACTTATTACCCTACTTCCATCTAAACTTTTAAATAGGAGCTAATCTGTATTTCTTTCTGTCTTCTAGTATCATTGTGCTTAAGTATATTCATGTTGTCCATATAATTTAAACATAAATTAATCTCCCTTATTACTCCTCCTATAGAAGTCAGACTTTTACTGATATTTTGGGGTGGGGAGTATATTAGTAAGAGTATTTTTTATTTATGAACTGCATCGCAGAATATTTTAGATACTACAATATATTAGTTAGAAAAGGAACAGATAGGTCTTCCTCCTGGCCATGATAAACTTATACGAAAAAGAAATAGTTTTCATATACATTGTATGTAGAAAACTATACAAAATATATTGAATAGTTTTAAGACATTGAACAATAGGAAGCAGAGGTTTCTGAGTTCTGAAAGAAGGTACTAAGTGAGCCCTAAGGTCATTCAAGATTATACATCTAGGGACAATAATTGAATAGATATCTGAGGAAAAGGACTGTCAACAGAGGACATTCTCTTACTTGTGAGTTTAGAAAAGATTCTAGTATGACACAAAGACTTACAGAGAGAGTAGAGCTATATGAAACTCATGAAATTTTCACAGAATTAGAAATATATATTAATAGGAAAATAGAATAAAACAACAACTGACATAATATATAAGGGATTTAAATCAGTATTGTAAGAAGATGTAAAATGATTAATGACTAAAAGAAAAGAAAGGAGGCAATGAAAGAAACAATGCAAAAGAAAAGAGATAATATAATAATCAAATCAAATAAAAATTACATAAATGAAAATTATAGTAAAATAAATAAAATGTTAGAATAAGGATAAATAAGAATCAATCTTGGAGAAAAAATGATAGCGGAAGTGATACTTGCTCAGAACCAGGGTGACAAAGTCAGTTTTCTTTCTGGTTAAGAAATGGACAAGAGGGTAATCAGATTCCCAACAACTTGGAATTGGTGACTAAACAGCATTAAGAAATGCACAGAGGCAGCAGGAATACCTGTGAGATGGAGGAGGGTAAGTGTGCATGAACAATAGCCATGACAGGGAGAAGTGGTTGGTTACTGGCAAGGTGTGGAGTTGGGAGACTTTTGCTGGAGCCAGGCTGCTGTAGTGTGTGCTGTAGGTGTCACAGGCAGGAGCAGTGGTACCTATGTCCTGGCTATTCTCTCGCAGTGTGGGTTTACCCTCCAATGAATTATATTCCCAGTTAGAATACATCGAGGGAGAAGGTAGCTAGAGATTCATTGCTGGACTGAGGAAAAGCCCAATAGAGGGGGATGGTCCTAAAATATCATCCCTAAAATAGTTGGAGCACTGGGCGGGACAGCTCTCTCTCTCCCCCAATGAGATATCCTGGGACTCAGCTCCAAAAAGAGAGGAATTCTAACATCCAAGTGTGTGGACTTCTGGGGCCAATTCTGGAGGTTTAGGGGAGAGGACTAGCTGGATGATAGCAATAGATTCAGGCTTATCCAGAACCACCTAAAGGCAGCAGTAACCCTTACATGGCTCTCCCCATCCAGAAGCCACACAACACAACAAAGTAGGCTGCAAGAGGCAAAACTATCAAACAAAGCTAGAGCACCCCCGTCAGCTGGGGAAAAAGTAATAGCTCACCAAAAAGAAACATGGGGAAAAAGAAAATCGTGAAATCTTAAGAAATCATGGAAAAACAGGAATACATCCTATCGGAAAACAGTTTGGAAAAGAGATGATTGTTTCTTTCTAACAGAAAAGGAATTCAAAGTTACAATTATAAATAAACTGAAAAGTCAGAAAAACAAATCAAAGAATTACAAGAAAACTCAGTAAATAAAGTCAATGAACTGAAAAACAGAATCAAGGAACAGAAGACATAAACTGAATGTTTACGTAAGAAAATAAGAGAGATCAAGGAGATTAAAATTATGATAAGTGAGATCAGGAGCACCATAAAAAGTTATGGAGTAAGAACAGAGAAAATAGAAGATATAATCAATGATCTGGAGTATAGAAATGTAGAAATAAGCCATGTGGGGGAAGAAATAGATACAAAATGTAAAAAAAAAAAAATGTAAAAGAAAAAGAAAATAAAACACTGCAAGAACTATCTGATTCAATTAGGAAAGACAACATAAGAGTAATGGGTATCCCAGAAGGTAAGGAAAAAAGAAAGGAATAATGATCATATTAAAAAAAGTAATTGCTGAAAAATTCCCAAACCTGGGGAAGGAAATGAACATGCAAGTAGATGAAGCCAGCAGAAACCCAATAATCTAAATTTAAATAAACCTATATACAGAGATGTAATAGTGAAAATATAAAAACTCCAAGACAAAAAATAAAAGAAACATTCTAAAGAGGGTCAGGGGAAAAAGCCCATTAACATAAACACAAACTTATCAGGGTATCATCAGATTTCTGAGCAGAAACCTCACAGGCAAGGAGAGAATGAAAGGATGTTTCCAACTACTCCAAGATAAAAGCTGCCAGGTAAGAATACTATAACTGACAAAACTCTCAGATATGAGAGAGAAATAAAGGTACTGCATGACAAACAAAAGCTGAATGAATTTGCTACCACAAGACCCCACACCGCCCCAACATGAAATGTAAAAGAGGCTCTTGTACCTGAATCAAAAAGGAGGAAATCAAGGGAATAACTAGATAAACAAAACCTAAAATTAAAGTAAAAATGGCAGCAATAGTCTTCAATTACAATGATCACTATGAATGTAAATGGACAGAATTCACCAGTAAAAATGCATAGAGTAACTATTTGGAGTAAGAAACAAAACCTAACTATATGCTGTTTTCAAGAAACTCATGTTCAGAGACAAACAGACTTTAAAGGAATGGAGAAAGGTCCTCGAAGTCAGTGATGAAACTAAAAAAGTAGTAACTGTTATACTCATCTCAGACAAAACAGAGTTTCAACAAAAAGGGTAACAAAAGCTAAAGCTGGCAATTATATAACGATAAGAGAATAACTACGAGAAACACACACACACACACACACACACACACACACACTCACATATATAAAACCTTGGAACTCACTGGTGGAGCAGAGGTTAGGTCAACTGCCTCTAAAGGAACAAGCCTGGGTTCAAGTCCTGGACCCAAGTGGAAGCAATCAGTGTGAACAACCGAAAAAAAAAAAAAATGGAATAAAGAAGTTTCTTTCTTCTCTCTCTTCTTGCTGTCTACCTACTCACTTTCATTCCTGCCTGCACCTTACCTTAAAAAAAAAAAAAAAATATATATATATATATGTTTACTCACATAGCATGCATTTATGTATACAATTAAATGAGTACCCAAATATATCAAACTAATATTTACAGATCTATAATGAGATACAGAGAGTGACACAAAAATAGTAGATTATAATATCCCACTGACAGTAAAAGATGATCATCCATACAGATACTTTATAAATAATAGAATAAAAGAAAAAATTAGAAGAGATGCACTAAATAGAGTATTTTATCCTAAAAGGATAGACTACACATTTTTTTGAAGTGTCCATGGAAATTATCAAGGATAGACCAGATGCTGGGAAACAAGTTGAGTATCAATAAATTTACTAAGACTGAATTCATATCCAGTATCTTTTCCAATCACAATGTCAACAAACTAGAGATCAACCAAAAGAAGGGTATCAAAATTGCAAAGGAATACAGAATAAATAACATGCTGTTATACAGCTTTTGGGTTAAAGAAGAAATCAAAGGTGAAATTGAAGAAAGAAACACAAAACCCAGAGACTAATGAAAATGAAGACATGAACTATCAAAATCTGTGGAATATATCAAAAGCAGTATAATGAGGGAAATTAATAGCAATATAATCACACCTTAGGAAACAAGAACTGAAAATAAAAAACCTAAATCTTCACATAAAGGAGCTAGAAAAAGAAGAGGGAAAAAAAAAGAAACTAGTTAGACTAAAAGGAAAGGAGAAAGAAAACACAAACAAATAAAATGAGAAATGAAATGAGAAATCGCAAGTGATAGAAGAGAAATACAGAGGATTATTAGAGACTATTGTGTATTCCTATTTGGTAAAAATAAATAAATAAATAAATAGATAACCTGGAAGAAATGGACACATTCTTAGAAACACAGACCATTCCAAGACTAAACCAGGAAGTAATAGAAATCCTGAACAGAGAGATCACAAGCAAGGAAATTGAAACAGTAAGTTAAAAATCTCCCCATAACAAAAGCTGTATACTTGATTTTTTCACTGGTGAATTATATCAATTGTTCAAAGAATAATTAATACCAATCCTTTTCAAATAATTCCAAAAAATTAAAGGAGACCATCTTCCAAACATGCCCTGATTTCAAAACCAGACAAAGATCTCAGCAGAAAATTATAGACCCATATCATTGGTGAATATTGATGCAAAAATCCTCAACAAAATACTAGCAAACCAAATCCAACAAATCATACACCATGAACAAGTGGGATTTATTCCGAGTATGCAAGGATAGTTTAGCATATGAAAGTCAAAAAATGTGATACTCTACATCAGTAAAAGATAGACAATAAAGACTGTATATGACAAATCCATAGCCAACGTAATATTCATGGAGAAAAACTGAAAGTTTTTCCTCTAAGGTCAGGAACAGTGCAAAGATGTCCACTCTCACCACTACTATTCAATATAGTGGTGGAAGTCTAACTAATGCGATCAGGCAAGAAAAAGATAAAAAAAAAAAATCTAAACTGGAAAGGAAAAGATTAAATGAAACTGTGACTATTTGCATATGACATGATTTTATCTATAAATATACATAAAATTATTATATATGTGTTTGTGTGTATATATATTATATATTACACAGAGAGAGAGAGAGAGAGAGAGAGAGAGAGAGAGAGAGAGAGAGAGAGAGAGAGGAATGCGGGTGGGGGAGAACACCAAATACTCCAGTAACAAGTTACTAGAAGTAATAAACAAATACAGCAAAGTGGCAGACTACAAAATCAATATTCAAAACTCTGTTGCATTTTGATACAAAAGTAATGAAATGTAAAAGAAAACTCAGGGAAACAATCCCATTTAGAATTGCATAAAAATAATGAAATACCTCAGAATAGACATAATTGAAGAAATAAAAAGCCTATGCATTGAAAACTGCATGATATTTTTTAAAGAAACAGATGACACAAAGAAATGTAAAAGCAGTCTATGCTCATGTACTGGGAGAATTAACATAGTTAAAATGGTCACATTAGCTACATACAGACTAAATATTATTTCCATTAAAATTCTAAAGACTTTCTTTGCAAAAATGGAACAAAAATCACAAAATGTACTTATAGCTACAAGAGATACAAGATAACAAATATAAACCTGAGTAATAAAAAAAAAAGGAACTGTCACACTCCCTGACTTCAAACTCTACTACAAAAAATTAATAATAAAGTCTGCATCATACTGGTATAAAAACAGAAATGCAGATCAATGAAAAATAATTGAGAACCTGGAAATAGACCCACATGTATATAGACAATTAATTTTGACAAAAGAACCAAAGACATACAATGAAGCAGACAGTTTCTTCAATAAACAATGCTGAGAAAACTGGATAGTTACATGCAAAAGGTTGAACCTTAGTCACTACCTAACACCATACACAAAAATTAATTCAATGTAGATGAGAAACTTACATGCAAGACTAGAAATCATAAAATACATCGAAGAAATCAGAGATAAAACACTACACTACAGAACATTGATTTAAGATATGTCTTCATATGTTCAACTCTAAAAGCAAGGGAAATCAATACTGAAGGAAGTAAATGGGATTATATTAAATTAAAAGGCTTCTGTGCAATGAAAGAAACTCAAAAACAAGAAGACATTCTACTGAATGGAAGAAGGTATTTGCATATTGTACATCTAACAAGGGGTCAACAGCCAAAATATATAAAGAACTCATCATACTTAATAAAAAATCTAATAAACCAATTTGAAAATGGGCAGAAGACCCTAATAAACATTTCTCTAAAGAAGACATAGAGATGACTAACAGACACATGAAATGATGTTCCACCTCTCTTATCATTAGGAAAAAGTGCAAATCAAAGCAGAGATACCACCTCACAGCAGTGTGAATGGCTGCTATACAAAAGAATGGAAGCAACAAGTGCTGGAGAGGATGCAGAGAAAAGGGAGCATTTACACTCTATTGGTGAGGGTTCAAGATGGTGCAATCATTATGGAAAGCAGTTTGAAGTTTTCTCAAAAGAGTTGAGACTAGAATTCCTGTACAACCCAGCTATTGCTCAGCTGAGTGTATATCCTAAAATACAACAACACTAATCACAGAGATATATGCATTCCCATATTCATTGCAAAATTATCTACAATAGCCAAGCTGGAAACAAACCATATATAATGGAATATTTTGCAGCTATCAAAAGGGAGAGATCCTGCCATTTGTGGCAACATGGATGAACCTGGAGGAATGGTGTTTAGTGAAATAAGTCAAAAAGAGAAAGACAGACATTGTATGATAGCACTCACGTGAGATATAAAGGCAATATAGAGACAGTTAGCAAACAAATGAGATAATTAAACAAAAAACAGACTTAAATTGGAGAACTAAATCAAGCAACAGACTTAGTGAAAAAATAGTAAATCAGATGTTGTGGGAAGGGAAGGGAGACAAGCAAGAATGGAGGGGATTAAATTTACGGTGAGGGAAAAACTGAAATGGTGGTAAATTTACATTTTTGTGTACAGATGTTGATCTACTAGGGTGTACACTTTGAGACTGTTTAATGCTATAATACAATAACCCTTCAATAAAGTCAATTTAAAATAAATATATAATAAATAAAACAATAGATGAGAATCTATAGATTAGTAAATTTCAAGGTCTAGTTCTAGAAACTATTCAAACTTGAAGTACTGGGAGATACAACGACTGGAAAAAAACAAAATCGAAAGCTTTAGTGGTCCATGGGAAAATTCAAATAATCTAACCTTTTATTAATTAAAAGTTTGAGGGAGATAAAAAATATTAGTTATAAGAAATGTCAATATTTGGTAACATTTCTAAAACCAACAAAGAACTCACAAATCTCTAGGCACACTAAATTCAAAAACATCCAAGCAAGAACATAAAACATTACAAAAATATTGAAAATCAGTGATAATGACAAAATTATAAAAGAAGTGACAAAGTTGTATTGTATGCTATGACATGATAACTATAAAAATTTCATAAATTTGGAAAAAAAATTATGAAATGATACTTTTAGTTATCAATCCAAAATTCTACATCCACTAAATATATCCTTCGAAATTAGGTAAAGTAATAATTCCTTTCATTAAATAAAAGCTGACAGAATTTTTCTAGAGTGGACATACTGCAAGAAATAATACAGACAATTTTTAGGCTAAGGAAAAATACATTAATTTTAAAAACTTAAAATTGTTAAAATATTCAGAAATAATGAGTATGAAAGATAATTATTTTGCTTTAATGTATTTAACAGCTAATGATGTAAAACTATAATTGCAAGATAATATAGGAGCTGTATAGAAGTAAAACATGACAATAATGGCACAAAGATAAGGAAGTAGAATTCTATAGTAAAATTTCTTAGATTTGAAATGGTATAGCATTATTTGCATAGAGATTATGAAAAGTTAATATGAATGTAACAATCTTGTAGAGAATGTTAAAATTAAAATGTGTATTGTTTGTTTAGCAATAAGTAGGGACAGCTATAAAGTCTATGAGGTTCAGTACAGAATAAACATTCTGAGACTTTTCTTTAAAAATTATTATGAATTTCAAGATGTCAACAGCAGAACTTCAAATCAAGCATGACAGTCTTTTGATTGTGGTTCTAAATATACTATCAACCATACACTCATAAAATCAGTGCTAATAATCCAGTACTGTAGATTAGATAGCATAGGCCAAAAATACTCAATATAAAAGAAGTCATAAAAAGACAAAGGTAAATAGCAGACGGAACAAATGGAAAACAAATAGCAAGGCAATATGTGTAAACTAAAACACAGTTATAACAAATGCAGATGTTAAACTCTTTAAGTAAATATTTGAAATAAAGAGTGAAATAAAGAGAAAAGCAATTGCAATTATCCTGTACTTAAATTACACTTAAAATTTTTAAACACAAATTCTCAGTACCTTAAAGAGAAAAATGAAAGAGGCAAAGCAGACATACAAGAAGAAATATTAGCTAGACATGTCGAAATTAGAGGCAATTCATCAAGAAGACATAGCAATCCAAAATGTGAATTTACCTAATAATAGTTTCAAAATACATGACAGATCTGCAAAAAAAAAAAGACATATGCACAATTTTAGTTGGGCATTACAATATTCCTCTTTCAGAAGTAAGAGAAGTTGACAGAAAATCAGTATAGATATGGAACATCTGAGCAACACTATCAACCAATTTGACCTAATGGATATTTACAGAAAATTCAACCTGAAACTATAGAATAAAATTATTTTTAAATTGTTCACTATGACAAACATTATTCTGGGGCACAAATTTTGCCTCAAAAATTTTAAAGAACTGATGTGAATGTGACATCAGCAAGATGTTAAAATAATTCATTCCTCTCACATAATTTCCCTCGACAATAAGTAGGTATTCAGTCAAAGAGAAATGTACCTTCTTGGAATCTTTGGGATCCAAGGAGCAGCCTGTGAAAACCCATACAGTACAAAACTGAGGACAGCTGTTTTGTTTGCACAGGAAACTTCTTTCAGTGCCTCTGGGATGTCTTACAGGGTCCTATACTAAACATCATTGGTCTGTAAGCAGACTTCTGGTACACACTCTAGGCAGGAAAGTTCTACCTGAACCCCACGAGATTCTGAAATGACCCTACATGCACTCCAACTTTCTCAGCCCCAAAGTGTGCCAGTAATTTTTGAATTACTAGTGTCTCAGCAGAAGACATTTTTATTTGCAAACCAAAGACTGTGAAGTGTATTGTACTTTACTCCAGTCCCTCCTAACTAAAATCTGATAATGGCTCTGCTGACCCTGGTCCTAAGAGG
Source organism: Solenodon paradoxus (assembly GCA_004363575.1). Taxonomy (NCBI): domain Eukaryota; kingdom Metazoa; phylum Chordata; class Mammalia; order Eulipotyphla; family Solenodontidae; genus Solenodon; species Solenodon paradoxus. The sequence continues at coordinate 722,075 of RJWH01000040.1, read as the reverse complement.
AGATATTCATAGGTGTGCCCTAGAGATCCTGAAAGGATATTGTTCTCAGTTTCAATTCGATCACATCTGTAGTCTGACAAATTGAACCACTTGTGACAAAGTAAGAGATACTCCTGTCAGGACTCCTGGAGAATCTGAAAAGGGCTTATTTTTGTTTCTAACTCCTCCCAGTCCCAGTTCACTAGCAATCTTTAAAAAGACATATATTCAGCTCCCGTTCCTTCACTCATGGTAAAGGAACATTTCCGCACCCAAGGAAGTGGAAGGACAAATATCCATAGTATGCCTCTACAGCCAGACATGCAGACATCAGTCTTGGCAGTAGAACAGAGACAGCACAGAAGCTCTGTTCGACTCACTTGCAGTCAGACTCTTAGGCGGTTTTGACCAGATAGGGACTCATACACCGATTAGGTAGCAACACTCTCAAGGATTTGTTGGAAGTTACACTTACTATTAATCTGATAATAGGCTGACTGACTGAGAACCTAACTGTGGACCTTGAAGTTGACCCTTGTCAATGTGTCACCCTACTGAACAAGGTGTTGAAAACAGCCCCATTAACCCAGGGAGCCTTACAAAATCTACAACCAACTTTTGTAGCATGTGACATTGTAACATGTTATTGTAACATGTGTTATAACATGACAGGCAATTGAAGACTCTAATGCAAACACTGCATTAATCTCATAATTGGCTCCAATCCAGCTTGACAACACAGTTAAGATAGAAGCCTGAGGAATAAACAGAAACTTTTTATCTGATTAAATTTGTAAAATCTTGACATGTTTGTTCCTCCTGCTGGACAAACATCAAAATAAGGCTACATGGATCACAAAGAAGCAATCACATAAAACACCACTAAAGAAAAGTAATAAAGCTCCAGTAACAGACCTGAACAAGTGAAAACCTATGGTTCACCTGACAAAGAATTAGAAATCATCATTTTAAAGACAATGAATAAAATGCAGGAGAAAACATGTAAAGAGTTCAGCAAAACAGGGCAAAAATGCATGAAAATGATAGCTTAATAACACAATAAAAACCATAAAAAAACAAATATACCTATTCAATGGAATCCTTACAAAATTCCAATGACGATTTTCAAGGAAATAGAACAAATAATACACGAATGTGTATGGAATCATGCAGGACCTCAAATAGCCCTGGAATAAAAACATACACACAGACCAATGTAATAAAATTGTGACATATATGGACAGTTAATCTATGACAAAGGCACCAAAATATACATTGGAAAAAGGAAATTATCTTCAACAAATGGTACTAGGAAAACTGGGCAAGCACATGAAAAACAAAAAAAACAGAAGAAAATATCATTCTTTAATGCCTTTCACAAAAAAATAATTCAAAATATATTAAAGATGAATGTAAGACTTTAAATCATAAAATACATATAAGAAACATCAATTCCAGAGAGGTCTTTGGGGACAGGACACCAAAAGCAAAGTTAACAAAAACAAAATAAATAAACTTGAAAGCTGTACAGCAAAAGAAATCACTTCCAAAATGAAATGGCAACGTACTGATTTGAAGATATTTGCACATGTCAGTCAGTGTTTAATCTCCAAAATACACAAAGCTCTTCTACACCTCAACAACAAAAATACAAACACTACCATGAAGTCCTGAATAGATACTTCTGCAGAGAAGACATATGCATGTCACATGAAAAAAAAGTGCTCTATGTCAATTATCAGTATGAAAATGAAAATTAAAACCACAATGAGCTATCATCTCATACCTGTGAGAATGGTTTATATCAAAAAAAGAGTAGAAATAGCAAAAGTTAATGAGGATGTGGAGAAAAGAGAACTTTTACACTGTTAGAACACCTATAACCAAAAAGACAAAAGTAATTATTAATGAGTTTGGGGAGAAAAGGGAATTCTTGTACACTACAGGTTGTAATGTAAATTACTGCCGTAAATATGGAAAACAGTGTTAAGGTTCATCAGAAAATTAAAAATAGAACAACCATATGATCCAACGATTTAACTTATGACTATATATTGGAAGGAAAAAAATTGGGATATCAAAGATATATCTTCAACCCTATATTCATTGAAGCGTTGTTCAAAATAGACAAGACATGGAAACAATAATATTATCTATCAAGGGTGATGAATAAGAAAAGATGTGTACATATACATAAACACAAACATAATGGGATAATAGTCATCTATGAGAATGAAGGAAATTCTATTGTTTGGTACAACAAACATGGACCTTGATGTTATTATGTTGAGTGAAATTAATCATGTAGAGAAAACCAAATACTGCATAATCTCATTTATATATTATACTATTATATAATCTCATATATATTTGCATATATATGTCTTTAAAAAAAGAGCAAACTCTCATGTGGAATAAAATGGTGATAGCCAGGATTTGGGAAAAATGATATGTTGGTCGATACAAATTTCATTTTATAAGACATAAATTTGAGCAAAGTTTACTATAGTTAATAATACTATGTTATACAATTGAAAGTTGCTAAAAGAGTAAATCTTAAATTTTCTGATCACTAAAAAAATGTAATTATGCAATATAATTTAATGGGCGTGTCAACCTTATGCTATATAATAATTTCACAGTGCATATTTGCATCAAACATATCCTGCATCTTAAACTTAGAGTGTTACATGTCAATTTTTTCTCAATAAAACTGGAAACATCTTTAAATGTAAAACAACTGAGAATATTTGAGATGTGCTTCTTGTAAAATAACTATATCAAATTAGTAATTAGCAGTACAGTCTGAAAAATTTATACTTAGTTGAAAATTAAATATCTAAAAAGTTACTCATGGTAAAGGTAGAAATCATAGACAAAAGAAATTCTTTTGTGATGAATTAACATGAAAACGTATATAAATTTGAATTGCATATTATATAAATTTTCAAATAATCATTCTTGCAAATAATAATAAACTCTGGCCAAGATATAAATATAACCACATGAGATTCCTTACAGAGATAACAAAGGCTGGCAAGTATTGGAAATGATGTTATAATTGAAGGAAATCAGTTGCAAAGGCTAAATTTTCCACTTTGTGTGTCTTTGATCTGGAATAGACAGAATTATAGTATAATTTATGAGATAGTTAAAACAATCACTTTTTGACATAATAATAAGAAAACACACTTAGGGAATGTGTCATTTGAGAATGAGAAGGAATCATTGGCTAAAATAACTGAAAATCTCAAATTCTGCATATGAACTATACAAGTCTCTTTTTTTATCAGAAACTACTAACATGTGAAGATGCTGAAATCACTCTAAAATGGAATCTGAATGACTCTTCACAGAGTGACCAACATTTAAAGTTTGACTATAAATTACTTGCCCATTATAACACATCAACATTTTAAAGAAATGTAATAGTATGCAATCTTCACAACATAACATTTCACAATGAGAAGGGATTCAAAGTAAAATAACCTGAATATTAAATACAACAAGACTCCAGAGAAAAACAGTTGTCAGCAGATATCAACCCTGAGATAACTCAGATTTATCAAAGAAGAAATTTAAAGCATATATTACAAGTATGTTATATTGTAAGTGCACTCTAGAAAAGGAAAACATTTTAATAACTAATATTAGAAAATCTAGCAAAGAAATGCATTAAAACAATTAGAAATTTGGTATGAAAATTTCAGTGTCTAAAATAAAATTATCTCAGTAGATTTTAAAACAGAATGAATATGACAAAAAATAATTAAAAACTCAAAGAGATTGGTGGATATTATCTTATGAGAAGAACTGGGAGACAGAGATTTAAAAATGGTCAAATCTAAGAATCTCTGAAAAAAATGTCAAAGACATAAGATAGTGTACTTTGAGTATCTGAAAACTAAGAGAGAGATAGGGGTATCAAAAGAAATTTATTATGGTTGATTATAGATTCAAGAAATTCAATGAAACCCAAATATCTCCCAAATTTTAAATAAGTAAATTAGTCACTCTGCAGAAAAGCAAAAGGAATGTCTTGAAAGTATCACAGTGGAACAACTGACAATGAAATATCAACAAGTTACTTAAGAAAAAAAAAAAGACTATCACTTTTTGCCATTAAGATATATATCAAAAATGATGGCAAAATTACAAGACTATCAATTAAAAAGTCAAAAGATGCCTTCATCAGTGGACCAACACTATAAGAACTGCTAACCAGAGTACCTCTGATGGAAAAGAATATACGAATCAGAAACAATAGCTTAAGAAGGTAATATAATCTTTAGAAACATTTGTACATAAAAATACATCACTAAAGGTAATTTTAAAACTGTGAGTATAGTCAAAAGACTACTTAAAAATAAAATGGAAGTCTGACATATAGTGTCAAAGAATAATTTTCTTATGAGTTTAAAGTAAATCTGCTAGAATTGCCAATTTAATTGTCTTAACAGAATTTACAGAGGAGATGAAAACAAAGGGATTAAAAAGTTTCTGTCTACCCAGTGGATTTATATCATTTATATACTATTGGAATTAGAGCTGCAATTTAATGATATTTCAGATAATGTGCACATCATCACACAGATGTTGTGTACATTATAGCTTGAATGAATAGGTTCGTTTTCTTCCAGCAAGTTCATTTTCCTATAATAGACTTACAAAACAGTTTATAAAACATTTTAATGACAACAGTATGGACACAAAAAACTATACTCCATAGGTTAACAAAACATATATTTTGTGAGACACACAGTATCATAAGAGAATGTTTGCTTTTCCTGCAAAATTAATTTTCATAGTAATAAGATAAAGAATATTAATATAATAAATTTGGAAATTCATAAACTACTTCCTACTCCTTGAATCTTTATGGTAATGGATTTATTAATAGTTTGATAAATTTTCTTATTTTTACAACAATAATAATTACTAATCTAGTCTTCAGGATTCCTCAAAATACTTGCATCAACAAATATCTTTACCTTCATGATTTCATTAATTGTGATATTCCTTATCTATTAAACACCTTAAGTAGAATTCAAAACTTGATGTCATTATAAGTTCTAAATATTCAGTGCAGTTGGTTGCAGTTATCTTAATAATTAAAGTATATTATAACTATATTTTTGAAAAGCTGCAAGTCTGTCATAAGAGGGGAGACATTAGATTTGTTTTCTTATAGTTTAATAATTTTCTATTAGCCAAAGAGAGAATAGATTGCTTAGAGAGATGATGACTTTTCTATTATTAGATATTATTTCAAATAGCTTTGAAAACACTTGGAAAATTCTGAATATCATATTACATACCAAATTAAAATTTCAAGTTATGTGATTACCTATTTTGAAGTCATGTCTTACTCCAATCTATGATGATATGCTATATTACTTGATATGTCTTTTAGCATTTTCTGAAAATTAAGCTGTTGATCTGACATTGTAATTTATTTGTACTTTAACTTTTCCTGTAACAATGCAAAGCCAAAGCAGTAAAAATACTGATTATACTATAGCAATTTCTTTCAAATGCATTCTCATTTTCTTTTCCCTTATTGCTTTAATTTTTCTGGCACTTAATATCTATTTTCTTGTTAGCTCTTCCCCTTCTTCTAAGTATCTCCTATTCTTTATTCTCATTAGATAGAATACACTAAAATACCCCTAGAGTCAACCTAGTCTCTCAGTTCCACTAAAGGGTAAGGCCCTCTCTGAGCTTATTAACTGGAAAATAGTTGATTAAACTTGTTAATTTCAATCTTTAAGAATTCCACAATGGCTTTCATTTTAGTTAGTTCACCAAAAAATAATATTTACTGAGGGAACTCAAATTATATTCCATAGTAAATAATGACTTATTGAAATATAGACATGTCCATTCATTTACACACTGTTAGGGCAATTATTTTGCTGCAGTGGTAGAGCTGCATAGCTGAAAAGGAGAATCTTGAATGAATAGGTTTGTTTTCTTCCAGCAAGTTCATTTTCCTATAATAGACTTATAAAACAGTTTATAAAACATTTTAATGACAACAGTATGGACACAAAAATACTCCATAGGTTAACAAAACATATATTTTGTGAGACACACAGTATCATAAGAGAATGTTTGCTTTTCCTGCAAAATTAATTTTCATAGTAATAAAATAAAGACTGTAATAAGTAAAAAGACTGAAATATCTAGACTAAGACCTTTACAGGAAAAGTTTGCAACCTTCTCCAAAATAGCCAATGTTGTCTACTCCTTTAATGTGTTTTTTCAAGTGCTGCTTCATTTTTAACCTTTCTGGTGAAGCTAAAATCTAGTGTGAAGGCAGGATCATTCATAGATAATATTTTGCTTTGAATGTCATCTCATCAGAGTGATATCCCAAACTCTGACATCTGCTAGGTAAGTCTTCCTCAATCAGTTTCTTACTTTCTCTAAAATTCAGTGATTAATGTATAAAAGAGACAATAACATTGACACAGATAGTTTTGTGTGTTAGTTATGATAATCCATATTAAACTCAGTGACTCAGGATATAGTAAAAACCAAGACATATTACCATTAAGTTAATAAATGAGCAAGGGAAGGTGAATTTAGATGATTTATCAGAGATTACCTGGTTTAAAATATTGAATGACACAAATGAGATCCTGGGATTTAAGCCTTTCATACCAGTTTGAAATCTATTATACTTCTGTCCTTTCTAGGTCTAACTACAATATTTGGGGAAAATTTCACACTGATAATAATGAAGTCAAGGTTAAAGAATATTTCCTCTCATACATCAGTTTAAGCACTTCACACCTTTCTTGACTCCTCCAACTTTTCCTACCCTTCAATCTCATCTATTAAGAATTTGTAGAAAAAAAAAACTCTAGAAAAAACAAACATCTTTCCATTGCCACAAACTCACATGAACTAGTACAAATTTTGTGTGCATTTCACTGTTAATATGACCTGTGTCCAACCCCTCTACCTTAAATCTGATCTATTTCCTATCATCAACACAAATATGTTGATCCGCCAATTAATACAATCTCTACTGCACATACCCCCCCCATTTAAATTGCTTCTATGAGCATAATAACATGCTGAGACATGTCCCAGTAAAAAGGAGAAAAAATAAGAACCACTCTATAATTATATTTATTTCTCCACTATAACTCATTTTCAGAAAGACCTTTCCTTCATACCAAAATTCCCCTAAATTTGTATATACTCAGCATCTACTATTGTTTATCTCTTATTTTTTTCTCTAAACCCAATTGAATCAGATTTTTTTTTTCATTTCCACTGATGTATATTTTATTTTCAATAATGAAGTCTATGTCATCAAATCTAAAAAAATTCTGGTCCTTATCATAGTCAGCTATGTAGCATTATAGGTGATTATTTCCTCCTTAATATTTGCTTAACTTCACTTTATAAAATACCATTGTTCCCTGGTTTACTCCTGTCTCAATTGCAAGTTTCTCTCATTTATTTTGATGGATTATATTTTTCTAGTTAGTAAATGATAGAATTTCTTGACATTATTTATAAGATCTCTTTATAAAAAATGGTTGTGTAACCCAATGAAATTTTATTACCTAAAACAGTAACTGCAAACCTAGCTTGTGTCATAGCTTCTATTACCGGTGACAATGATAAAATGCTGCTCACTGTAAAGCAAAATAACCTACATGAGTGATAGGAAAAAAAAAAAAAAAAACCCTGTCCTAAACCTATGTCCTATCTGCACAATCCATATCAAATATAATCATTTTGATACTCACAGGCAAAGCTAAACTGTAAATGCCCTAATATTTTCTAGCTCAGTAAATAATATTAATTTCCACAACGGTCTAAGCATTTCATTCTATAAATTTAAAATCATATCATATATGTTCCAAAACATCCCACTGAAAACTATCACTTTGAGATTAATGCATAAAGAGCTACATGATCTGACCCTGGTGAACATTCTAAAATTATTGTGTAATTCTTTAGAGTTGCTCATCCTACCCCACTGACATATGGCTTCCTCAAACTATCATACTCTTTCTGTCTCAGACATTATCACTTGCTGTTCTACTGACTGGAAAACTTGTGTACTAGAGGTACTTTACCCTTATTTCTTTGCTTCACTCATATTTGTGCTAAATTTCAAATCCTCAGAAAGACTTCCCCCTACTTATTCTATCTGAAATAAGTGTCATCTACCATTCTTAACTTTTTTATTCTGCATTTTGGTTTTGATAGATCTTATGACTAATATAATATTCTAAATAAATTCAATTGTTTTTTTTTTTATTGCTTATCTACCCCTCAGAATGTAAGGTAACATCTGACCTTATTTACTACCACATTAGAAATACTTCAACAGATACATAATAACGTTTTGAAAAAGAAAAGTTAAGTGAATAAAAATCTTTTTTTTTCTTTTTTACATAAAGCAATCTCAGAAGTCATGAAGAGGATTCTATCATGTTATAATCAATATTAAATACAATATTTGAAATATACTTAGTAAAAACTCTCCAACTTAAGAGAAAAAGCTTTCATTCAGGTAAGAAAATCTGATATTGGTAACACAAAAATTCACAAATATCTTGTCTACGGTAAAATAAAATATTATTTTATTTTGAAAGAGCACGTTTGACAGTTCTGTAAACTATAGTTATTTGTTACAAATGATTGTATTTGCTTTATTTCAGCATTAGTAACATGATTTCAGAATGACTAAATTGGACATTTGCATTAACAGAAGAAATTAATAAGAAGCAGGATGCTTTGTGTGACATAAATCCTTTGGCCTAAATATCCAACTGCTTTCAATTTCTTTATATATAATTATTTGAAATGGATGTTCTGTAACAGAAACTCCTTCATTAGTCTGATATATTCTTAAATATTCCTGATTTATCATAGTGTTTTGTTTTTTTTTTCCCTTTTAAAGCTATTTCTTCTTGTGGGAAACATGAGATCAAGATGTGAAATCCTTATAAGCTAAACTCTACAGAAACTATCATACATGCAACTAATACCAAAATCTATTTGAAATGATGTCTGAATTATCAGAATCAGAAAATAAACTCTTCTTAAAACCTCTAAAAAGAAAAGTAGGTCATATATTTTCATTAACTTCTTTTTTAGTTGTGATCCACTGGGGTAGAGGAAAAATGAGGACTCTTACAGATATATGATAATATACATTCTCCTAATTTACCTTTACAACTTACAATAGATGATTTATTTTAAAATATAGCTTTACCTAGGTTTTTTCAAGTAGAATTATGCATTTTTATATAATTAATCTAGTCCTTGAAAGCCTAAAACTATAAGTTCAAGTTCCACAGAATTTACAACTCCTTACCACAATGTATTCTTGGAGGAGTGCTGTGCCCTCCAGCTCAATGGCCAGAATCGCTGATCTTCCTACATTTTGGAATTCTTATATGTCTCTAACCAAGTTCAAAATGATAAATCATTTTCAAACTCTTTCTTCAATGTAAACAATTTAGAATATATCCATATTAACTGTGCTTTGTTCCTATGGCTACTTTTTCCAACCCAAGCTCTATTTCCTTCTTTTAAAATTTCAGCAAAAATCTGTCATTGTTTCCTTACTTCTTGCTTGTGTTTAATCTTGTAATATTACTAAAATGTTAATATTGTAAAGGACAGACTTTTATTCTCTACTTTCTCAATTAAAACACAAAAGAAGTAAACAAATAAGATTAGTTTCTTTAGTGTAATGCCAAACTGTCTTTGTATTTTAATTTTCTGAGTTTGATTTTCCTACAAATTCCTTTAAGCAATAATGTTACCAGTTCAACACACTTTTAATCACCTATATTAAGTATTGTTTTTTTAGTGCTTATCACACTATACACTAGATTAAACTTCACTAAAATATGTACATTTCATTCACTTTGATTTTTTTCCTTAACATTTATAAATTTGTTCAGTTTCATTAGCCACAATTCATCTATAATAGATCATCAAGCATATTTGGAAATCAAAACTTGTTAGGTAATGATAAATGTTATACACATCTCATCTGGAATTAGTATGTCTGAGGTCTTCAAATTGGCAAATATTCTAAAAATGGAATTACAGATATGTCATTGTTTTTTAAGGACACAACATTGGAACTCCAGGTATTTTATTTAAATGGGTCTCAACTACAATGTATTATAGCTAATAAGTACTATATAAATGTTTATTGAAATTCCAGTTATGTGACTATCAAAATACCCTATAACAGAATAGATAATGTATATAAATAAATGGAGCAAATGTTATTTAAAATTTTTATTTTAAATGTTGGTGTCACTGATGATAGACTCAATTTTCTGCTTTTGATTTCACTTTTAAATTCATGATCTTAGCATGTGTAACTTAACTGCAATTCTTTCTAATTACAGTATTTATTCTATCACCTTTAGTCTGATCAACTGAAAAGACTCCTTTTCCACCAACTATTTAAGAAGACACTGAATATTCTGAGATAGTCAATATTGCATTTTACCTAATATTTTCTCTGTTTCTCTGCTTCAAAGCACATAAATAAATTAACATTGTCTTTTATTGGGACCATATGCCTGGTTTTGGCCAGTAATCTATTATCTTTTTCTCTTTATACTTAATGTCGGTTTCTTGTAGACAGTGTAGGACTTGTTTTTTGATCCACTCTGATAATCAGTATCTTTTAATTGCTACATTTAGATTATTGACATTCAAAGGTCTACTGATGTATATGAATTAATATATAGCATATCTGTCACTATTTTCCATGTTTTTTCTTTGGTCTTTATTCCTATTTGTATCTTCCACTTTGTTTCTACTTCTATGGTTTTAAATGAACATTTCAAATTATTTTATTTTCTCTCAATCTTTAGCATATTAGTTGCATTCCTTTATTTCATTATTTTAGCAGTTGCTTATAATTTTCAATATACATGTACAACTAATCTAAGTCCATTTTCTAATAACACTAAATCATTTAACAGGTAGTGTAAGTACTTTATATTTAAAAAAAATACTGACCCCTCTAATATAACATGTCTTCTATGCTACAAACTATGTTAGATCAAGAATGAGAAAAATTTTGTTATCTTGCTCTATTTCTTCAGTGTTCCTTTATACAGATCTGAGTTTCAAACCTCTCTTATTTGCCTTCTGTCTAAAGAAGGTTAATATTTATTACAAAATGGGCTTTCTGCAACAAATCGATACTTTCAACTTTGTTTCTCATCCACTTTTTTTTTTTTAAGGAAATGTGCAGGCAGGAATGAAGGTGAGTATGTAAGCAGGCAAGAAGACAGAGGAAGAAAATAGGTTTTATTCTATATTTATTTAGCTCTTCATCTTGGGTGTGACTGCATCCCCAGAACATGAACCTGGTCCCTGGGTGTATATGGACTGACATCTACCAGAGGCTGTGGACTAAACTGCAACTCCATCAGGATGTGCTTTTCATTCACTTTTGATCAGTAAATTGGTATGACAGTCACTTATAGCTGGGGCTTTTATTTTCTCTACATAGTAAGTATTTCACTTCCCAGTTGTCTTGCTTACAATTTTGGAAATAAATCCAATTGCAATTCCTTTATTTATTCATGTATAGATAAGGTTTATTTCTCACCTTCTTTCAAAATTTTCTTTATCTTTGATTTTCCTTAATTTGAAATGTTATTCATAGGGTATATTTTTTGGTGTGCATCCCACTTTGCATTCTTTGATTTTCTTGGATTTGTATTTTGGAGTATAACGTTATTTCAGAGAAATTCTGTCATTATTTTCCAAAGATTTGTTTTCTTCCTGCCGCAACCCACACAGCTGTTTGAAAGGGTCCCCAAGTAGAGGCTTTAGGAACCTAAAGAAAGACTGACAATATAGATCTAGAAAAACAGGGGTCAGGTGGGACACTGCTCTCTGTTTGAGATGTGGTGGGTGATGCCTAACCTGACTCGATTTATTTTATAGGACTGGGTTACAATGAGATAATAAGAATGTTTCAAAGCAAAGAAAGGCTGCAAACAATAGCTTGTTTAACTGTTATCAAGCATTTGAGTATTTGAAGGTCGGACATTATGAAGCTCAGCTGCAGTCTTCTGTTATCTGCTTCTAGCTCTGCTAACAGGTGAGAACTTCTGCCTCGGGATATCTTGTAGAGGCAGGCACAAAACAGTTTGCTTCCTACATCTTCCTACTACTTCTTCTCCTTCTGATGTTCACATTATATAGGTACTGTCTTGTGTAATTATCCTTGATGTTCTGTTTTGCTGTTATTTTGATATTTCGTTTTTTGGTGGTTTGTTTTTTGTTTTGTTTTTTTGCTTCCATATTTTATTGTCATACTTTTTTGATTTAGGAGGTAGATGGAGATATCTTCAAATTCAGATTCTTTCCTTACCTGTACCTAGACTACTAATGATAGGCCCATCAGAGGCATTCTTCATTTCTATTGCAGAATTGGTTTTTGTTTGTTTATGTTTGGTTTTTATCTCTAAAATTTATTGTGTTTGTTTCTTAGGGTTTCCATCTTTTTTCTTACATTCCTTGTCTATACTTGCATGCAGACTATCCATTAGAGCCCTTAGCATATTAACCCTATTAACCATTGTTAATCCCTAGAGTGTGCATTCCACCATCACTGTCATGTCTAATTCTTAAGTTAGTGCTTGCTCTTCAAATTTTGTTCTTTCCTTTAAATTTTTTGCTTTGTAATGTTTTTCTTGATAGTCCTGACTACTTTTAATAGGTCTTTAGCAATGTGTTGGTAAGGAATAGGAGAAGTGTTCTATAATTCCATGATTAGGTTATAATTTTCTAGTAAGACTATGCCTCTGAACTATGAACTTCACAAATATTCTTCAGATTTTTTTCCTGCTTCTTAAGTTGCAAAGTATGAAATAGCAGACTGGAGTTAGCCAATTCCCTTCTCACACATGGAAGATTAGAAATGACTGGACTGGAACTGGGTATTTCTCTTCTCCCAAATCAGTCAGGCTCTAGTAATACCCTGGCAGGTTAGGCTATAATTAATTTGTTTCTCCTCAGGGTACACCTTGTTAAGAAGAACAGCGTGCTATGGCCTATTTGAAAATAACTGGACAAACCCCCTCCACCCCCCACCCCCTGCTGAAAGCTTAAGGAAATTTTCCTCTCATATTTACTGTGTAAATCTGTTTAAACTCCTAGAGATACAGCTCACAAAATTTACCCCTGTGACTGGGTTCCATAGTGAAGATTTTTGCTCGCTTTGCTTTGTTTTTAGCTATCAGATTTGTCCATTCTGAGTCTCTAGAATTTTGTCCATTTTAATTCAGGTTTTTCCACCCCAGTATTGATTCCTAGGATATTTTCTGCTTACAATTATCTGTTCCCAGGGCTCCACGTACACATCCCCAATCTTAGCAACTGTGGTTTGCCTTGTGTCATAACTTCTCCAAAGAATCCAACAGACTGTTGGTTTTTCAATCTGTTCAATTTTTTTTTTTTTATCTTTAGGATGGAATGGTGAGTTTTAAACTCTTTACATGAAGAACTAGAACCTGAATCTATTCTATATGGTTCTCTTTTTATTTCTTCTAATTTGATATGATTATTTATTTATCTCTGAGGACAGTTTCTTTCATAACACAGATTTCAGGTATATTAATATTGCTCTTTCTATAATGCAGGAAGATCCTACTTCTAGAAATAGGTGAGACAAAGATATATCCTATTGGTAAGGAAAGGAAACTGTGACACTAACTGTATCTACTAAGCAACATGAAATTGTAGAGTTATTCACAGGCTAATTTTTCTGTTCTTTCCATGTACTACTTAACTTCCTAAGTTTGATAAACATAAACCTTTCCACCAAAGAAAGACAACAATATAATTTTCAATAAAATTTCTTACTAACTTTGTTTTTATAAAACATAAAAATATTAGAGATACAATAGCAGTTTAGAGTACATACAAAAGCAGAAAACAGGATAACCAAAATAGGGTCATTAAGCTAATCTCTCTCCATGTCATGGAAAAAGTTCCAAAATTTAGATTAGAGTTTGATAAAAAATTTTTGAGTAGATCCTTGAATAGAATTCTCAATTTGACAAAGAGTTTATTGAGAAACAGTGAAAGGTGTTAGTCACTATACATATTTCCCAATACTACCAAATATATAATCTAAAAATACACTCATATCCAATCTAGATATTTACCCAATATCTTATATTAGTGAGGAGACTTGCTCTCTTCTTGGCATTTCCCCAAGCGAACAAGAGGTTGTGAATTATGCTACTGATATCAAATGTTTCTATCAGTGGAAGGAAACATGGGAAATGGTTTGAAATCAAAGACCCTGATGTCCCAGGAGAATTTCTATAAATTGGCTTATATATACTAGATTTTGTGTCAAATGTTATAGGTATTCCCAAAATCATAATCCAAGGAGAAGGTTAATGAGTACCTGTTAATCATACAGAAAAACAAAACAAAATCAAACAGTCCAGTGGGGAAATATCTCATAGATGTCAATTAACAGTGATATTTTGTCTCTGCATTGTAGGAGACAGGATATGGTTCTGGATAGCCAACTCACATAGTAGGGAGAAACAGAATCTATCTGAGAATGACATGCTGACAAAATCCCCAATTTTAAGTCAAGATTTCTTTTTTTTTAATAGATTTGTCTGAGTCAGCTACAGGGAGTTGTTTGGCATTGCTTGTCCATTTATGGAGTGGTTTAGGGAAAGGAGAAAGAGAGGAGAGACAGAGAAACAGAATTTTTTAAACATGAATCCAAATTGCTTGTTGAGTCAGAAGTGTTATGTCAAACATATCACCAAGAATATACCAGAATGCATTTTAGCACTTAGCTTTGAGTATTACATTTTGCTGGAGAACCCAGGACATATTTACTTTCAATAAAATTGATTTCTGAAGACCCCTGGTGGCCACAGAAGATCTGACATGTTAATGTCTGTGTTTAGAAAAGAAGTTCATAGATTACATACATGACATTAGCCCAGTGGGAATTATCATAAAGGGTCTTCTTCAAGAATAAGGTTCACCAGATTTGTGTCCATCCAATTATGAGTGACATAACCAATACAAAATTTCCTCTCTGCCAGTCTCAAGCATGAAATCCAAAAAAGTAAAACAGTGATTTGGTTTGGAGATATGGGATCTCATCAGTAGAGTGTTCCTTCCTTTGATACCCAAACACCAGAGCAGAAAGGTGGTGACAGGAATTGACAGAATTTTCCAAATGAAAACCTGACAGATTCGACTGCTCAGTCCTAAAGACATCTTTGTAATAGTGGCTTGTCACAATTCTTCATGGAGCAACAACTCTAACATTCAGTTTCTCTCACTGACAATACCAGGGAAGTCGTCAGAAAGGCCTTGATCAAATGAGAGATCAAACAGGTTGGAAGCAGATGAATGCCCAAAAGGTGATTTTGCCACTCCCTTATTTATAAAGCTTCTTGTTGCAGGGATTCCTATTTAGCTTGTCTGGTGATTGGTGATTAATCTGGATAATGTGATTATGGGATGAGTAATGTTCTGACTTCAATATAAAAATACTCAATAAAAGTGTGGGACTTCTTTATTTTTAGAAGTTGGGAGATTCAAAGCGAAGTATTGTATAACATCTATTTGAGTTGCTCCTAGATGAGCTCCCTGAGTGGCAATGCTTTATAATTTATCTGTCTGTGAGTGCCAACCCTCTGTTTTAGGTTGCGGAGGCACATAAGCTGAAGCATGACCTAGGTCTTGGTTAGTCATTATATTATTATCAATATAATAGAATGCATGTACCTCAATTGGCATTCATATTACTATAAGCATGGGAATATAATTTTCTCCACAAAACATTAGTATATATATGTATATATGTGTATATATGTATATGTATATATGTATATTATGCATATATGTATATGCATTTTGTATTCTGAGCCACATACACATTAAAACTAATTTAATGCTTCTACATGCAAATCTTTTACTTGTATTCCAGAAAGAATGCATGCTGATTATTTATGACAGAAAAAAATAATACCATTTATATCATTTACTAAGAGCTATCAGACACACATTAGCACTCAGAGTAGGGCTCTGAGATTTAAAATGCATACAGTTTCAGAATGTTTCATATAGAATCATTTGATCCCTGAGAATGAAGTATCAAAATGATTTCATTTGAAATTATTTTTCAAGAGGTAGTGAAATAAACTGGGCCACCATGTAGATGCTTGCATTCTGAAATGACTTTAAGTCCATGTACTGACCACCCCACCCAAATCTTTGCCTTTTACTTGCTAGAAATGGTAGCAAGAAAGAATATTAAGGATGAAAGTAAACTTTATATCTTTTTATGGTAATAATTCTCTCTCCAGGAATTTACACAAGCCCTGAAGTTCTTGAAACTTTAATCAATTTAAAAACAGTGTTAGATAAGTCAAAACTTTTTGGCTGTAAGTCTGAGATGAAGAGCAGATTTTACTAAAAAGAATGTATTAGAAATGATGAAAGATCAAGACTGGGTCATAATGGTGGTAGGTAGAGAACAGCGTCTGCATGAAATAGTGAGAGGATCAGGGTTGGTACAGAAAACTGTTTTTCTAGCTACCATACTCATCTTTTCATTTTGCAGTCGTCATTATGTAAATTTTATCTCTGTTTATAGACTTACTAGAACATTAACTTAGTCTTTTATACCTCTTTATAATTCATTAAGACTATCTCAAAACAAACCTACAGAAGTTTTTTTCAATGGAAAGCAAATTTGCTTGTCAGTTTTCAATCATCAAAAGAACTGGTAGCACATTTCTACTGAAAGATTAAGTTTGGAAATGAATGCTCTAATTTAATCATTCCTTTTATATTATTATAAGTGCAAAGGACTATATTCTTTCAATAATAAGCATCAATTTGGAGTAAATGCTTAAAAGGATAAATGTCAGATTCTTAAATGAATCACTTTTCTTTGACCCGAGGAAGAGAAACATAAAGCTCTCTAAATTGACTTTCTTTGACCCACTGATGATCTTCTACTCTTAAAACTTGTGCTCCTGGGAAAATTTAAACTAATTTCTGAATGCTTAAGTTTTCCAATGGATATATTTGTAAACTTGCTATAATAATATATACATATATATATTCATACATATATATTAGATAAGGGCTCTCTTTTTGTTGAATAAAATACTGCAAATGATGTGGAAATATATCAATATACTATTTTTCCTTATTTATAGCATCATTAGTTTCTCTCTTCTTCCCAGAAAGTTTCCCACAAGTTTATCAGTATCACAAGATTAAAACACATACATTTAAACAGGTTAACTTGTTTATTTCTCTAGATCTTTTTGGTAAACAAGTCTTAATGCCAAAAATTTACTTAGGAATAAATCACTTCAGTTCCTACATGGAAAGGTGAACTAAGCAATAGGTAATAAATAATGAATAAATATCAAAGAGTATGTATGAATGAATCTAAATATTTCTCCCTGGTTTACAACTTTCCAATTGTCAAAATCATTTTGTAAGATAAAGTTCCAATATTTATGGATTAGAGGCACATAGGGCTTTTATAAGAACAGGTTCATTCTTTCTTTTCAGTGAGTACAATTGCTAGCTTATATATAGCAACGTTTCTATCCCATATGAGCTTTCCAGTGTGACCTGATATGAATTTTTCTCAACATTTTACTCTCTCCCTGAAAGCTACACTAAAGTATAGATCTGCCCGGAACTGTGCGCCTGTGTTATGAGCTTTCTCAATTTGACCACATTTCCTCTACACACCCTTTGGACATGGAATATTCCTCATTCTTGAATTAAGGAAGTTCACCTTTGATGGGAAAAATTTCTTGATAATTTATTCAGACAATGGCATTCCTTCCTCTTATTCTATCCTTTGGGCACATCATTAATGGTGCTTTACCAACTGCTCTGCTAGGATCTTTTATTTTAATGAAATTTCAGCCACCTATTACAATGTCAAATATAAAAAGACTAAAAAGATATATTTCCTAGGTTAGATAATTCCAAATCACAATGTTAAATATATTGATTAACAATATTGGAGGTTCAGAAACTTTTGGATAGTCTGGCAAAAAAACAATATAAATAATTTAATTCATTTTAATCAATAAAATTGTTCTTTCCATCCCCTTAGTCATTGTTTTAGTTAAAAATCCTGGATAGAATATAAGAAAACTAAAGGCTAAAATATTTCCTTACAAGAAATCTCATCAGTATGAAATATTTATGACACTAGAAATTTTTCCTAAAATAAAGACAATAAAAAGTGCTCTTATGCACCAAAAATAAAGTACATATTTTCATTTTGGTTATCAATATTGTTTTTGACATGTTTCAACATTTAACTTTACTGGTTTAAAATAGACTGAATAAAATTAAATTCAACTTTCAAAGGGTGAATTAGAATGATTCTATTATTGTTTCTAGAAACAATTTACATCTTACCTTTAAATCTAATTAAATAAATTTAGGGAATA
This sequence comes from Solenodon paradoxus, assembly GCA_004363575.1. Lineage (NCBI taxonomy): Eukaryota > Metazoa > Chordata > Mammalia > Eulipotyphla > Solenodontidae > Solenodon > Solenodon paradoxus. Next base: position 703,593 of record RJWH01000040.1, on the reverse strand, counting down.
ATATAAATATATTTTGAGCTTCTATTTTGAATTTCATATGAAATTTTCATATAGCTAGCATACATTATAAATATTGAAAGAGTACCATTTCAAAATAGACTATATTATGATTGCCAGTAGACTACTCCTATTCATTTCTTCCTACTTTCTAAGATTATTCTGATTTTGTTTGGAAACATTAAAGACAGAAAGGGAATTCAATTGTTAGCTCTGATTAGAGTCAGAGGTGACTATGACATCTACCATAATAATAGTCATTTATAACTTGGGATCAGGTTTTCTAGGAAATGTTTAAGACAAATGAATTGAAGCTGGTATCACCTCCAGATATAGTAGGAAATGCAAATATTTCCGAGAAATAAAATCAAGCAGATTTATTACCATTTAACTAATATAAATAAGTAATATCTAAACACAAAACAAAAGGTAAAAGACAAAAACAAAACACAAACAGAAACAGGAGCATGATGAAACAGACATTAACTAACATTATACCTTCAAAGATATAAAATATTAGAATTATAATATAAATTGCCATATATGTATTATCTAGATAAGCTGTAATTAAAAGTTGACCAAGGAACAAGATGTCATTAAACATAACCAGGAATATTTTTAGAATTATTTTTATAGACATGAAAATATAAAAACATTAACATTAAAACTTGATAAAGAATATATAGCAAAATAGATACAACTGAAGTGAATATTTATAAATATGAAGATACATTGGAATATATTGCTAATAATATAACATTGGCCCGGGAGTAGAGAATATGAACAAAAAAGACACAAAATTAAATTACTGAATTTAATGAAGCAATTTTTTTGTTAGTCAATAAATCCTATAATTATTTGTAATTTCATTCATTCATTCATACGGAAGGGACTGCATAAGACTCTGATCTGGAGAAATCTGAAGTCAGCAGTCTGTGACTTGAAACTTCCTGCCTGATGTCAAAGGAAAGAGAAAAGGATGACTGCAAAATGCCTTCATTTCCAAAACTTGAAGGTAGATGGTAAACTAACTTCTCATTTGAAATGTGGTCTCACTAAAGGGTCCAGGAGAAACAACAGTATGAACAACTAAACATAAAAAATAAAATAAAATGTTTCTTTTCTTCTCTCTATTCCTGCCTACCTGGCTACTTGCCTTTATTCCTGCCTTCACATTTTTTTTTAAAAAAATATAAAGCTTCTCTATTGAAAGAGAGGATTGTTGTCTTGTTGTCTGGAGGACAAAATAACTCCATGAAGAGATGGCTCACTGAAACCAAGAGTCATAATAGGAAATTACAGGTAGAAAGCCTGAGAATGAATTACCATAAGATGGAACACTTAATGAGAAATTCTCAATAGAGTAATAAGATCTCTAAAGGACCCCGAGAGAAAGAGGGAACTACTGTGTAATCACAGCACCCAGAAATAAATAAGGTCATGAATGACCTGACTTTCTTTCTTTTCTTCTTTTCTCTCTCTCTCTCTCTCTCTCTCTCTCTCTCTCTCTCTCTCTCTCTCTCTCTCTCTGTCTCTCTCTCTCTCTCATAGCTCCAACTCTTAGTTGCTCAATAAGTGAGGGAAAATGAGGATCATTCTCACCTTTCCTCTGCGGATTTAAGATAAATTTGAACTAGAGTAAGATATGTTATAAAATGAATGAAAGTTTGAAGTATGTGATTGTTATATTATATTAGACTTTCAATTAATTGAGAGCTGAATGACTTTCAACAGGGACAGGGGAATAACTTTATCTAAAAAATGTTAATAGGAACTTGAGAAAAAGAATGCATTGCTTTCAGTCTATACCCTATTTAGTCCATCCACTGTAATAAACTGGTTATATTACAAATCATCTATACTATGCTGGGACTAGAAAGTTGTCAGCATACACAGAATAACTAAGGCAAAGAAGGAAAAGAAAACAATCTAAATTTATGTTCAGAACCTTCCTTCATTATCCTGAAAATTAGGAGCCTGTGCTCAATCACTTATTAACTGTATGAATATGCATCATTTCTGCTCTAATTGACACATCCTGACAAAACACAGAAAGCTGGTATGTTTTAGTCAATCACTTCTATTTGCTGCAAACTTTATCCCAAATAAACCTAGAGTTATTTAAAATTAATAAGACATAATTTATTTCTCAAAAACACTTTTAATGATGTACTGTTTGACAATTATAATTTATAATTATTATTTGAAGGAGATTTTTAAAATATGGTAGTTATCAAATTGACATATGTGTGACAAGAAAAATGGAAAGCACAGAAAAGCAATCTATAAGCAAACTGCTGTAATTTCCCAGGGATTGTAAATTCACCAACCAGAAATAAGCAGTGTTAGAGACTTGGAATAAAATTTCCTCAAGTTTGAAAGGCTCATTTTCTATGCAATCATGATACTATTTTATAGTCATCACTGCTCTCTTACCCATATAGCATCATTTTATGATTATTATGTATAATAATTTAGCATGATTTTTATATTGGTTTTAGACATTGTAGAGCCTTTCACGTGAAGGGGCCAAAATTCCTCTGGTTCTCAGGCTTTTCACAGGATGGATGAAGAAACAAGTTAACATTAGAGATGATTAGTAAGAAAAAACCCACATTTAATAACATGTATGGGTAAATTAGATGGTAGATTCTGAGTTAGCTGGTGCAGACCAAACACATATCTTGTGTTGAGGCATCAGAAAGGGGATCTGTAGTGTCAGGGCGAGAAGGAATCCCCACCTGGCAAAGAGAGATGATATATCTTTATGATGAAAGTAGAGGTTTAATTTCCCTTTCTACATCTTCTAGGGGATAAAGCAAATCTGGTCACCTCTTGATTAGGGGAAGTCAAAAGGCTTAGTGGGTGGTGATGATTTCTTTGATTAAGTGAAGGGCAAGAAAGTTAAGAGAACAGTTGAAGCTTCTCCTTTGCCACCAGGGTTAACCTCCATTGTTCTTTGAACAAATTAATTCTAAGAGATGTGGGGTGATCTACTGCAGCTCCTTCATGTTATATTAGTACACTACAATAATTTAAACAAATTTTATATTAACTGTTCAGGTCTTTTTCATTTTCCAAAAAATAACTTCAAATATGATAAAGTCTTGATTTTGTATTTCTGATCATTCTGTTTACATATTCAAAGTACTGTAATTTAGAAAACAACTTAGATACAACTTAGAAAACAACTTAGATACAACTTGAACTCTAAGATAATATGTCTGAATAGCAAACTTCTCTTTCTGGAATAAACTAATTTAAATTTTAGAAGGCTCATAACCACAGTAATACTTAAGTATGTCTAATTCAATTTTGATCTTCATAGATTAAAATCAGCATATTTTAAAAGCAAAGTTCTAAAGCAGTGACTTGAAATATTTTATATATCTGCTTTCTTCATTCTGCATGCATTAAAAAGTTCTTTGTAATCTCTTCTAAAATGGTTACATTTATTATTCCTTAACTAGTTTTTCTAATAATTTTTTCACCCACCAATTCATTTAAAAAATTATTCAAAGACAATTTTGCTGAAAGAAATAACTTTATAAGTTCCCATTTCACATTTCTACCCTTCCCAATTTTTTTTCCTCATTGAAATTAAATTCCAGCTACTCATAAAAGTGCCAATTTAAATACTTTCCATTGATTTAGGATCCTGAGATATAATTTTTTGATCTCTTTAAATTACCATCTAAAGTTTAAATGAAACCATTCTCATTTTAAATCTCTCTCTCTCTCTCTGTATATATGTATATATACACACATATTATCTCTGTCTATTTATATATACACACATATTTATATTGATATAAAATTATATCAATATCCTCCAAATAGCTTTTAAATACTTGGTCGCTACCAAATATTAATAAGGTAATTATTATAGTTTTTGTGCCCTTAGAAAATTAGTTTTTAGTTTTGCAAAAGATTTTAAAAATATTTTGGAGCATGTTTCTTAATATTTTAGCATAAGGATAAACTTATTTAAGACTATTATATTGTGGGCCTGAGCCCCACAACTTCAGGTTTAATGAGTATGTGTTCAACCCAATAATGTGTATTTCTGAAAATGGCCCATTTAATGCAAAGCTTTCTTTTTTGGGGACTATATTTTCAGATTATCAGCTATCTAGACTGAATTCTCATATTATATAGATTTCGAAGAGAAATCAAAACTATTACCATCTTTGCTACCATAAATAAATTTCAAACTCCATAACTATTTATTCTATGAGGTAAATGACAAGTACTTTTTCAACAGAAAAAATGTATTACTCAATAATTTTTCAAATTTTACAAATTCTAAAATTGAAGACCTTAGAAAAAGTCTTTATAACATTTTAAAGAAGACATTTTTCTGTATGGATTATATTGTTAAATGTTTTAAGTCATTTCTGATATTAAATGCTGGCTAGCCCTCTAATAGTTAGTTGATGAGTAATTAATTTAATCTTCCTAATCCATAAATCTCTTTTGTATAATCAGAATAATAATATAACAAGAACAATATAATAGAAATAATAAAAATGTTATACTGATTCATATTGTATTTTGTCATATTAAAAAGATATAATAGAAGTATAATTGTACCATAATGATAAAATAGATGTATATAATCATATGTAATAATAATATTTACCTAATTGATTGTCATGAGAATAAATTTATATATACAAAATTTTTTAAATAGTGACAACATATAATAAACTTAACAAATGAAAAAGTTGTTATTTGAATCAATAATGGAGGTGACCAAGAACAGAAAAAACAGTGGACTAAAAGTGAAAAGTCAGTGAAAGATAATAACTCATATAGATAAAGATATTTAATAATCATAATAATATAGAATATACTTCAGACACACAAAAAAACAGGATTCATGATTACATTATACAAAGATAAGACCAGAGAAAAAACATAAAATCTATATTAGAAGTGCATGGGGTAGTTATCTTTGAGGAGGCAGAATTAATGGTGCTTCAGAGTATCTTACAGGAAGATATTTTGTGGTGGGGTTTTAATTTTATTTCTCAATCCAACTGGTGGTTACTAGATAGAATATTCATTTTTAGGATAATTTATTAAGCTAAATATTTAATATTGGTATTCTTTTCTGTGTAAACTTTTACTCCAAATAAAAATGTTGAGATTTTTTTAAACATTTTTCAGTTTATAAATTGTTCACATTACAGACTAATTTTAGACCTTTATGTTAAAGGATAGTTCCTGCCAAAATGTTCAAATGCCTAGGGTAGATGTCTTGGTTATCACACACAGGGCAAATAAGTACCTAAAAGAACACATTAATTTTGTCATATGAATCTCCTTTATGCAACAAAATCCTTTGTATTTATATTTTTCTTCTTTCCATTTCATTTGTTGATATCTTGTTCAATACTACATTTTATGAAAACTGGTAACCTGATATTTTGTGAAACAGAATAACAGATATATTGTCAGATAGCTACTCTGACATAAGCACACTATATTCTTGTCTACAATCATTGTTATTTCTTATAAATTAATAAAAAATTCTGTGATATATTTTCTATCTTATATTTGACCTAAAATGATAAGAAAGAGAATATATCACAGATTTGCTGAGTTTTGAAATCACAACTCAGAAAATTCCGACAAATGCTTTCTTTTTATTTCCTTTTCCAATAATTTTTCTATAACACAGATTCTAATGAAAATGTGCTTTTTTGGGGGGGAGGGGATTCTGTTTTCATCTATCTATACGACAATGACGTTTTATTTCTTTCATGACTATTTCCTCTTTTTTTCCCCAGCCCACTTCTATCACTCTTGACAAGGCTCAGAGCAGAACTTGTCACTGTGAAAAGAACAGAATTACTGCAAATTAAGAGGACTATTTTATCTTTAACCCACTCTCTCACTCACCAGTACAAAATTAAAGCTTGCTAGAGAAGAAAAATTAGTCTTTCTTCAATGTTTTGGTTACCTGTTGTTGTTTTTTAACCTATTCTCACAAACTTAGGTGCTTAAAGTCACTTACATTTATTATCCAAAAGCTTCTGTGGGTCAAGATTCTGGTTACTGCTTACCTTGAGCTCTCATAAAACATCAAACAAGGCACCCCTTAGGTCAGATTTCATGTGAGGCTTGATTTCAGAAAGAATAGCTTCTTACTGAGGAAAGATCTTTCTGTCTTCCTGGCTATTGATCAGAGGTTGTCCTCAATTCCTTGCTACATGACCTTTTCCATTTAGATGCTGAGAGCAAGTCAATATGTTTCTTCAAAACTACTGAGAAAGTCTCATAAAATGGGTGACAATCTTACACTTCCGCCTCATCAGTTACATCTCTATTGACAAAATAAACTCAAACTATTAGATATTCCGCCTGGTCTGCATCATCATACACATAGCCTCGCCTTTAAAGCATTCTATTGATTAAAAGCAATTCACAAATCCTATCAATATACAAGGTCAGTGAATCTCATAACTGCAGGTCCATCAGAAGGTAAGAATCATGGGTCTACTTTTGAGACTATCCACCAAGTGGATTTTGAACTTCTGGATATTAGAAGTTGGAGGTTTTTAAATAGTTTTCTTCCTTGAATGTATTTATATGTTTGTGATAATAATAGTTATTAATAGAAGTACACTGGGAATTTGAGAGTAATACCTGAATAGGGACTTGTTCATTTTCATCTGAATATTTCAGAATATAAGGGGATTGCTTAAGTTTGAAGGAACACCACCACATCACCTTCTTGGTACCTCATGGCTTAAATAAAGAGAGAAAGAAAACAATTCCTAACATATCTAAGAAAAGAAACAACACACTGGTTAAAGAAGAGTTTAGTGACTTGTCTAACATTTGCCTGGGAAAGTATTTGTTGGTAAATTGGTCTCCCGGTATAGATGCAAGGAGACAGAAGAAAGGCAAACAACTCAGGATTCTTCGGTGTCAGGCTTAAAAAGTAAGGGAATGTACATGTGAAGCTTGTCTGAAAAATGAAAAATAGATATTTTCACTGGCTGCCAGAATCTTAAAAGAGACCTTAGCTTGATTCCATTTTGTGTACTCTACAGGTGGTCACAACACAATTTACTCTCAAGACTATGTCCTTGAAAATCACTCTCACTGTGGGAATATTGAGGACAGATAAGAACACAGGGTGGGGTGGGGGGCAGGGGAGGGGCATGCAGTGTCCAGGATCCTCTGAGTGCCAGGTCTAACTGTGGGTCAACTAGTGGTTATGCCCTCTCGATGACCTTTGTCAGCAGTAAACCTTAAATATGTATAAATGATACATATCTCTGACTGCGCTTAAGAAAGTCATGGATGCCCTCAGGTTCTCCTCCAACATAGATTTGGGGTAAAATTGAATGCTGGAAGAAAGTTTATATTAAGATGCTCCCAGCTACAAACTTTGTCTAGTGAACCAGATAACTTTATTTAACCCCAAAGCACTCTGTGCCACCAGAGCCAGAATCATTAGCATGCAAAAAGAGTAGGAAACCACACCAGGAGCAGGAGAAGCAAATGATCCTGAAAAGGTGTGAAAGATCTTTCTTCTCCCAATGAACCATTATTTATTTATTAAGTTTCATCTACTGCTTTGTTACCCAAATTGCACGAATCCATCTGATAGTTGAAAGTTAGGCAAGAGAAATTAGGACGAGAAAATATTCAGAGTGAAAAATAAAAGTGTAGAACAATAATGATTGTGTTATACTGAAGAGTTGTCGAATGTAAGAATACTAGTTTAAAATAGCTTTACTGTTGATATATCAGGTAATGACATTAAACTGCATGTAATTTTTTCCCTAGTTAACAGGATCATACCTTAGGGTTTGTGACAGAGTAGTAAGAACATGGATCTTTAAGAATAAAGCAATTTTCATTTACACATATCTGATAGTGCTTTTTGAGCAATTTTAATACAAATGTATGACTTTTAAAACTGATTTCATTAAGATATTAGTGATGATGCATCAGTTTTTTCTGTTTTCAATGATGCAGGAGATGCTAATATAAAAATCTTTTTGTTTTCCTGGCATAGAAGTCTATGCTTAAGTATGACTTGACTCAACTGTGTATGTATTTATAATTGCTGTCTTGCCACTAAATACACACTTGTGATGGTTTTCTTTACTCCAGAGTAAAGGGTAATTAATGAGTTATTAATAAATTTCTTATTATACTCAACCTTATTTCATATTCCTGTAATCACACTGGAAAGCTCATGAATAGCAATGAAGTTGATTTCTTTAAAAAGGAAATTTTCATCTGAGGAAATGACAAGATTTTAAATAGGTTGAGACATTTTACCCATGCCCTGATTAATAATATTAATGACAATTCAGACTTAATTTAAAAAAAATCTCGTTTCTTGAAATTCCTTCCAAAGTTTTTAAACGTATCCATACATTTATACAATTTACAGAATGTTCACCATGCTTAGCACCTGTGAAAGATATTCTTAATGTCCTTCAAATGACCCAAGAATCCACTATTGCAATTTTTTTTTTATATCTTTAAAGAATTATCTTTAGTTCTGGTAATATATCTAATTTTCCTCTCTGTGTCTTTTTTCCCTCAACGTGTCCTCTTTTTTTTACCACTTTTGTGTAAAGATAATCAACAGGTAGTTAAACTATTTCTAGGAAGATCAGCTTCCTGCTTATTCTATATGTTCAGATACACTACCAGCTTTTTGCACACTCTACTTCTTAGCTTCCAGTTTTACTATAGTGTGCCTACATCTTCAGGAAAAAACTAGGCCCAGCTTCTGTTGTCTTTCTTTTGAAGTATACTATTTGTTGACATTCCTTCTCAATTTCTTCCCCTTCTTGCTTTTTTTATTTACAAAATCATATTATTTCAGGATCTTGATGTAAATATTATTTACTTTTACTTCAATTTATTATTTTCCTTTTTAATTTTTTCTCTCATAGGTGGTCTTTCCAAATTATAACAGAAAAATTCATTCTATCATTTTATACAAGAACGATTTAGGTCTAGAAAATGTTTAATTTAGAATATTTCTTAACTATCAAGACCAGGTGCAAATCATAGATCGTTGAATCCTCACTTCCATTCAATTTCAATTTGTCAGTGCTACTTCCTTCGTCACTATACTTCAAAGCCCTCCTGTGTGAAAACTGAATTACAAGTGATAGGAGAGTCATTTTCCAGACAGAGGAGTTGAAGCAAGGGAGTTAATTGACCTGTGAGTGGAGAAACCACAGAGAACATAATATTCAATCAACCAAACCATGCCATAATAGAAATTCAAGAATGAATTTTGATTAGTGAGAAAACTGGAATGAATTTTATAGCAAGACCCTTATTAATTCATCCTAATTAGAAGCCAAAAACTAAAGATTTGAGACAATTTTAAATATACAGAATATTCAAAATAATTTATTTTCACTTAGTTATAATTCACAATTATTTAACTTGTAATAAATTTTGTCAGTATAAGCTCTCTAGTTCTTTAAGTATTGGGGATAAAAGTATATTTCATAACCAAATAGCTACTAAATTCTATGGACGTTAAAGAAGATAATATTACTAAGCAGATACTTGTGCAATTTTATTAATACTATTTGAATAAATGGGTAATCAACAAATACATAATCTTGAATTATATATAGACAGAAAATTAAAATATAGTTTGGATGCAGATTATGGATGTTCTGATTTCTTTGTCTATTTTATAGAAATACAAATTTCTACAGGATTTCACAGAATAAAAGCACAGAAAGCAAAGTATTAGCAAAGTTACATGTATTATGTCTTTCTCTTGTAGAGAAAATCACTGGTAGGTTTGTAATTCCATTTCAACCCCTTAAATAATGTTCTTAATACATCAGAATGAAAGAGAAAAGTATTGTATGGTTTCACTCATGTTTGTAATAGAAAGAAGCAAAAATAACAAGATGCAATATTGTGGTTTCCAGATTTGGAATTGTGGGATAAGTAGGGAAGAGAGAATTTGAGATTAAAAGAGTGAAAATGATAGGAGCAATGGGCTATTAAGCAGGTATTCACGTTCTGACAGAGTAATGCCCTGCTTGGTAGACAGTCTGACAAAATGAGAAGAAGACACAGGAGGCAAGTACATGGCCTTTACTGTAATCACAACAGCGGGGTCTGATGCTGGCAGGTCAGACATATTTCATTTCCACCATGGAGGTAGGTCGTCCATGCTTCCAGAAAGCTACCACGTCATGGGTGGGAAGCGGGACTCTTTTATAGGGAATAGCAGCAGAAGCATGGTAATGAGTGGGGAGCAACAACCAAGTGGGCAAGAAAAAAGAAGAGTCAAGCAGGCAAGGGCAGCAAAATTCCAGGGCAGGACATTTTGTGTAGTCTTGTGGGCACAGGCAATTATCACCTCAGATAGTCCATTTGTTACTTTCAAGTCTGTGTTCAACACTGACCTGTCACTGAGCCCACTTTCAAGTTTGGGCATGGGTCATGTTGTCATTCTACCCTATATAGACAATAGAACTTCAGCAGTAGTAAAGTATTATATAAACTCAACTGAAGTGTGAATCTATTCTCCTGAAAATCACAAACAAAAGGAACAATAACAATTTTTTTTTTTAAAAAGAAAAGTAATGCTAGTACTTCTAATGACACTCAGTTCCTGTGCTTCTTCCCCTCATTTCTATATGAGTCCCATATCATAGTCCTAAAATTTACACTGGATTTGGTCAATAGTAAATAAAAAACATTTGCTGTTCAATTATCACATAAATATAAAACTAAACTTGTCAGCAGAATAATTATAGCTCTGTAGTAACCTGATCTTACATTATTTCTTCCTCAATTTCCTTGGATCACAGTGTACCCTAAGAAAACCAAATGAGATAAATATCTTCTAATTATTTATAGTCTTATGCTTTTAAAGCACTTCTATTAAATTGGAAAGTGTTTTGCCCATTTCTAACTTTCAAAACTGTATCATAATCTCTTGTGCTTATTATAACTAAAAAGTTTTATTTGTAATGGCTATTCTAATGTTCCCAAATTGCAAATGACTTTTTTGATCTTAGGATGACTCTCTGTCACATAGGTAGAAATATCTATGACCTACTTAGGTAATTCTCACATTTTGCTTTATAATTGAAAGTTCTCATCTCCTATATTGTCTTCCCCAACGTCTCTCCATTCCCTTTTGAACTCAGAATCAGTCTACTTACACAAGAAGGAAGTCTAAGTAGTTTTTATGGTCAATACTCTTATAACCATCAAATTGATTTCTACTTAAGGGGACTGCTTAGGTTGACTTATTCACTATGCTGTTTCTAATTAAAAGAACTAAAGGCGTTAAGGAGTTGGTAAGTGCTCTTGTCTAAACAGTTGGTAAGTGCTCTGGTCTAAACAGGAAAATAAAACCACTCTGAATATTTTAAAACAGAAGCAATGTAATTCAGGAAATTGATCTCCAAAGATGATAGGTTTCTGATATAAACGATTCTACTCTGTAACAATAAAATACAACAAATAAATTAAATTTGATCAAAATAAATGGAGAAAAATATCCTATTTCTAGTCAGAAGACAATGTTGAAAAATGTTAGTTCTCCCCACATTGATCTAAAACTACAATGTAATTCTAATTAAAATTCTAACAAGCTTTTCTTGGGAAAGGGAAATCTGAATCTAACATCTACATGTAAAGTCAAAGAATGTAGAAAAAACAAAAAATTTTGGAAAAAAGTGTAGGAAGACTGATAATTTTTAGACATCATAAAACTATTTTATTTTTGATTTTAATATATTTTTACTTTCTTTTAATGGCTTTCTACCATTTTGATTTTGAACAGTTAATTCATGTTCCATTTTTTCCTATATCCCATAGTTTTGCCATTAATTACTACTTCTATAACAATATACTCATGCTGGCATTATTACAACAATGTTTTAATATCATTTAGGGAACCATTTTAATAACATTATCTCAATTAATCTTGCTAAGACCTTGTAATGAAGACTTATTAGATGTATAATGAAGGATTATTATATCAAAAAGACAAGACTAATGAAGACCAATTGATTGAAGAAGTCAAACAATTATATATTACCTTTATTGAAATTTGAAATGGAGAAATATAAAATTAAATTGATTGAAGATTTGGCCACAGGCCTTGTCAGAGTGCTTAACATAAAAACCTATTTTGACACTATTGCAAATCAGAGCAGAAATAGAGAGAAAGGAACAAACATGCAAGGAACAGATTATATAACCTCCCAAAACAGAAAAAGAATATATAGACTTTCTGATGTTCTCTTTGTGTAAAGGTTAAAGAGTTTTTATTTGTAACAAATAATCTACTTTCATTTAAACACCAACAAAAGTCTTTAGTCTAACATGGATCAAAATGGAGACAGGTATATTTGTTTTCAGAACATAATATTGTTTTAGTAATACACAATATTTTCTCCACTGTTATAATAAATTATCTTCTTTTTTATTTTCTGCCTTCTCATTTTCTTTTCTTTTAGCAATTGTATTTATATAATCTTCTGAATGAGATTGTTTTATGGGCATTTTTTTCCAGAAGCTGATAGTATTAAAAAATTAAGTCATTGGATTATCTCTGATTTAAAAAGGGAATAAAGTTTAATTCTTCCAGACAGTATTCTGCTTTTACAAAGTTCAGTTTTAGCCAAAATTACCAATAAATCATAAAAATGTAATTTAAAAATCAATAATTTACATTGAAAAAAGTAATATTCATCTAAAGAAAGGGAGAAAAACTGTTGAACATCATTATATGCTATATCTAAATATGTTTCTAATCTATTGAGAACAAATATTTGTATGTCTTGTAAAAATATTCCAGAAAGTCTGGTTAATTCTTTTAAAGGAGTTTGTCTTGGTGTCATTCCATATTTAATAAAACTTACTATTTTGTATTGTACTGGTATGATAAGTATTTTTTTTTTATTTCCAGAAAGATTATTTATTTGTATGTTCATATGTAAGGGTAGTGAAAGAAAGAAATAGGAGCAAGGTCAACAGAAGTTTTTGGATATATTTACATTTTTACTATATTTTAAAGGTTATTAAATATTCTTCAGTCAATACAAAATAAATAAAGATTATTTCAGATATGCACACTGCCTTCTGTTGTCTTACATTGGACAAAAGAAAAATATAGACATTTCTGACATAACAATCTTCAAGTTCCAATGACAGGCAAATTAAATAAATTCTAACTGTATATGATAGGATAAGAATAGATCACCAAGTTTGAAACATACACACTTTAGAATTATACTTCAAAGAAAATACATTAAAAATAACTAAAATTTGGATCAAGGAATAAATACTAATTACTGGATCAGGAATTTCCATGTCCAGAAACACTGAACTGCGAGATAAATCTCACTGAAATAAGTTATAATGGCAGTTTTTGTGCAATACCTGTCTTGACTTTTAAATATCCACCATTCAAATTGTTTTATATTTGCTAAATATATCAACATCAGCTCTCACTATTTCTATAAATATGCAAAGTATTCAAAAACTATTGTACTGACTCTGGTTTTCATAAGGGGTAATCTTTCTTATTCAAATTTGCAAATACTCAATAGGTTAAAGGCTATTTAATAAATCTCATGGCTATTTTGCAAGACTTAGTTCAAAGACCACAGAGATATCCCTTGGCACATTTAAATTAAAATCATGGTTCTGTAAATTATTGATTAGGATCTAGATGAGCTTTATCAGGTTAAATTCCAAATGGACTCAATGTACTTGCTTGGATGATGTTCTTTAGTACTCAAAGACCTGGGCATAAGAGTTGAAAAGACAGAGTTGATAAATTTATGACTGTTTTCTCAGCATTTGTGAGAAAGGGCAAGGCAACAATAGAGTTGAAAGGAATTTACATCACCAAAGGTGAATTGAATGTGCTTTAGGTTTAGTCTACACAGAGAAGAAATGGAAGATAAGGAGAGCTCTTTACATTAGGAGAAAGTCAAGGAGTCAAGTAAGTGGTGGTGGTATATGGAGGATCAAATAATAACTACATTGGAATAGGTTATTGACTAAGTGACTATGGTCAAACTTAACTTTAGAGATGAAGCAGCTCTCGATACTGCTATGTTTGAATAACATGGCTGTGTGTTTGAAAAAGAATGACTGAAATGTTTTAGATTTAAATTAGTCAAAAAATGGAATTTATCACACTGTAGGAATTTCTGTAAGGTCATACAAATCAACAAGGACACTGCTGTGACTGACAGAGAAAAGCAAAATTATGAATAAATATCTATCACATATATGTATATATATATCGTATATATATCTTTAATAAATATGTGAAAATATCACACATGGAAAAAAATTAGATAAATAAATTTCATATGCCAAGAATATTTAAAAGGTTAACAAGAACATAAGATATAAGTGACTTGAAATTAATACTAGAAATCTTGATGAATATAGTCTCTATTTCCTGAAGCCCTATGAGAAGTGAGATTCATTACTGAGAAAAGTAAGAGATGAGAGCTAGGTGATGGTAAAACCCTCTTAGAGTGATTGAGATATGGTAAGTCTGAATTCATATTTAACATATTTGTAGAGAATAGTATAAAAAAAGTTTAGAAGAAAGAAAAGTAGTAACAAAAAGTAGTCTAAGAATAGGGAAATATAGATGAAGAATATAGTAAAGAAGATACAGCCTGAAGGGTTTATGTTTGGTTAAGTTTTGATTACATTTTGTTCAAGGATTATGAAGAAATGGAAAAATTAGATTTGCATTTCCTCCTATTAGACATACTTCCAAATAGTGAGTGTCTACTATATAAGTCTATTCATGTAAAAGGATCCAAAGGCTCTCTACTGGCCCTCAGGATCAAATAAAATCTCTTCATTTCTCCTGTGAACTCAAATGCTGCTTATGATTAAATGTTTTCAACATAATCAGACAACACATTACATCTACATTCCAGTTATATCAAAATTGTTACTCTTTCTGTATTTTGATGGAATATAATAACTTCTATTTTTCTAAATAAATTTCACATAAGCTTCAAGTTTCAGCTTTAATTTCTTCTGTGAAGCCTATCCATAACTGCCCCACTTTGAGATATGATTCTCCAGGAATCTCACATTTCTTCATGTCAAGAATTAATAGTCAATTTGTTCAGATTTATGTAAATTCCAGACTGAGGCCAACTCCACTGCTGGGAATACTCAAAGATAGTGAAGATAAAAGACTCTCTGTTAACTCTCTGAAGATTTCTCTTTCTAGGATAGTGAAACCATGTCTTTCCAAAGAGTGGATAATCAAGTTTTCCAGCAGCCCTCTTAGGAAATCTGGAAATTTCCAAGTTCATAGATCTTTAGCTGTGACACAGACACATTGTGAGTGGTATCTACTTCAAAGTCTGTCTCTGCATTGTTTCCATAAGACTTGGAGATTGGGAAAACATTGCAAAAAAAAGTCTCTCGCCTTCATAAGTAATAAACTAAATCCATATAGGTAACTTGTCCCTTACAAGCCAAATCTAGGTAAATGTAGCAAGCCACCTAATGACTTCACTGAGTTGCTACTAAGGAATTGCCTGACTTATACACATATAAAAGAGAGTGTCACTCCGTGTGTTCCCAATACACTACAATTTTCCCAATTATACCTTTTCTATTGGTTTGAAAATGCCAAAATAGATAGCATTTTTACTTATTGCTACAAATTTGGCCTTGTAAGATATTACTAGACACCAGATCATAATCATTACAATGCAGTAATGTCATATAATTATAGAGAGCATATATTACAGAAAAGCAGCAAAATATAGTGGTTTAGAATGTAGGTACTCCACTCAGAGTAGCAGCTGTTTGGCATTGAGAAAGATTTTTAAACTCTCTGTGTTTTAGTTTTTTTCAGTCTGAAAAAATAGAAACTATAGTATATACATCACAGGCTGTTGTGAAGATCAAATGAGTGAATGTGCTTGTGGAACAATTTTAACACAACTGAAATATTCAGTATTTCCTACCTATCAATGTTTAAAAGCCTTAGCATTAGAGATACATATATATATATATATATATATATATAAAGAAACAAAAAACATATAGATCAAAGAAATTAATGGGAACGGAAAGAATACTGATATCTTTAAATTTTCTTTTAACTTATTATTAATGGTAATCTTTTAATACAATGATATCTGATATGAGATAGAAAGGAGGTAGGTAGACAATTGATTAAATAATAGAGAGATGATAGAGATCATTCAGGTTCTCAGGAGAACCCTGACTAATACAAGGTCCAAAACAGTATTTTTGAGAAATCTGACAAAAGTATACAAGTCTAATATTTTTAGAAAGATATTCAGAATCAGACAGAGCCAACTCAAAACTTGTGTATCCTTTACCTTGCATTGCAAAACATTTGAAGTGTGTGTGAGTGCCTCGAATTATGAAATATAACAAGTGACACCTTAAAAATAAATGTAAACATTATTTTCTAATTTATTTAGAATTTGTTTTTAATAAAAAACAATTTTACTGAGTGTATAAAAATAGAATAGATTATATCTTCAGCTTTTTGTACAATTTATTTATATGTTAAAATGCTGCTTTTATGGCAATGAATGCAATTCTACCTTTTTCCCCACTATCTAGAAAAAAACGAAGCAAAGAACAGGAAATAAAAATGTTTTCACAGTTTCCACTATTTTGGTTTCATATTTCTGTGTTCACATATGCTATACCTGAATGTGCAGTTTAGTAAGAATTTATTCCAGGGTAACAGAAGGAGTTGGCATTAGCATTTCTAAAGTTGTCAAGTTGCCTAAAGGTATGGTAGATAGATGTCTTTTCTACTAATATCTTCACAATCAGCTGAGACTTAGGGCTTTTAAAACTGGCATTGAACATAAACTAATTCCAAAGGTGGTAACTTAAATACTCACCTTTATTTTTTATTTTCTTTATTTAGGGTCTTGATCCCTTACACAGGCTCTCTGTCTGCTCTTTAAAAAATAACCAAAATACAAAAACAAAACAAAACCAAAAAACTTTATTTCGTCTAACAAGCAAAAGTGAAAAAAAAATCATCACTCTAGTCTAGATCCACTTCAACCCTAATTCCAACCCCCTATCCTAATCCTATGTAATAATCACAGTTTCATTATCAACATTGACTGGTTTAATTTTATTATATATGCTAACTTACTGTTCCCTTTTATTCTATTTTTAGGTGAAAATGTCTGATACTTGTCTTTATCCCAATTTATTTTACTTAATATAATCTCCTCAAGTTTCTAACATTTTTCTACAAAGGGCAACATTTTCATCTGTGTGTGTGTGTGTGTGTGTGTGTGTGTGTGTAATATGATTTTATATCACATTTTCTTTATATCATCATTTATCCATGGGTACGTAAATAGTTTCCGTATCTTAGTTTTTGTAAATAATATTGCAGTGAAATTAGAAGTGTGTATGTCTCTTCAGATTAGTAATTTCATAATCCTCTAATAGATACCCAGATATGGGAAAGTTGATCATATAATAATTAATTTTTAGCTTTTGAGGTATCTCCATAATGTCCACAATGGTTATACCAATTTATATTTTCACCAAGAGTATATGAGGGTTCCTTTTTCTTCACACACTCACCAACACTTGTTACTAATGTTTTTAATATAAGCTATTCCCACAAGTACAAGGTGATATGTCATGATTTTAGTTTGTATTACCTTAATAGTAAAAATAGCATTTTTCAATTGTAAGTCCTCTTTCAAAGAGTATCTATTCAGACCTTCTCCCAATTTTTATAAATTAGGTTGGTTTAGTTATTGAGTTTTTTATATATCTATATTATAGAATATACAATATGCAAAGATCTTGTCTCGTTTAGTGGGTTCTCTTTACATTCTGCTAATATTTCCATTTACTCTGCAGAAATTTTTGAACTGATGTAGTCACATTTGTTTAGTTTTGTTATTTTTATTTATTTTTTATTTGTTTGTTTTCCTTGTTATTAGGGTCAGCTTTTAAAGACTTATCTATGGCTAATGTCATGGATACATCTCCTATTTCTTCTATGTATTTTATGGATTCAAGACTTAACATCCAAGCATTAATCAATTTTTAAAAATATTTTATGGGGTTAGAATATCACATTCAGTGATATTCTTTTGCATCAACTGCCCAGTTTTTCCAATACCACTGCTGAAAAAAATTTCCTTTACAATTATATAGACCTGCCTCCTTTTCAGAGATTACCTGGAAATATATTTGCAAGTTTATTTATTGAAAACTTGATTCTATTCCATTCCCACCTATATTGTTTTATAGGCTATTTCTTTAGAAAACCTTTAGGTTCCCAATAAAATTGAGGGGAAGATACAAAGATTTTCCACACAGGTTATCCTTTTGTCTCCACACATACATTGTCTCCCCATTGTCAAAGTTCCCACCAGAGAAGTAGTAGGAGGAAAAAAAAAAAAGGAAAATTTAATTATATATGTGTGGGAAAACTATATAGATATTGATTCCAAGGCTAGTATAGGAAATGAGGGTATATATTCAGGTCTAAGGACTATGACAGGGGCCTGAGGGTTCAAGGAGAGAGGAGGAGGACTGAGTACTTACATAATGAGAAGAGGAAGACTAGTATAAGGAAGGCGAAATTCTCTGTAATTCAGTGTTGTCCCTGACAAACTGTTTTTTCTTTTCAATAGAAAATCTATTCTTGGTAATAATCCTTATTTGGGGTAATAACTAAAGTTTCATTTTATGGATAGTTGCCTAATCCCTCAGTAAATGAATATTAACAAGTATGTGTGTGTATGCGTATCTTGCCTTGCATACTGAAATAAATGAAGTAAAAGTAAGCAAGCAATGATGTCTTTTTATGCTTAAAATATGTGTCTAGAAATGTATAAGGCAGAGATAACATTTATAAAGTTACAACTATCACTTTTATTGACATCTTCAATATGTTGTTCCCAATGTTCCCAATGCCAAGTCTATCCAGTGAAATATTCAATGTATCTTTCCCTATCAAATTTAGAAACCTATGATTAAAGAATACTAACTTTTAGCCATGTGGAAGTTTTACCTAGTGTTTGTGTTCCCTCAAATGTTTAAACTAAAGCTAAAATACAGCACAGTTGTCATCATTTTCTTTCTCAGGAAGCTACTGAATTACCAGAACATAACTGGCTAGGTTGCAGAGGGCAATGGAATTTGCAACCCTAGATTAGAAACTGATGGCAGCTCCAGATTGTGCACAAGAAACAATGGGAAATAACTACAATGAGATTATATGGTAATATGGCGGCAAAAATGAGATAAGGGTCAAGAAAAATGACACATTAAATCCCTACCTCTCTGTACTATAACTGCTCCATTCCAGACCAAATTAATACCTAGCTCCTGGAACATGCTGCCCCTTTTTCTGAAAGTCCAAAGACATCACAGACCCAATACCAGTTCTTCCTTCCACTTCCTTTGAAAAAAAATATACAATCTTTCACCTTCACACCTGGTGTAGGGGAGGCCTTTAGTGTATAAACATCCCTCCCCCTCTTTCCCAAAGAATACATTTCTTGTTGCTCTTTCCAGCCTTTGGATCTCGAACTTTATTAATCATTGAGAAAAAGAATTAGAAGATATTGTTAATAGGGGACAAGGGAAAAATTTCCCCATGCCTTTTTGGGTTTGTCTAGGCTGTCAAATAATTAGAAAAAAAAAAAAATCTTACCTTGATAAGAGGGGAAAAAAAAGAAGTTTAACAGTAAAATGTACACATGAGAGAAACCCAGTTAGACTCAGTAACTTATAAAGCGGTATCAGTTTCCACTCTGAATAACTTCAGATAGGGTCTGAAGTCAGTCACATTGAGATAAGATGGGCACAGTAAAGATATGACTTTTATGTAGATCAAGGTATTATACTCCCCACTAATGAGTTGAAGAGATTATTTAGAGTTTGGTGAAGAACATAGACTTACACAGAGATTTTTTCCTTTATGTATGAAAATGTTTTATAAATGGCATCCTCCACCCAGTCCTCAGAGCCCCTTCTGTAATATAATTCTGTTTGCCAAAAAGATATATTTTGAGGATGATAGATTTTTTTTTATTCCTATACAGTCACATATAGAAATTCATATAAGATGATTGGTTCTGGGGAAAAAAAAAAACATGAGAAATTGTTTTCTTTATGACTCATTAAAACAAATCATTAGGAATAATTTTGCATTTATTCTTAAGTCTCACATATTTTAAAGTAAATACAAATGTAACACACAGGTCTTATAACATACTACCATACACAAGAGTTGATATTAGCTTTCGTTCACATATAGCTGCTCAATTTGCTTCTGATTTATGGATATAAGTGAATATATACCTATTTTCATAGCATTGTTTCATTCTAATACACAAATTAGTATTTATTTATTATATTCCCAGGAATTTGTTTACTATGTGTCTCACTATCACTTGATTTTCTAGTCTAGAGAAAGAAACAAAGAACAATACCAAAGTTCTGAACTTCTCAGAAATGTATTTATTGTTTTATAAATACTTAGTCATGCAACATAATTAAAAATTACTAGAAAATATAGATAATAATTAAAAACTCAAATTCCTCTCAAAGTGAGACCAAGTTGCAGAATTAATAATATTAAAAATCTAACTACTTACATAACATGCAACCACTTAAAAAACTCTGAAAGTTAAGTAGTGTTGAGGAAATATAATAAAGAACCTCATCCAAATTCTGAACACTCTCAACAAAATAGTGAGAAGAAAACAAGTATATTATTCAATAAGCATTAAAACAGAGGCAAGGTGCATTATAAGTAATCTATTAAGAGATTGCAAAGAAAGAAGGAAATCTCACCTTTTTATACAGCCAAGCAGATACAACCCATAGTGTATATATAAATATATATTTTATTTATTTATTTTTTTTGGGGGATAAATGATAACTTAGCCTCCAAGTAAGAGGACTTGACAGCACCATTTATCACCCACAATTCATTCTATATTCACTTGGTAGTTGGATTCACCATCTATGTTAGCTAATTGGGTTTATCCAAGGAAAAATAAACCTCCTGTATCTTTACAAGAGGCAAATTTGAAACCTAGAACTAGGGACCCTGGTAAAGTGAGGCTTATACTTAGACCCAGAAAAACTAGGAAAAAAGGATACTATCTTTCGTGGTGATTACATTTCAAGATTGTTCCCAGGTTCTTCAGAAAGACATTTCTGGGACTTCAAACTAGAGGGAGACTTATTTAGCTCTTGAAAAGACTTACAGGCATTTCAAAGAGACAAAGAAAGAACTTAAACTACAAGTTTCTAGGTAAATGCTCCAAGAAAATGGAAAGGGAGAATCTCTTCCCTTATTTTAAATAGGGGGAATTAAATCTCTTATTAAATTATAACTATTTTACAAATAAGTACTCAAGCCTAAAAAGTCTAAATAACACATCCAAGGGTCTACAGCTAACAAATAGCAGAGTTAATTGGCTATATTAACTAGAATACTAATATATGGATGTAATAAAATAACATGTAAACTGACAGGGGAAAAATAGTAGATTTCATAGTTGAATCCAAACTACTGATTATTATCCTTTCCCAATGTAAATCCTTTGAACAAGGTTAAGACTTTCACTTAAAATCTTGCCACTTTCTAAGTCATTGAAGATGCTGACTTCAATTCACCTATGAATTGCCCAGCCAGCAGTGGAGAGTCTGATCTTTTTGGGTTGTACTGTCTTTTATTCACTATGCTAAGAAAGACTATCTTGGGCTGTAGGCAGCCCTGGATGCCCTCTGTGTTCCTGGAATAAAAGCTTCCACTCAGACCTAAGGACGGCTTTGCCCAGGTGACGATTTTGCCCAAGTACTGGGAGTCCTACAGGTAGACAGCTCTATGGGGTTGGTCTGCTGGAGAGAGCTGTTTTAGCCAAATCAGGACCCATTCAGGTAACAGCAGGAATCCAAGACTGGTGCAGGAAAAGCTATAAAGCCATACCTCCCAACCCCCATTCCATACCAAGAAAAAATCCAAATCTAGACCCTCTAAGTTTGGTGGGTAAAAAGCTGAGTACATCCTATGATGATGTCTTAGTTTGGCAAACCTGTGGCTGGCCAAAAGTAGTTTAAGTAATGAGCAAGGGTCTCCCGCAGGTGCAATGTGGCATTATTTGAATGAAACCATACCTTTTGTATTAATTCAGTCATTACTCAAGACCCCAGCCTACCAATCACAGGAGTTTAGGCATAACTACAGGGTCCATTTTGGAGAGGGAAGCTCCTCTTTGAATCATTGCTTCTGTCTCCTTGTTGGTTGCTCGGCAACACAACTCTACCTTTTTGCGGAAGTCCATGCCTTGCCTGGAGTTTAGTCTATCTGTGAGTGTTGGACAAAAATGATCCTGCAATCAGCAACAAATCCTGCTTTTTTCTCTCTTCCTGCCACTTCAGGTACTGATTATAAAAGACTTGACACATTTTTCTCTCAGGTTGACAAAGATGTGTTCCTTAAACAAATTTCAGTTATGTTCTTCTAAGTTTTCTTTTTGATAAGGCCTCTCTCTCACTTAGGTTTGTCCTTGTATCATTAATCAAACTTTTAGCAAAAATTTTGCTGGGTCAGATTAATAAAAATTCCCTAAAGTTGATATCTGATTGTGGGAGTCAAAGGAAAACTTTTCTTATTTCTCTGAGTTTCTTCACAGGCTAGCAAATTAACAAATTAACATTAGGAGTGATCAGTAAAAGTTCAAATTTAACAACATACATGTGGGGAATTTACATGGCAGTAACCTCTAAGGTACCTGGGCAGATCGTGATTTATATACTGAGCTGAAGCATGGAAAGAGAGCCTGGGTGTCCTGAGAAAGAGGAAGGGTCTATCTCATGGCTATGAGAGATTTCTTAGGGTTAGTTACAAAAAACCTAACTTTTGGATTGAGACCTTCCCAAACTACATATTCTAAAGAATAGGAAACAAAAGACTACTTCTGGATTAAGGGAAGCATACAGACCCTGAAGATATCAGATAGTTTCTTTGATTAAGAGATGGGCTAATATGTTAGAAGAACTTTTTCTATGGCAATGTCCTTGGTTTCTTCCTGTCAAAGTGGAGCATCCTTAAGAGACCAACATGGAGAGTCTGGGGTTATTCTCTTTAGCCTGTACGTAGTTGATTCTTCATCCCTTCATCCTCAATATCTTATCACCCTAGGCTATCTTTAGTAAGAGTCCCATAAATTCAGTATATTGTAAATAAGTATCTGGCATTAAGCTTCTGCAAGGCACTGTTTATCTTGAATTAATATATTTCAGGCTCTATGTCCCAGCTACTAACAAAATAACAAGATAAAAAGCAAAACAAAACAAAACAAAAAACAGGCTTCTTACCCCTATCCGTGCAGATCCAGTTTGAGAAAGTCCTAGGTAATTTAGACCACTGAATAATTGAGCGACCCTATATATTCCTTCCTATGCATGAATTCCTATAGGCTTAAAATTTGAAACAACATTGAGTCATGTGGAGAATCTCATCACAAATAATATGGGCCCATTAGAATGACTCAGGCATTCCTAGTCAATACCATCGCTAACAATAGGCTGAAACCTACAAAGAGTTTAAGAAAAAATTACCATAAAGCCACATTTTAAATATCAGACTTCATCTAGTAGAGACTCCTAAGCTTATAAACCCAAGAGGAAACATACTCCTAGAATGTTATATAAATGGCACATGTAAATGACTTAGAATGAGGGCAGTAAGGCAACAATAATTGAACAATATATCTGTGTATGTATACATGGTAAAAGAATGTATGTATACATATTAGTATACATATTTTTTAAATTTATGGATAAATTCTTATATTAGCTTTTAGATATACAGAATACTATTATTTTAATAATTAAAAATAAACATTGAAACATACAGTTCAATGATTTTAGTCTGATTTCATCAGTTTTAAATATATTTCTTTGTGAATTAGTGTGTGCATTCAGTTCTATACGTGTGTGTATGCATGCTATATTAACTTTTAACATGAGATTTATCTCTAAAAGGATTTTTAAGTTCACCATTAGGATTGTTAACTATATACACAATGTTATGCAAAAGCTTTTTAGTTTATTCATCTTATATAACTGAAACTTTATATTGACAAGCAACTCCCCATTTTCTCCTCTCATTAGTCCCTAGCAACTATCATTCTACTATATCAATTTGACTCTTTTAGATAACTCAGATAAGTGTGATCCTGCAGTATTTGTTCTTCAGTGATTGGTTTAGCTAACTTAGCATAATGTCCCCCTGTTGCCACACACAGCAGGATTCTGTTTTTCAAGGGTGAATGATATTCTATTGTATGTAGGTGAAACTTTCATTTCTATTCATTCATCAATGGACACTTGACCTGTTTCCACATCTTGGCTATTGTGAATGGTACTGCAATGAAAAGAGGAGTGCTAATATGCCTGAGAGCTTCTGGGATTCTGGCTGCAGTTATTTCATATAACGGAGATGAATTGGGATTGCTTTTTCATGTGGGTGAACTCCTGAAAAAAGATATGAACATTTGAGTTTCAAAAAGAACATTAAAGGAAATAGGTGAGTATATTTTATAATGTAATGATACACTCATACACATACACACACACACACACACACACACACACACACACACACCCCACAAGCCTTTTTTAGAGGATTCTTAGAAACTCTTATTACTAAAATAACTGGCAAATACAATGAAACAATAAACCCCCAACATAAATGTGCGAAAGACTTGAAGAGACAAAATGGATAACTAAATATACTTAATTATTAGTAGTGAGGGAAATGTAAATTAAGACACTACGAGACATATGTGCATTCCCACACAAAATGTTTAAAGAATTGTAAAATCACAAGTATTGCTGAGGCTATGCTGTTGTCATTATTATTTGTTAGAACAACTTTGGAAAAATTACCTGTCAATCTATATCACAGTTTTATATATATATAATTATGTGTGTATATATATAATTATTTGTGTGTATATATATAATTATGTGTGTATAGATATATATATATATGCAATTACTCAGCAATTATCTTCTTGAAATATACTTTATATTATGTGTTACAGATTTTCAAAACTTACTTATCATGATAGAAAAATCAGAAAAGTTGTTACCATTTGAGAAATAGATTAAAAGGATGATTCCTTAAGTTATATAATTGATATTTTAATTGTGGGTGATTGTGGTACTTTATGACCATTCACTGAACTGTATACTTCTAAGTTATAAATATTTTTTTTTCTAAAATACACTTGTCAATGAATAGGAAATCTTAAGAGACATTAAATAAATATAGTGTAATGGTTTTGGAACATAATTTGAACAAATCAGCTACTAAATATGTATTAGATAATCAGGATAATTAGAAAAATAACAATTTGAAGATATTAAAGAAATATTAATTTTTAAAGAAAGATTATTACATATTTTAATTTGTTTTTAAAGTTCTGGGGCAAACAGTAAAATATTTAATATTAATATTAACATTATTATATAATTGTATGTGTATTTTAAATGTATCATAGGGAAAATAGCCAAAGCAACTAAATTTTGGAAGATTATAAACTCTAATGTTTGTCTACTAACAAAGTTTCCTAGACAGTATATGCCAAATAAAATGTTCATCCTTGAGGTATTCTTTCTATTCTTCTGTCTGTCTTTCATACTTAAATCCATGTTTGTTTTCTTGATATGCTTTGATTTTGTATGGAGACAGGGAAGCAGCATATGTCAGTCTAACAGACATTCTGAAGACATTGATATGCCAGTCAATATCCTGGTATCTTTGGTTCAAACTATTCTGAAGCTATGTTAGAGTGAGAGGAAATGTATTGTTTGTCAAAGCTTAAAGTAATACATTCAGATATCGATAGCACTGGCTACCATTACTACCTGCCTTATATCCCCCCTAGATTCTAGCAAAAAGGTGTTCATGAACTCAGGTTTGACACTGAATATTTTTACAGCAGCTCCAAAGACAAGAGACACTAAACTATGTTAAAATATTTGCTAAACCTGAAGTACAAAATCTGGTAAACCAGACTCCCTATAAGATTTCAATTTACAAATGATCCCCAGGTGAATGACAGAAGTGTGGTCTCCCTTTGTGTCTCTCTTAGTTGAGAAAAACAGACTACCAATGTAAAAAAAATCATAAACAGTTCAAATTTGTATTTTGAATCAATAGCACAAAAAGATGTAATGCATTTAAAATGAAAAATGGAAAGATTTAGCATAATAGAGATTATTGTCCCTGCAGCTTAAACAAATGTATGAAGTTCTTCAAAATTAAGGGGAAAAGAGAACCAGCAAGACTAGTCTTGTTGGCTGGAAAGAGATTTCTGTAATTGGAATAAAGAAGCAGAATATAAGAACAGATGCATTTAAGACGATAGAATTAATGATATGAAGATTATATATTTCAATCCAGTTTCTTTGCTTCCACCTATGATTCGTGAGGTTAAGATAGTGGGATGAAATGCAACAGCACGTAGACATTTTTTTGTTTTCTTTTACCCTTCCCACCACAGTCAGTAATATATCTCAGAGTACAAAAGTTTCAACTTTTATAGGAAACCACCTGACCCCAACCGATTATAGGTAGTCTTCATACCAGAATTGTGAGTAGGCTATGCAATCAAAAGGACTTCCAAAAAATCAATGTAACAGTAAATTTTATTTTGTGCATTTCACCTAAAAATGCAGAAGAAAATTTTGAGATTATACATTTTCATTTAAGTTGAAGACTTTGGCTTATGATTCCTGAGAATCACACAAACTATTTAAACAACAGAAAATACATTTTAACCAGAGTTCAGTTCAAAATAGTTCAATAACACTTCCATGAAAAGAATATTTGTCCTCAAAAAAGTTAACAGTACTATCTAGTGATCTCTGTAGACATATATTATTCTCTACTTGTATTGATATGTTTTCCTAAACATAAATTTAAATAAAGTAACAAAAATATTAAACATTAAACCATTTGCAATTATATCATAAAGCTGGATTTACTTTACTTCTGAGGTATTTAATCATTGGTTTTAGTACAGTCAATGACAGAGGAAATTTTATTTTCCCTTCTCATTAAAAAAATGAAGCTGTTTGTAGTTTAGAGATGAGTGTCTTATCCAGGTTCACATGAGAAGTAAAAGTAAGATGAGGTCTCAGATTTTCTCAGATTTTCTGAGTCTCACTTTCATGTTCACTCCCAACCTACAATATTTATTTCTCAAATAGAGAGGAGATGCACAGGGGTAAGGCATTTTTACTCAAATTTCACCAAAAATTAGAAGGTCTTGTCCTTAATATGTTTTATCTAGTTTCACAAATCTTGCAGAGGAGAAACTTTAAAAAAAAATCCATTTTGAGGTATAATTGATATACAAAGAAGTGCACATATTTAATGTGTACCATTTGATGAATTTGGACAGAAGCAAACACCTGTGACACCATCACCCAATCAAGGGAATAGACATATCTAAAGATGTCTAAAGTTTCCCTAATGTTTTTGATGTGAGTAACAAGACCATTTAAAGTGAAATCTACATTAACAGATCTTTCAATGAATAATACATTATTGTTAACTAAATGCAAAATTGTATACAGTTGATTTATAGAATTATTCAATGTGCATAACTAAAACTTTATACCCATTGAATGACTTTCTATATTCCCTTTCCCCTGACCCCTGGCTGCCATCATTCTATTATTTGTTTCTATGAGTTTAAGTATTATAGCTATATCTCATAAAATTTAATCATGAAGTGTTTGTCATTTTTAACTTGCTTATTTCACTTAGCACTATGCCTTGGTCATAAAGTCTGGGTTCATAATTGGTCTTACTAACTTTTTCTATTCTAGGTTCAACATAATATGTTTGTGTGTACGAATGCGAATTATAGGACACAATAAAATATTTGAGAATTTTATATAAGAATAATGAAATAACTTCTATAAAATAATGTTATGTGCGTCACATAATATGTTTGTGTGTACAAATGTGAATTATAGGACACAACAAAACATTTGAGTATTTTACATAAGAATAATGAAAGAACTTCTATAAAATACTGTCATATGCATCACTTCTGAAATATATCACAATATTTTACTTCTAGAAAACAGATCTTAATAGAATTTTTATATTTCTAACTTTTGTATATATACAAATACACTAAATTCCCAAAGCTCACAAGTTGAGATGTTATGCCCTTTTAATGTTCTTCTTTGCAAGTTGGTACTTATTATTTACCTTTTAGAAGTAAATGAATCATAGTATAAAGACATATGCTATCACACCACTGAGATTTTGGGAAACTTAAATGCCTTACGAGCAGGAGGTAATGAACTAAATTTCACAAGAAGTAGCCTCTGCTAGAATTCCATTTTCATCTTGAAAATGACTTTTCTGTCTTTAGGGAAAAGAGTATATTAGAAAGCAGTATCATAAGAATGACGAGATCGATTTTAGAAATGGCAAATATAGAATGAAAACCAGTACCTCCATTACTCTACGCATATATTTATTTAGTACCTTCAACGTACCATACGTTCTATCAGGTTTTGGGGTCTTAACAATGAAGAAAACAGAAAAAAAAAAAAAAAAACCCAACTCTGTTTTCGTAGTAATTATTAGCTAGAGGAAGAAGAAAGAGGATTTAAAAAAACAAAAAACAAAAAACCCTTAACTAAAATACATGGTTCCCAGACCTATTAAGTATTATAAATGTTTTCTTTACTCAATGAACATGATATGTAATAGTCAGTCAAATAACACGTGGTGTTACATCATTGGTACATGATTATCATGGAACCTAGATAATTCACAATTCAGAAAAGCCAAGGATTCTATTCATTTTCATATTCCTTCAAATATATCTGGAAGCCTGGATGCAATTTTATATTACAGTATGACAATTGTCTCTGCTGTTTTAAATACTGACAGGGAAAGTACTGGGTGTGATTCCTTTATATTTTTCAAAGCCTGAATATCATTTACAATTAAAGAATGAAAGTGGTAGTATTAATATTTTAAACCAAGACAATTCACATATCTATAGAAAGTCATACTAAATTCTGTCCTGATTACCTAGTATGTTCAGGGTTAAGTGGAGTGATTCCAGGAGTTTCTATATATATCTTGAAGTTGAGGCATTCTTTTTGAAAGACATATTCAAGGAAATTAGGACAGAAGTAGTTCAAGGATATGGAGATTCATCAGTTTCTTGAGAAAAGGTTACCTGCTATTTCCCAAAAAGGTCTAATCACCCTATTCATGCATCTTCTGTTTTGAGAAATGAGGACAGCAAAAGACAGCTGCCAAACTCTAGTCACTTTTTTTGAATTCATATTTTCATGATACATTATCATATTATCAAATACATGGAAAAAGGTGGGGAAAGGAAATCAATGAAAGGGGTAGAGAGCTGTGCAGCCTAACTTTACGCAAGAATGCCACAGAAGAACTTAAGTAAAAGAAGGCATCAGCTAGATATAAGGAATTGTGCTTTAATAGGATTAAGTAGCATGTGTGTGTTCAAAAAATATAAAGGAGAATGAGCTGACTGAAGAAGAGGGAAGTAGGAGAGAGAACCAGAACTTTAGGAAACAGAGTTGAGGGAACTGAGGAATTTGGATTAGACCATGTAGAGTACTGTGAAACATTGTAGAAACATTTGTTTCTCCTCAGAATACGATGTAAAACTTGTCAGTTAAGGGCAATAGTTATCTACTACAAATTACAAGCCAAAATCCTAAAGCCGAAAGCAGTTACCTACATGGCACTGAGAGAGGTGTGAAAAGGCTGAATTGGGAAGGAGTAAGGTAAGTCTTCTGGTTGTGGTCATTTAAAAAGGGATTCATGGAGATTTCCAGTCTCTGATGCTGCATGTGAGGGTCTAAGAAGTCATTACTTTGTTCTACAATGAGCAAGCAGCTACAGAGACTGAAAAATCAACAACTTTTCTTGAATCTGTAAGAGAAGGGAGGATAGACAGTAAGCATCTGTATGCAAATTCAAAGAAAAAAAGCAATAAAACATTAGATAAAGAAACAAAGACATTGTAACAGAAATGAAGAATAACTTTGATAGACCTATTACTAGACACAGCACAGTTGAAAGAACCTGTGAATTAGAGGATTTATCCATAGACTCCTTGACACTGATAAGAACAAAAACTACAAATAACAGAACAGAATATCTAAGAATTGTAGACAACTATAAAATGTGTAACATTCAGAAAATGTATATGTAAGAAGAAAAGAACAAAATAAATATTTGAACCTCAAATGACCGAGAATTTCCCAAATTAATGCCAGACACCAAACCATAGACTAGGAAGCTCAGAGAAAACCCAGCAGGAAAAATGTTTAAAGCTCACATGTAGTCATTTTCAAATTACAGAAAATCAAAAATAAGTTTTAAAAATCAAATTAAAGATAGGGAAAAAAACACCTGACCTATAGTGAAACAAAGATAGAATTTTATCTTTGCATGAATATTTAAGCTACTTCCCTGGCTTGGAGTTGATGAGGATGTGAATGAAAGGGAAAGCTTGTACACTGGTGTGGGAATGCAATTTAATGCCATCACTATGGAAAATAATATGGAAGCCATGGAAAAATGAAAGATAGAATTACTATATCCATAAATTACACATATGGGTATTTACTCAAAGGAACTGAAATCAGGAAGGTAAAGATATTCTTGTTCTTTACAGCATTATTCAGAATATTTTAAACTGGATGCAACATAAATGGTCATGCAAGTGTGCATGGATAAAGAAAAACTGGTGTGTATGTGCAGTAGAATATTCAGCTTTTAAAAACAAGGACACTCTGCCATATGTGACAACATGGATGAACTTGGAGCTATCAAGTCAAAATTACCCAGACACAGAATATTACATAATCCTACTTACTAAACAATCTAAAAGAGTCAAAACTCACAGATTCAGCAAATAGAATGATTACCAGGGGTGAGGGGAAGAAAAAATGGGGAGGTATTAGTTTTAAGGGCATAAAGTTTCAGTTATCCAAGATGAATAACTCATCATAATGCCAATTAGTTAAGAACACTGTATAATTTAATTAAAATTTCTGTGTGTAGATTTTATGTCAATTATTATATAATAATAATGACATTATTACAATGAGGGCAAGAGGAGTATGGATATATGCATGATACTGCGTGTGGTAATAGTGCTATGAGTGCATACTTATCTATAAACATCAATTGTATCCATGATGTATATGTATATAGCTTTTTATACATCAGTCATTATCTAAAATGTTTTTTTTAAGGAAAATAAACATAAATATATAGAAAAGAAAACTGTGGCATTAGTTCTCCAGGGAGGGAGCAGTGTCTCTTAAGAACTCAATAATATCTCAGGAGAGAATGACCAACAATTATGTGTTCTGCCATAACACCAATAGGGCACCAATGTAAGATCATTAGGGAACCAACCCAGTATCGCTTTCTTACCACTCTCTCCTCCGCTTAAGGATGCCCCAAATTCAGCAAATGTAAAAGGAAATGGAAAAAGAAAATAATGAAGAAGCTAATCTCTTGCCCCTCCTCTCTCCAGAGAAAATTGCTCTATGTATAGTTCTACATCAGGAAAAAACAAAGGCTTTTAATTGGCTGAGAGATTCAACTGTTATATTTTAGTGGATGGTGCTTTTTAATTACAAAAATAATAATCATTTTCTTAATAAAGCTAAAATCTATTGAACATTTTTATTAAACTTTTACATTCATTTTCTTATATTTTTAATCTTTGTGCTAAACTAATAGCTTGATTCTATTTTGATCTTTATCTTAGAAATAAATAATTTGAGTCTTTTTTCAATATTTTACATAAGCAGCAGATTCAGAAAGTTAAAATTTGCTGAATTTTATGCACAATATTTTCCTGAATCATAATTTGTGTTAATTTACTTTCTCACAAATATAATAGTGACAAATTGAATATCTGAGTAATCTAATAAGCTGACGTATCTATAAACACAATGATTTATATTTTTATATTTCAAAAATATTTCTTAAGTTACAAAAATGCATATTATGTTCAATTTCTCTGAATGTTTTTTCATATACTATGGATAATTAGTCTCTGATGTGAATATTGAAGTCAAAGATAAATGCACTTTTTTGCAATGATTCCAAAGGTGTTTAAAATAAAGATAGTCTATAAGAAAACATGAAAATTTCTTTATTAATCCTTAAAATATATAGGAAATAGAAACTATTATATTGCATTTGCATCATGTCGATCCAGTAACTCTTATTAAACATGTATTTTTGCAGAACATAATCTTAACCTGGGAGAAAGTTTACAAAATATATTAGACAATATCCTATCTATTGCATGAGCCCAAATTCTCCAAGTTTGACAGAATAGCAATTAAATCATGGATAACCTTTTGTCTGTTTTTTTATATATGCGATGCAATATATTATTAATAGACTACATATTCCCCTTTAATTTCACCCATTTTTACTGATCTCTGTTATTGGAATCATACACTTTTTTGTTTACTTAAAATAATTATTGAAAAATATCTGTCAGGCAGCAACTTGGAAGAAAAGGATACAAGACCAAAACCAGAAATAATCCGTACTATCAACTAAGGCAGATAATCAAATGATTGCAAAAAATGAATGTGCAGTTACTATTTTATGAAGATACTGAAAAGTACATGGTATTATGAAAATAGCTATTAGTATTTTCTGAAAAAGTAAACAACTATTGAAAAGAAACATACATCTTTGTAATATTCTTTTAAATAGTCTTCATCTTTGTATAGCATTAAAATGTTAGTTTGAGCGAGGGGGATTAGGGAGTCTAAGAGTGTGAGTGTGTGTGTGTGTGTGTGTGTGTGTGTGTGTGTGTGTGTGTGTGTATTATTTTGCCAATCAAGTTATCTTACCCTGAAGTTCTCTGGGTCTTTGTATAATAGTGAATATATTAGGGGAATATTGGACAGAATTTGCCAGCAAATTTTATCATAAGATATGGAGAAATAAGAATTCATAAAATGTATAAAAAGACTTTTTTAAGTATCACACTTGTAACTGGTTCTTAGCTTGGATTCTGTTGTCAAATTTTATGTTCTTGGTAATTTGTTGTTTATTTTATTTATGCCAGCTTTTGTGTTTAGTATTTGTTTGGCAGAATGTCAAGATTTAAAAACCACATAGCTCTTATTTTGTGCCAAGGAAGTTGGAAATAACTGAACAGCAGAAACAGAAACATTGAGGAGGGAGGTGATAAAATTTCAGTAAAGTTTATAACTACAAACGACCAAATAAATCATGACAACCTTATAATTAAAAATAATGATTGCTGTGTGACTAAGACAGTAGCAATTGTTACATTTTGTTGTATATTAATCTACACATAAGGGACCATCACAACATACATTTTAAGAAGGATCCACCTAAAGCAATTGAGAAATACATTACCTGTTACTGTAATTTGGCATGGAAATGTAATTTCATATAATTGAGTCCACTCTGTATTGATTACCACTATATATTCATAAAATGTATTTAGCTTAAAAAGATGGTATTATTTGATCATTGTCTATAAATTTGATTAATGCAGGGCAAAACTAAACAAATCAGATATAAAATACCTTAAAGCAGAAGAATTTTAGATTTGAAAAGACCCCAGAGATCCCCTATTCCAGCTCACTTATTTTATAGATGAGAAAGTTGATCCCAGAAATGTTAGACTACAGACTTCACAATGTCATAGAATTAGAAATGAGCAAGATTTAGAAAAAAGTTCATCTGTTCCAGCATACATCAGTTCTGAAAAAGGAAGCAAGAACATTTGTTTAATTTAAAGGGATCAGTTATTCAAAGATATAATCTCTTGGGAAATAAAGAGTACAAAAGTTACATACAACCCTATTTGGCACTCGTACTGTGGTTATCAACAATTTTAGTACTTAGAGTAAATTCAATGTGTAGCTATGCAAAGTGATAAGATCGCCCTGATGTGGAATCATGTTGTAAAAACTAAATGTTTATATTTTTGTTATATGTCTATTTTTATATATTCAAAAAGAACAAAGAAAAATTAGGAAATGCTTCATTTGTAAATATCTAGTTATCTTAGTAATACAGAATATTTATTTCAATGTTCATGATAAATTTACCACCATAGAAAATTACATTAAATAGTACCTCAATTATTCCATTTTCCCCCTGCATGTGCTTTGTCATAAGATATTAGCATACTCAGAATATTTCATAGTGTGATATGGAAATTATTGATATAAACTTAAATGATATGGTTTTTAAGTAAACCAAATTATTTTATTTAAATGTCCTTAAGGTCTATGTTTGACTCCAGCATAAGTCTGTAATACAATGGCAGGAGTCAGTTATGACTAGGCTATTGTTTTCTCTATTTGTGTTTCACATTAATCATGAGGAATACAATAATATCCTCATTTGCTAATGTAGATATTTTTTCTCTAAAGGAGCTGTTTTAAGATAACTTTAGTCTTCTTTTCTTCTCCCCTTTACCTCAGCACACTGAACAATATAAAACATGATGAAAGGCAAACAATACTATGTGGCTATATCTAACATATTCAAAAACCAAATAGGTAATTGTTATACTGCCTATATTCATATTATCCAAACAGAAAAATAGGAAACTAGTTAGATAGATGATAGATAAATGATAGACGATATAGAGATGATAGCTAGATAGATGATATAGATGATATGGATAGATAGAAGATAAATATACAGATATATCTATCTCTAAATGTCTTAGAAAGAGAGGAGGCAAGGGATGGAGGAGGGAGGGAAAAATATAGGGAGGAAAGAAGAGAGGGAGGAAGGAAATGAGAAGCTTTTAAATTCTAGGACAGGAGAATATTTTCTCTTACTCAGGGCAGTATCAATCTTTTATTCTTTTAAGTTTTTCAATCAGTTGAGTGAGTTTCACCTATAATGTTAGGAATAACAATCTGCTTTGTTTAGCCTAGGAACTTAAATGTTAACCTCAACCTGAAATCCCTCACATAAACTTCAAGAATACTTTCTGAGCAAGTTATCTGCATACATCATAGTCCAGTCAATACATAAAATTAACCATCATACTTCCCAAAAGCTAAATGTGGAATAGGAAGACAGGATACTTGGAAGTCAACAGATTGTAGATATAGGAGATATTTCCAATACCAGAGCCCACCAATGAATTTGCACTTAGGAATATATGTACTTTAAAAATTTCTATTCATACACTTCAGAAACTTATTTAAGATTCACCCTCTCTGAAGATTTAAATACAAATACCTTTGCTATCTCTTATTTCACACCATTCCTCAAGAACCCCAAGATGACTGAATTAGATTCATCTTTTATTGATCTATACAACTGTTTACAATTGCTTATTTATATTCAATTACCATTTTCAATTGCTGTTTATCTATCTCTCCAAGGCAATGAACATATTGATGAATGAATTCATTTATGTTTATATTGTTCACCTATACATTTCCAGTACCTAGTACATACATGCATTCAAATAAGGACTGCAGAAAATTGCTAATAACTATATGCTAAGATACCACACTATTATTAAATCACTATTTAATGATATTTTATAGACCCAGCAGGATACAGATCAATTGTAAAATAGCTTTCAAAAGAATTGGCTTTTGTGGGTTGGTAATAATTACTCTGCTGTCCAAAATTTA
Organism: Solenodon paradoxus; assembly: GCA_004363575.1. NCBI lineage: Eukaryota > Metazoa > Chordata > Mammalia > Eulipotyphla > Solenodontidae > Solenodon > Solenodon paradoxus. Next base: position 667,800 of record RJWH01000040.1, on the reverse strand, counting down.
AAGCACCTGAATTCTGAATATTATCAGAGCGTGAATAAAAGCTCCTAAGTTAACTCTACAACTATCACAGTCTTTACTCCTCTGCAATTATCTGTTTAACACTCATTCAAGGGAGAGTTTTTCTATTTTTTTGGTAACTAGTCAAATAGTAAATAAATATCTCAGATTTACGGGTCATATCATGCCTATGTGATATAACTATTCAACTCTGTCACTGCAGTGTTAAAACTGCTATCAGACAATGTTGTTTTCAAGCAAGGGGATGAAGAAGACATAATCAGTGAAATTTTATTTTTAAAATAGTAAGCAGTGGACAATAGTTAACCTATGGATTATATACAATATATTCTTTTAATAAAAAAGTGACATGAACAAAAAGTTACAAAGTTCTTCTGATTATGCTTATTCTACAAATTATAAAAATGTCAAAGTATATAAATAGCAATTATGAGATAGTTTTCCTAACTCCAGAAAGTAAATATTGCAAACATTGCCGCATCATATCCTTAATGAAACCATAAAATGTGGTTACTACCTCTATTGCTTTCATACTATTTTCTCCCTGTGCTTGCATCAGGTTGATAATACTAAGAAAGTGAGTGAAAGTAACTAGAAAGTAAGACTTGCCTCTCAAAGTTGAATTCATTGATCTACTCATGGTTAATATGAATATCTTCCCATGAGAGAAAATTAAGATATTACACTAAATTTGTAGCTGAATACTTCAAAATCACTCAAATGACAATTAAATTGCAATTTTAGCAATATTTGTTAATGAATAAAACTCTAATCAATTGAAATGTACCTGCTGGATAGATATGTGATAGCAGAAAGAAAATGGTTAGTGTTCCTACTGGACAACGTATTCCAGCATTATGTTCAGAGGAAAATGCTTAAATGTTGTTATTCTTTTTCCTACTCAACTGTAAAATTTCTATTGATTCATAAGAAATCCTATCACAACTTCAATTTTTTGCTTTGTGAGTATCTTCAGCAAGAGGCATAGACACATAAATTGCATTTGATTAATATTATGATCAGTCAGTAGCTTTTATTAATAAATGAAAATGAAAAAAGAACAAATGTTTAAAATAAAAAGAAAACCCCTGTTAAACTTTTTATTGCTTAATTTTTCTCACATTTGAATTAAAATATTCAGTTTCAATCACATGAAATTCCTGATTTGATCAAATATAGTGACAATATCATGCAATTTTATTTATCATCTAGGCAATCCTTGCGATATGCTTACATGATAGGTTTTAATCCCACTAGATACAAAAAGAAATGATGTTGAGCAAAAGGTGACTTTCCTAAGCCTACAAAGAGAGCCAGTGACAGGACTAAATAGTGAAAGTGTGTTAACTTCAGTGTAATTGATACAGAAAGTTAATTACACCAGGCACATTTCCAGTTATGAGTATATAAGAATAGGAAAATTAGGCTCTGTTTCTTCCCTTATAGGAGATTACTATCTTTCGTGTTTCATGAGCACTTTTAATTCCTGATTCCTATAGATCTCTGTAGAAAAAAATTATTCTAAATTTGCTATTTGTATCTAGGATTTGTCATATGAAGACACTTCTACCATTGTTAAACTCCATTGCCTAAGCTTGTTAATATATTATATTTTGATAGCAGGATTTATGGTAAAGCTGTTTATTCATCTTTCATAACTGACCTAAAGGGTAAAAAGTATCAACCAAAACTCTGCCCTAATAGATAGAAATCAAATTTGAAAATCGTTAACATTTTTCAATGTGAGAAATGTGTCATTTGTTGTAAAGTAGGGGGAGTCCATGCTGAATAACCCCTGTATTATCCTTTAACTCAACTTGCTATCCTTCCTTTCTCCTCTGTGTTTCTCAGAAGTTTCACCAGCAAGAACTATTTGGCTGTAGAGTAGAGCTGATAGGAAGCTTCAGCGAAGTTTTGAGATATTCATGCTATTTATTCCCTCAGAAACCTCCCACAGCCAGCAATCATTTGACAGTGGTTGTCTTGGCTGTCAAATCTTTTCCGGAAGTCCCATGTGAGGACAGTATTCTTTGAATTCCTATAACCGCTGCCTTCCATTGTTTTGTCAGGACAGGTATGGTTATAGCTTTATACTCTTTCTAAGTCCTGGATGCATCATTACTCTTGGTGATTCTCTTAACTCTGCCAATATCTCATCACTTCTTAACATGCTCTTTAATTGCTCGTCTGATCATAACATCTATTTCTTGCCAGAATTCTATTACAGAGGATTTTTTTTCTTTAAAATAGAACACAGAGAGTCCTCATATTGAGTTATTTTATAGTACTAACTCATCAAATTAAAAAAAAATGAAATGTATAAATAGAATTCTTTCTTATTAATTTACAGAGGAAGGTATTTCTCTCTCAAAAGAATATTTGGACTTGGAAATTCAGCTTTGTTATCATCCACCTTGAAATACAAATAAATATTATCAACAAATTCAGTTCATGATTTTCCTTTCAAACTTTAAAACACAAAAATTATTTTAAGATTTCTTTCACTTATTAATCTGTATAGTTGTGATAATTACCAGAATGATTGATAGGAGTAAGCACTCAACAATTTCTTTGTGGAAGGGAAGTATATGGTATGGGAAAATTAAAACAAAACAAAAAAAAAGGCATAGCTTAAATGCTGCCCATAGAGTCAAAGGACAACTAGCTGCTTTTACTTCGATAAAAGAACATTTATATTCTTAAATTTTCAAGTGAACATTTTTCCACAGATTATTCTGCTCAAAAATATTAATTCCCTTCTCTCTATAAAGACAAAATTATTTCCTAGTAGCTGTGAATCCAAATGAATGACCTATATCACAGTCATACCCTGTAAAGAAAAGTCAAGTACTCTGTAAAGAGATATAGTTATTATACAATAGGAAGTAGGAAATCTTGCAGATAATTAATCTTGCTATGTAATCACCTAAACCCTGAGAGGATGAGAAATCACTTCATGTAAAAGAACAGGACAAAGAAGAAACTAGAGAGAGGAAAACGACGGTAAGATTATCAAGTAACTATCAAGGTGACATTTTTATGATAGTGATGAGTATCTAGACACCAATATAATTGGCCTTTGTGCTTGAACTTATTGAAAATGAAGACTAAAGTGTAAGAAAAGCAAAAGACTTCTGTGATTTTCAAGGATACACAGTAGTTATTGAATTTTCTTACATATCTTATTTGAGAGAGGAACCTTAAAGTTAGAAGAGAAAAATTACGAGTATAGGAAAACATGTGGGAATATTATAGTGTTATTTAATTTATTCATATAAGATATATTTATTGATCATATCCATTGTGAGACACTACACAGACACTTGCTATATAAAGATTAAGGATACCATACACTTCATGGAGTAGACAAATGTGTAAAGAAAATTATAGTTCAAAAATAGAGATATTATCAAAAGAAAATAGCTATAGACTATTAAAGAGAGGTGACGTTGCTTTTAGGACAAAAACAGTAAGGAGAATTTTTTAGCAATCATAGAAGAATGCATAATTTTGAAGAAATAAAATACTTTACATTTCATTGTATCCAATGATGCATACTAGAAGGTAGAAAAGATAAAAAGAGAAGAGTAGATTAGGGTCAGATTATGAGTCATCAGAAGGCTATTTTTTTGTTTTTATTTAAAAGTGAATTTCCTTCATTGATCATGGACATGAAAAATTATAATCAAGTAGAAGGCAGAAGCAGTGTTCCATGTGAACTTAATTGTTTCCACCCCTAATGGGCTTATAAAATAATATCAAGTAGATGAAAGATCAAATCATCAAATCATATATATATACATATATATGTATATACATATATACACACACACACACACACACACAACTTGTGTCAGATCCAAAGCATAAACTATAGGTGTTTAGTTATAATTTCATTAATTTAATTTTCATATTACAGGCTCTGCCTGTTTCTATTCTTTTCTCTAGAAATTATCCTGCTTTTAATGAAATGAAACTATTTCTAATGGGACTAATCAGTCAGTAATTTTCTTCAGTTCTTCAACTCACATTTCTTATGTATTTCTCCTTTTTCTTCTCACATAAATATTTTTCCTCTTATTTATGTATATTGCCTATATATCTTAGAGAGTCATATTCTTATTCATTGAGTAATAAAAATAAATAATTTGCAGAAGTCAATTAGTTAAGAGTAGGAGAAACTGGACTAAGAGTTATCAGGAATTACATCTTTCACATATTTCAGTTGGTATGGCACATTCTACTCTATGGAAAATGAAAGTCTTCTGTTAATATGTTTTCCTTATAGTTTTACATGAACAAAAATAGAAGGAGAACATAAGGTACATGCATACATTTTGAAAGAATCTGAAAACTTCATGTGATAATACCAGCAAAAAAATTAGAATAGCGTTTGACTAGACATCAGTTATCAGTGTTAATAGATTTTAAAATCATTTGATTTCATGTGGTTTAGCGGACCTGGCCAGGTGATTTTGAAGACTGAAATTTCTTCAGAAAGTAATTAAACATGAGGGTTGGGGGATAATTCCAAATATATTAGGAATCAGACCTCGAGCAGTTTGTGTAGCTAAAATAGTTATGATGCAGGTAAATTCTTCCTTTCACTTAAACCACATAGGGTTGTTAATAATTTATTAAAGATTCTCAAATTTTCTTGTGTTAAATGAAATGAATGTTTTTCCTCATGCCTCATTTTACCTTAATCACAGGTATGTTAAAAAAGAAATTGAGAGTTATTACTGGAAATGTATAAAATTATATCTCCGATAACCTATCAATTTTTTAAGTTTTCTATTCATACATGAATAATATTAAGGCACATCTTGAGCATTACCTACACTCAATCATGTGTATGTATATATATATGTATTTATATATATATGTGTATATATGCTTTATTTGTAGTATTAACTAAGAAAATATTTTAAAGAGGTAGATGCCTCTTCTGAATGACACTTGTTCTTTTATACAATCTCAGGGCAATGAAAAAGTAGTTATGAGTTTCTATTGGTAATTCATTTTTGAAATTTTTATTTGATATCAGAAGGGCTCAAAAAGAAGAAAACAATGCTCCTACATTTTTTAATTGTCGTCTCGTATTCACTAACATTAAATAATACAGAAAAAGAAAAATCTTCTAGAAATGGGGAGAAAAAACATTTTACTAACCTAAAATGATATTCATTTAATGTTGATGCTAAAAGTTCCAAAAGGTGTTTTTCCCCCTTGAGAGTCCATTAGCATATTGACATTTTATTTGGGATATTGCAAATATATAATACATTAAGTTTTAATAATCTAATTTTTTTCAGGAATATTTTCTAAACATTTATCTAAATGTTTGGTAATTAATATATTTTAAAACAAACGATTTATTGATACTAAATAACTTAGCAAACTGTAGTTGGTGCTTAAACAATGTGGGGTTTAGAGGAAATGATTCCAGTGCCCCTAAATTTAATTACTAACAGCCTGATCTCGATCACTAGTTTCACCAATGACATCGCCAATCAGTATATATTTTGTATATGTATTCTAATCTGTATTTTTACAAAGCAGTAAGGTAGAGAAAAAGAAATATTAAGAAATTCATCAGGAGGAGAAAATACATTGACAGTACTGTACTATATTTATCAATACTGTATGTTTACATTGTTTGTTTATAATAAAACCTACCTGTAAGTGAACCCAGGTAGTTAAACCCCTGTTGTTCAAGGGCAACTGTGTTTTCATTACTACTACCAGTAACTTTCCTGCTAATATCTAGGTATGCCTAGATAGTAATAAATTACCATCTTTTTGTCCAACTAACTTCATCTCTAACTTAATTGGCAATCACAATTTTTATCACATGCAGATTTTTTAAATGCCCTTGTTATTTTGAATTGATATCCCCTAATAAATATTTTCACATGATAGAAAATTATGTCTCTGAGGCTTTACATCACACAACGCAATTCTACATAGCTATAAGGTTGATAATGACTATTATAACTGCAGTTGCATTTCCTCCCATTTATGGATCCATATTTTTAAATATTTAAAATGAAATTTTTATTAACTCAGTGTAGTGCTCTATCATTGATAATATTCTTATTGAGAAATAACACATTAATTATAATTCAAAATAGTTTAATATTTTGTGTTCTTTCCAAATGCCATTTCAGAGAATTACACAATGGAAAAATGTTCTCTTTTCTAATTATATCAATACTTTTGATGAAGGCATTAACAAATTATTTAAAAAACCAACAACTATATTTGCCAAAGTAATTCTTGGTAGAATGCTGCTTTCTTTAGAACTAAGAATTTTTATCTTTTGCTTGTATTTTTCATACTATCATATATTGACATAGAATTACATGAAAATGACAATACAAATTTGCAACTACAGTCATCATAAACAAAGTTTAATTCCAGTGATCATATAAAAATGGATAACATATAAAGGTTGCTAATACTTCGCACTTTCTTAGGTTAATCAAATCTTCTGACATTTTAGTTCATTTTACATATATTTACAACTCCTAACCTTGAGAAAACAACACTCCCTGCTTTCTTAAATTGTTGCTAGAGATTATAAAATATAAATTTTAACTTATTGACTGAAAATTAATCTATAAAATTTCATCCCTTTCATGCATCTATAAATCCTATAACAAAGTCCCTGAAAAGAAATGACTTAAAAGAACAGAAATTTATTATCCCATAGTTCTGAGAACTAGATGTAAAAAATTTAAGTGTCATGTTAGTTTTCCTAATGGTTTAATGGATAATACATTTTATATATCTCATAAACATATGGTAGCCAGCCATCCTTGGCTTATACATGTAGAACTATAATCCTTTGTCTTCACATGGCCATCATCTTACAAGAACACTAATTACAAAAGATCAGGACCCACTCTTCTCCAGCATGCCCTCGTCTTAACTAATTATATCTGCAATGACCCTTTTTCAGAGTAAAACACAGAATGCAGGTGAGTATCACTAAAAGCACCTTAGTAATTGAGATTTTTAAATATAAAGGTATTGCTGATAAAGTAAATACATGGTACTTGTGTTATTTTAGAGCATATTATAATAAGCACATTTGAAAATAAATTTACTAAATTGTTTTCCATAAATGACAAGTGCATTCAGACTTTTTTTTATTTTTAAATGATTCTGTTGTTAAATATCTAAGGAAATTAGTGTATCTTATTCATGCACTTTGAATAATTAAATTTTATATAGAATGTTTTGAGAAATATTTTAGTAAGGGATTTTTAAAATATTCCCTTGTACCCAGCATTCTCAAATATTTTTATACCATAAAATACAGTTTTGACTAGTCATTTCATTTATCACAGAAATGGTGTTTTGTTGAAGGATATTGGAAATACTGTTTTACATAAAAATCATAACACAGTATATATATATTCAACAAAATGGATATTTCATAACTACTGTAATAAAATCTAGTTATTTATTATATAGACTTGTAACAATATAAATAAACTTATTATTATAGGCAAGTGAATTAATTCAATATATACAATTCCTTTGAGCAATGGCTTTCTTTCCTGGAATTTAATATTTTAAAGTATCTTTCATTTCAGAAAAGCTTGAAAATTGTATTTGTGTCTTTATTCTTAATATACTTTGTCAGTTTCTACCTCAATTGTTATCATTTCTTATCCTGGTAGCACTCACTCTCACACCCTACAACCAAGCATGATAAAGAATTTCTTTAAGGCATATTAAAAGCATATAGTAATAACCTTAAATGGGGCAAACTAATTCCTTACAAATCTATATTTAAGATGAATCTGTAATAAGAGCAGGAAATCAGGTCATTTGGAAATGAATAATGCAATAGGAAATAGCCTCAATATATACTAGCCAATGTCATATATTTTATAAAGCGACAATCTTTCACATTCTTAATATGGCAGATTAAAAATGGCAATTAATCCCCACAATATTTTCTTCTCTCATGTCACCACAGTAGTCAATTTCCAGTGAATTTCTAGGTACAGTCCATGGAATAAAATAATAGTTACCTTTGGATAAATTCATTTATTTAGAAGTATTATAAGATTGTAATGATTTGGGTAATGCATTTCAAAGAGAATAAATATAGAAAATGAACACTAATGATTATGAAACTAATCCCTTCAATTAAAACAAAATGCACTATAGGAATACCTAATAAATTGAATACTAGGTAAAATATGTTATAATCCAATTAAATCTCAGCAAGATTTGCTGAGGCAATGATAGTATTTATTTTCTTCGAAAACAAACTGTTACTAAATCGGAACTAAACTTGAATATAATATACTAATTCTGAACTGTATCTACATGTAACAGTTACAATATACAAATAAAACTTAACTGAACAACTGAACTTTTCTAAAGTCTCTGTTTAGCAGGAACACCATATCACCTAAAAATGTATTGAAAGTGTTAATGTTCAACAGTAAGTGTGTGTGTAAAAAAAAAAGCTTCTTAAGCATAGAAATATTTATAAGCATTACTTATTCCCCTTCATCTCAAATTTTTAAACTAATCCAGCAATTTAACATAGACATATTATGTTTATTCTGATATGATTCCTGGCTATTCTAAATGTAAGAATATTTGCAATTATGTCTTAGTATAATATCGATAGGTACACATACACCAAGTAGTCAGCATTTCATGAATATGACTTAATATTTGAATTTTCTAATGACTTACAATTGTATAGTCTTCCCTTACAAATTCTCTAATGACTAGTCATTACCTATTGTATATGGGTCAGAGAAAAAGACAAAAGGCAAGTTATTTAAGTATGTATGGTGAACTAAGAAACTGTTCATCAGACAGATCTTCATGTTGTTTACCTTCTAACTGGATGGTGCTTTAAAGGATACTCATAAAAACAACATAGTCCCAATTGCTTAGCTTTATTTTGGCCTCTTACCATAGCTGTTCCCTCTCCGAAGATCTCTTTGAGGTTGAGGTCATGGGGTGGTTTTTCCACATCGTCCTCTAGATATTTTATGGTTTGGGTTCTTGTATCCAGGTCTTTGACTCGTTCTGAGTTAGTTTTTGTGTACAGTAATAATGAGTATTTCAGTTTTTTTGTTTTTTTGCAGATGACTTTCCAGTTTTCCCAGCACTGTTTGTTAAATAGACTTTTCTTACTTCATTGCATGCTCATAGCACCTTTGTCATAGATTAACTGTCCATATATTTGTGACTTTATTTCTGGGCTCTCAATATGATTCAACTGATAGTGTATCTGTTTTTGTTCCAATACCAAACTGTTTTGATAATTATTACTCTGTAATATTGTTGGAGGTCAGAGAGTATGATTTCTTTCACTCTTTTTTTTTTTCCTCTTAAGATAGTGTTGGCTCATTAAGACCTTTTGTGATTCCATACAAACTTCAGTATTATTTTTTCATTTCCTTAAAGAATATCCCTGGGATTTTGATGGAAATTGCATTAAACCTATATATTGCTTTGGGTAGAATGGCCATTTTTGCTATGTCAATTCTTCCAATCCATGAACATGAACTATTTTTCCATCTCTTTGTGTATTCTTCTGTTTCTTTTGTTAAGGTCTTGTAGTTTTTATTATAGAGGTCTTCCCCCTCCTTTGCTAACTTTATTCCCAGGTATTTGATCTTTTTTGCTGGTAGCATGAAATGAAATTCTTTCTTAGTTTCTTTTTCCTCTACTTCAATGTTTGTACATGGGAATGACACTGAATTTTATGTGTTGATTTTATACCCTGCCATATAGCTATATTCATTTATTTTAAACAAGTTTTTCATGAGTCTTTAGGGTTTCTGGTAAAATATCATATCATTTGCAAATAATGATAGTTTTATTTCTTCTTTTCCAATCTGCATCCTTTAATGTGCTTTTCTTGCCTTACTACTCTGGTCAACAATTTCAGGACTATGTAGAGTACTAGTGATGATAGTGAACAACCTTTTCTTGTTCCAGATCTTAGGGGAAAGATTGTCATTTTTTCACCATTGATTATAATGCTGACTATGGGTTTGTCATATATTGCTTTTATTATGTTGAAGTATGTGACTTCTATTCCTATTTGGCAAGAATCTTAAACATGAATGCATATTGAATCTTGTCAAATGATTTTTCTGCATCTATTGAGATGATCATATGATCTCTCATTTTCAGATTGTTCATGTGTTGTATTACATTGATTAATTTATTTGCATATGTTGAAACATCTTGCATCACTGGAATAAAACCCACTTTATTGTGGTGTATAATCTTTTTGATTTGCTGTGTTGTGCTATCATTACCAGGATTTTGTTGAGGATTTTTGAATCAATATTCATCATTGATATTGTTTTATAGTTTTCTTTTTTGTGCTATCTTTGTCAAATTTTGGGATCATGGTAATATTGACCTCATAAAATGTATGTAGGAGTTTTCCTTCTTCTTCAGCTTTGTGGAAGAGTTTAAGGTGGATGGAGATTAGCTCTCTTTTGAATATTTGATAGAATTCACTAGTGAAGTCATCTGAACTTGTGCTTTTGTTTTTAGCAAGATTTTTATTACTATTATTATTGCTTCAATTTCTCCACTAGTGAGTGGTCTGTTTAAGTTGTCTGTCTCCTCCTGGTTCAGTTTTGGCAGTTTGTAAGATTCTAGAAATCTGTTCTTCATGATTGACAAATTTGTTAGCCTATAAGTGTCATAAGTCTCGCATTATCAATAGTATTTCTGTGAAGTCAATTGTAATCTCACTTCTTTCATTTCTGATTTTTGCATTAAGATTTTCTCTCATTTTATTAGTGGGTCTGACCAGGGGAGTATTAATTTTATTTTTCAAAGAACCAACTTTTGTTTTTGATTTCACTTATTTCTACCTTAATTTTTATAATTCCCTTCTTTGCTGATGTTCAGTTTTAATTGTTCATCTCTTTCTATTTCCTTCAGTTTCTGGTCAGAGATTTAAATTTTGCTCTCTTGTTTTTTTGATGTATCCTTTATAGTTATAAAGTTTCCTCTCAGAATATATTCACACAACATATATCAGTTAGAGCTTAATCTCCAAAATATCTTAAGAGCTCACACACCTAAATAATAAAAATATAAATGACCCAGTCAAAAAAATGGACAAGGGAACTAGAATCCTATCTGTAGAAGATACACAAATGGCCTGTAAATAGCTAAAAAATGTTCTATATCACTCATCATCCGAGAAATGCAAATTAAAATTACAATGAGAAATCAATTCACTATAATGTGAAGACCTATATTAAAAAAAAAAACTAGAAATAAAAGGTATTGGAATGGGTGTGTAGAAATGAACCATCCTACTACATTGTTGATGACAATATAAATTGGTGTACCCTCTTTGGAAAACATTTATTGAGATCCCTCAAGCAAAGATGGTTCTGCCATTTGATCCAGCATATACCCAGAAGATACAAAATCTCTAATCAGAAAAAAATTATCCACACCCTTATGTTCATAGCAGCAAAGTTCACAACAGTCAAGATATGGAAGCAACCTAAATGCCCATAAACAGATGACTAAATAATGAAACAGTGTCTCTTGCAGCAATCTGGATGGAACTGGAGGGTATCACGTTAAGTGAAATAAATCATAAAGAAAAAGAGAATACAGGATGGTTTTGCTCATATGTGGACTATAATTAAATAACACAAATAAACATATAAACCTCAGCAAAAACTCACAGGACACACGTGATGGCTGCCAGGGGCATGTGATAGTGGTGGGAAAGAGAGGGGAAATGGTGGGGATAACAGACACTAACTCCAATGGAGGATGTGGTGTGAAATACAGATTAAGATATAATGTCAACATTATAAAATTAATGCACTATTGTGAACAAAATATTTAATAAATATCAATAAAACATTGTCAATGGATCAAGGCTCAGAAAATTAATTTCTGAAAAATTATTTAATAACCAAATACAATCATCTAACACATTTCTTTTATCTTTAATCAATAACTGATCCTTCTTGTCTAGGAAACTACAAAGGAGGTCTGACACTAAATGACTTTATATAATTCAATTAATTAGTAAAACATATATATAGCATAGGTAGTTAATGTAGTTGTCACCAAAAGACCTAGATTCACATATTGACAACAATACTGAATGATGAATTTTGTGTTTTGTGTTTGCATCCATCTCCATCAGACCAGCAATATAAAAACATTAAATATGTATTTTGAACTAAAGGAAATATTGCCTGCTTGTACCCCATATCTGAAATAAAATACACATTTTGAATATGTTGTGTTGTGGGTAAATGAGACACAAGAATCCTTATCTCACCTTTAATTCAACTAGTCATTTTTTATTGACCGATGTAGAATTTAGGCAAATGGAACAAATGTTCTATAGCCAGTATCTTCCCAAGACAGATAGTCCATATGTAGAAATCCCTGAATAGCTATAAGGATAAGGAAATATCTAAATAATTGATATTATCAACTTAATAAAAACCATTTCAAAAACTCAAGCTCAAAGAGGTTACAAATAAGACCATTTTAGTATTGCCCCTTTCCATTTCTTTAAAATACATTTGATAATATATTATGTGTTTATAAGATATGCAAAATAAAGAAGAACAATTCTCTTACAAACCATGGGAGAGGACGAAAATAATTACAGTATTACAAGTTTCTCACATTGTTCATAAAGTTGAACAATATTTGAAGATCAATCAGAACAAGCTAAACATGCACAGTATATTTTTCACATCACTTAAAAACAATACTAAAATAGATGACTAAAATTCAGAAAAAGTAAAAAAGAAGTATTATACACAAATGTATATGTGTATGTAATAGTGTAACATATATATTATCACCTGATCATTGTATATTTATATGCAAATATATGCATACTGTGTAAAAATGTACATTATATACATGTGTATGTATACATATACACATAGATTTATATATACAAATTGACCTATGTATATATAATTCCACTTTAGGATATAAAAATCTTTGGGGGTCATTATCCTTCCTATTCTATACACACACATACACACACACACATATATATATGTGTGTGTGCATATGTATTTATATATATGTATTTGTGTCTATGTACTGTACATAAACACATAATATATATACACATGAGTATATACATACATATAAAAAGAAAGATACAACATAACATTAATAGTAAGTGGATTTTGTTTCTGAATTCAATATTCTCAGCAACATTAAGTAGGAATGTAGAAACTGACAAGCTCATCTAGATATATTTGAAAATGCAAAGAAACTAGAAAAGTCAAAGCAATATTAAAATTTAAGACAATGTTGGAGGAATTATAGCACTAGGCTTTTGCAAATAACAGGCTATAATATTCAATATTGGGTTGTAGTGACACAAGGATAGACAAATTTGAGCGGTGGAATAGAATTATATGCTATTTAATACTTTAAGTTCAATGCTAAGGATATTAGTCATTACCCTTCATGATAAAAGATATTCAAGTTATAGAATAAAATTTCAAATATAATTACCATGAATAGTAGACACAAAATAAACTATAGTGTGTACATAATATCAGATTTCAAACAAACTATTGAAAGAATGATGCATATCTATAACCAGAAATACTATTTGGTATGTGAAAGCATATTTCAAAAGAATAATCAATACAACATGAACACAATTATATAACCTTTGGACTTGTCATGTGTATGAACTCATTGTGTTTCAAGGATGTTAATAAAGAGCTATAAGAGGTTAATTTAACTTAGCATGGTGAGGTTTCTGATGAAATTTTATTCCATTTTATAATTTTTGCTTTGCTTGAACATTTTAAGTACATATTGTTTTATAAATGGAAAAAAATGGAAATGGTTTTCAACATGGGTAAAATCTAATGCTTTAGCCATATGTTTTAAAATAGATAGATTTTTAAAATGTGTATAAATATCGTAAGTTGTTATGAACCAGGCAGAAGGTATTTCAACTATTTCTGACACCATAGAATCAGTTTGACCAGAATATATCTGACAAAGATAGAACTAGGTCATGTTGCACCTGAGCTGGCTGGAAATCAGCTGAATTGAAGTCTTCTTCCAAAGCAGATGAAAGAAACTACAAATAAAACTTTAAATTATAACATATTTTGTCTAAAGGAAAGCAAGAAAACTATTCTATCCAAAGGGAAAAGGAACAATATTCATAAGGACCAAGTTTCGGAGAATAATTTAATTAAAAATATATTTCAGAGTATATCATTTATAAAATTTCAGTATCTTTTTAATCTGAAATTTTATTTTGAAACACAAAATATTAAACTAAGTACACATGCAAGCAAAATTCTTATTACAAATTCCGTACTTTTAGGTGAAATGTGTACACTCCGCTCTAAACTCTCTGTCATTTCTATAACTGATGGATGTAGATTTTGTTTCACTATTGAATAGTTAGTATAATTAATAAGCACTATTTTTATATAGAGGGAGAATATACCAAAACTTACTCAGGTTTTTTACGTTTTTTGTTTCTTACAAGGTTGTGGGTGGACAGTGCCCAACTTTTTAGGTAAAGTATGGTAGAAAATGATTTTAGTAGTGGTAAGCACACCACAAGCAATTTAGTAGGTACTCCTAAAGCCAAGCTTGTCTTAAAAGATTGGGAAGGGTCATTTTAGGTTGTCGATAACAGGAAATCATACAGAGGTGGAATAAAAGTGGTTGCAATTTATCTTCCTTAATTAGAAACAGAAACATTTGGATTTTTAGTAAAAATACTCAGTAAAATTTGCATTTTGAATATGCTTTGTTGTGTGTAAATGAAACACAAGCATTCTCATCTCTCCTTTAGCACAACTAGTCATTTTTATTGAGAAATGTAGAATCTAGACAAATTGAACAAATATTCTATAGCCAATATCTTCCCAAAACGAATAGTTCATATATAGAAATTTTCGAGTATCCATAAAAATAAGGAAGTATCTAAATAATTAAGACCATCACCTTAATAAAAATCATTCAAAAAGACAAGTCCAAAATCCATATTGTATATCATATTGTCCACAAAAATTAAAATAATTTGTCAAAGTCCTTCTTTATGAATACATAATGCACTTAAAACTCTCATATAACATTTTATGGGAAACATTCTGGCTAAGTCATAAAATAGAAGAAACTTTTCAAATACAGTTTTGTGCGAAAAAAAAAAAGGATCCTTATGTTCTCAAATTTCTTTATAGAGATAAATGATATGTGAAGTAACCACACTCTAGGAAAACTGAAAGCTGAAGCTAAGGCTGTAAGAGGTAAGAAATCTTATTTGAATTAAAGATGATAGGTTACAAAACTTTTATTAAGCTCATATTTCATCTCTATTCAGAAAACCAGATTAATGTCAGATCACAGGTCCTGAATGAAGATGTCTTAATTAAGTGCAAAATAAGATTAAAGAGCATAATAACATTTACTCTGGTCTTTCCTAATCTGTGGTGCCAAAAGTATCTGCTATATTTTTACCTTAATTCACTCAAATAAAAGTTATGTCAATAAATATGAATTGGAAAACAGATCTTGCTAATATCCTTTCATTTATCATTGAGTTAAAACTATTCAACTAATGGCATTGTGAGTGAAATAACAAAATGTATACATTGAAAAAAGGAGATGAAATGAAAAATTCAAATATAAGAATGAGGTAATTCTTACTAAACACCCTATAAGAATAAACTATTAACCCTTATTCTTATGATAGTCATTATTCTTGCTGTTTCCAAATTTCAAATTAATATAAGTATACTACTTTTTTTGCTTTTTCTTTAATACATGTGTTTTGATCAATAAAATATAATTGTACAAAAACTGAAAAGTATGCGGCTGTGTTCTAGTCAAAAAATTCACTTTAGCAAATTTTTCAAGTGTTGAAAAGTCAATGACTTCAGGGAAATATAAGCCTTGTATGTCTAATGTAATCTTAGGTCTAATGTAGTCATTATCAATGATTTCCCTCCATCTTTCTACTTGCTCACTCAGACCAGAGTCATGAATTCTTTGGATGGTACGGACAACTTTGAATTTTGGGGTCCTTTCTCACGATGATCCTGCACAATGTTTAAAATATTTTTGTTCTTTCTACATTTAGCAGCACTATATTTCAGCATTTCCTGAATCATGTCACTTGATTTTTATAATCAAAAGCACTAAATTATAAAAACTCTTGAATGTTAACATATTCATTTGAAAACTTAAAAAAAATTTATTTCCAAATATTCTTCCAAAAATAAGTTATGTAGTATTGTCTATATATTTAGTCTTCTCTCTGTCTATATATGCAGATATATATATATATACATATATAATATAGATATATCTATAATATATCTATAATATATATACATTATATATTTTAGATATATTATATATATATATATATATATATATATATATATAATAGACCTCCAGGGTGTTTTGGACGAAACTGAGATAACTAAAATTCATAGATAATAAATCAACAAGAATATGTGTTCATACATGTCTCTTTCAAGATATCACAAATATAATTATATTATCAGTAAATAATAACATATACTAGGTAGTACATTTCTTTTATTTAAAAAAATAGGAAATTTAAAGAATCTAAGGAAGCTAACACTCCTTCTACAATAGATGCATCTTCTATGTGTATTGAGTATTATCTTAAATGAACTCATTACAAGAGATCTAGCCTGTTACACAAACAACTTGTCTCCTAATTTTCCTCATTTTTCCCACTTTACCTATGACACAAAGCGAATAACCAGTAAATTCTTCTCAACAGGAGGATTTTATTTTTCCACTATTTTCCAGAACCACCTGCAAATGATGCTATAGTGACGTAATCACTCAGTTTGGTTTGAGATGGCATATGGTATAAATTCATTTTAAACTAGGACTATCATTTTTCCTCAACCATTAATTGGTCAGAGGTCATGAATCTGGTTGACAGAGAATATATAAAAGCATTTGAACTAGGTGCCATGTAAGTTTGCTACCTACTTGTTCAATTAACTTGCATTTTCTGAGCCAATCTTAGCCTGTTACTTATGTATAATTTCCATGTTCTAATGAAATCCCATTATATACATTGTATTTTATGGTTTGATGAGTTATGTATATCCAATTCATGATGAGAATTTGTGTTGCATAGTCATTTGGTTCTCCCTGATGAATCATGCAAATTTATTGGAGCTCTACATCACTAGCCAGATGTTTTCAATAGAAATTAATGGTAGGTAACAGAGAGCTTGGGTTTACTCCAAAACCTAAAGGCTTGCACCATGTTTCTCTATCAAGACTCCAGAGTTACAATAGGGCATCTCTGTCTGTCCCAGACACTTCCACTATCAATGTGCCTAAAAGGAAAAGAGGTCCAAGTGATTTGGCAACATGTCCCACAGATCAGGGCTTCTTTAAAATGGATAGTCTTATAAACTGCCATAAAATGACTGAAGCAGTTTTCCCTAACAGGCTATTTGTAGCCAAAATTCAAAGAAGCCCTGCATTTGTTCTTTACTTTAGTAGATATATTCCAACATGTCTCAGACCATACCAACTTCATTGATTGTTTTGACCACCAAATAGCCATCTCTTCTACACTCTACCATCAACATCTTAATTAAATATGCTAAATACTTGTAACTTCTTCCTTTCCAGGTCTAATTAACACTATCATTATAGTGTTATCAAATTTATCAGCTTGGTCTTGTGAAAAATTTGAAGACAATCAAGGTGTCTAGACTATATTCTGACACAGAGTAATGTTACCCAGTGGTCACAACAAGGGTAAATAAACTTGTGAAATCCTTTTTATTTTTCTTTTCTGATTGGGGAGGGAAATAAAATTATTTCCCAGATCAAAATCTTTATGGGGATATATTGCTGTTCCTCAATTAAACATAAGCATTGGGAATCACAGCAACAATAAGCATCAGCATGTCATTGTTTCAGGATCGCCTACTCTCATTTTCTATGATATTTTCTGTGATCGCCTTGATCTCTACCCTGGGTAAGCAAGGTAATATGGTTCGTGGTAACTGTACCCGCATTTGCATCTTTCAAATCTTGCTGGTGGTATTAAATGTATATAATAATACCAAAAGTTGGGATTATTTTTGGTTTACAATTGGAAGGTCATTGGTGTGGGGGTTGGGGAGGGGAATTCCATTTGTTTCATATTCCCGCCTCTAAAATCCCTTCCATGCTTCTGGGAGTCCTATAGGAAGCCTCCCTGTCACTAAGTATGTCTATTTATATTATTTATTCTGATACTGATCAAAAAACCAAAAAATGCAACTATGGCATCACTATAATAGTAAAACTTATGCAAAACGAGATTTCATCCATTGCTTAAAGTCCTTTAAGCATCCTTCTGAAGTTGGATCAAAATAGTGAATAAAGTCTTGAAGGGTTATCATCATTTCAGAGTCCAATCAAACAACCCACAAAATATCTGAACATTATTCACCCCTAAGGTCACAATCAATCTAATAATCAGCTATTGATGCCATTGAATATGGCTTACTGGAAGGTTCACAGAGACATTCTTATGGATTCATTGCAACGTTCTTACTCAAAGAGATAGAATCTCCCCATCATTTGAAGAGCTCAGTCTTTGCCAGTTTGGGTCTTGGGTTGAACATTGAATGTCCACTGCAGTGTGCTACCTCCATATAGGTTTCTTCTACCAGAACTGGATTTCCAATAAATGTCAAATATGCACCTTAACCAGATGTTCAACTATTTTATATCTAGGGGCCCTGTAATCATCTAAATATCACTACAAATTCTTGCATATCAAAACTCCAGTCACCATTATTGTGGTCATTGTTCCCATCTTATCTCTGAATATAAATAGCAACTGACTGGCTTTGACTTCCATCATCCCATTCTCACTGAAACAGGAAAATCCAATTGCACTGCTGCATGCCCACATCATCTTTACTAGGATATTTACCTAGGATATTTATTGTAGAAATTTTCAAGAAAGCTGGTGTCATACTCAGTCAAATAATTTCTTAAAGAAGTGGCGGTTTGTTACAGCTACACAGGATTGTAGACTTTAAGCCAAAAAACAAACAAACAAAAAAAAACTTTTGTTTTTAGTAGTCCATTACCAACAAATAATAATTATCACTTACATTCATTGATTGGTTAAGAATAATTTATGCAATCACAAAAGAATTAAATGCTTAACCCAGCAAACAATGACATGTTGTGCATGTAAAGATAGAAGGAATTTGGAAGAGGGGTTCTAATTTATCTGAAAATACAGGCTAACTCAATGGAATCTTTATTCTATATTTTAGGACATTGGTAATTAAAGTTATACACATCACTGAAATTACTCAAGGATACCCTGACATAGTCATAATACTGAATATGAAAAAACAAGATTAGTTCTTAATTAGAAATATCATTATTTTGGACAAATTTAGGGAATAAGAATTCCTATTTATGAAATCTATCCAGAAAATTGAAGATTAATCCCTTGAATGATATATATCTGAATGGAACTTTCCCTAAAAAGCATTACAAGTTTCCTTGTTTTCTTACATAGTGTGTTGAACATAATCCAAATGTTTATTTGTGGTTCTGAGTAATAATGCATAAAATTGTAATTTTTACACAGCTGAGGTTTTCAAATGTGATTCTCAGATCCGTAGCATCAGCAACTGGGAAATTATTGAAATGTTAAATCTTAGGTTTCACACCAAATCAACTAACTAGAATTCTCCAGATGCTCTTGATGCCCACTAATGCTGGAGAATACTGATCTATTGAGCTGTTTTTGTCTGTACTAAAGCATATGCTTTAGGGTTAGCCACACTTAGATTTAAGTCTAGCTCTTGTCAAAAATATATCATTGCAAAGTACAAAATTGCTTTGGGAAAGAAATGTACACACAAAAATGTTGTTGTTCCTGAATTATTCAATAAGAATTGGGCAGATATCAATAAAGAAGAATAGGAACATTAAAAAATATCTTGAGAAGCTTGATTTTTAAGTATAGTGCAGTAAAGAAGGAATAAATTCAAACCAAAATAAATTGCAGAATTAGAAATGTTCTTTTACTACATCTTTCCATTTTCGAAATCCTGAGAAACACAAAATTAAATAAAGAGAAATTATTTTGTAGCATTCAACACTTTTAATTAGGTTTTCCCCGAGGCTTGCAGAGTTAAAAAGGAATCTAGCAAGCAAGTATAAAACTGAATTTTTATCCATACATGGAAATAGAAAGATGTGTTAGATCTCAATGGTGAGAAGATATTGAAATCATTTGAAATAAAAATGAAGGAGATACTTCTATTTAGATTATCCACTATCATTAAATGCCAAGAGAAAAGCCTTCCCACTAGCAATACTAAGACTTAGAATATATTAGATTTTATATCAGCTATCCAATAAATATAGCCAGCAATACATTCATTAACCATTCACATTCAATATGCAGATTTTCTTTTCTAGTTGATATTGTTATCTTCTATTTTGAAGAAGAGTAAACAAAACAAAACATCAAGAAGCAGCTAACTAGGGAGGTGAAAATTGCAAATATTATATTAGCATTCCTACCTTTGACTCCACGAAAATAGTAAGACCAGACTCCATTGCCATTAAATGTTTGGCACAACTCAACCTTAAAAGAGGTCTTATATTTAAATCTACTTAAAAGAACAAATAACTATTACTTAAGGCAGATCACTCTTCATTTTTGTCTCTCATCCTCATTTAACTTTTCAGAGGTCTTGTCCCATAAATTGTTCAATCTTCACTAGAGAATCCCTATTTCTTATCTGGTATACTTAGTATCAAAAATCACACATATTTAAGGAGGCTTTGCTTGGTCTAATAACAGTCCAATTTCATTTCTTTTAACACTGCTCCTAAAAATATGACTTCAATCTTATTGATAAATTTTCCTAAAGTCCCTTTCACTTCTCGATCATTGCAATCAATCACCAATCAACAGAAATTCATTGAAATCTTTTTCTAATCATTAACTGAAGTTCCATTTTCCTATAGTAACAAATAGTCCGCAATACTCAGTGTCTTGAATTAACAGTAGTTTAATTCTCACATAAAATTGGAAGAGTCTCAAAGTGATAGAGATTTACACATTTAAAAGTTCCCTTCTCAGCACGATCTTTTCTAATGAGAAAAGAAGAGAGCAATTTTAATTTCACTGGAAAGTTTTAGTTCATCAATCAAGAAGTGTGACTTTAGCTCACTCTTTTGTTGGACAAAGCAAGTGACACCTTATATAAATGATAGATATGAACTAAAAAGTTTTAAACCAAAAGTAGAACATGATTATTTTAAAAATTCAACTTACATGATAAAAAAACAACAACAATCAACACCTAAAATTAAAAAACTAACTCTTAGAAAATCATGTTCTACTGAAAATGTTAAGGATATGACTATATCATCTTTTGCTAATATCTCATAAATATTAAGAATTCAGAAATGTGACATAGAAGACTCTTTGAGACTTTCATATGTCATTAATCTAATAAGGAGTCATAAGGAAATTTGGGGTATTATGCCTCAGTTAATTCAACAAAAGACAAAGTAGAAATGGTATTACCTAAGAAAGATTTTGTTTTGTTTTGTTTTGTTTAATGACATAGATCCCTATGATATACTAGGAGATGAACAAAGTTATCAAGAATTATACAGCATCAGAAATACTGCCACCTTGGATTGAAAAAGACATAATATACAATAAAAGAAAATCTTTAGACTCCACATTCTGCTTTGTAGAAAAACAGGATGAAAAATCTATTCATCTACAAACACCTACTCTCACGAAAAATAGGGGTGACATGTATGAGGCTGAAATCAAGAGCCAATGGAGAATTATTATCAGGCCTTAAATCCTAATGAGGTTTTCACAACTGGATTTTAAAATTGCTTGGCATCAGTGACTCCAGTTTTCCTTTCATTTTCTCCTCTTTCTTTGAATGTGAAGTCTATAATTAATTTCCTATTTCTATAATTATTTTTCTATGTCTACCTGTTGCAATTTGAGAACAACCTGTTTCTTCAGTTTCAGAAGTTCAAAGGTAGAAATTTGATTCAGAATAGATTAGACCCAGAGCCAACTCATAACTAATTAAGAGGATTAAGATTTTGAAATTTGGAACTTAAAAACTGGTAAGATTTATTTAATATTTTATACTTTGATTTGGTTTTATAGTAGGATAAGATCTCTGGGCACCTTGTTTTGGAGAGAATGTATTTTGCATTTTATATGAATGAAAATCTTTGGGGGCCAGATTATGGACTACAATAGGCTTTGTAATGAACTCACCCCCTTAAAAATATCTACACACTAATCCTGGAATCAGAGACTATGTTACTTCGCATGAAAAAAAAGGATTTAAAGAATATAATTACCTAAAAATAAAGAAACTATCCTAAAATTTCAATTAAACTCAATATAATTACATAGACTAAAAACATGTAAGAACAGAAGGCAGAAAATCTGTGAAAATGGAATAAGTCTCTGGAAAGATTCAGTGTAGGAGGGCTAGACCTTATTTGCTTGCTTTGACAATGGTGGAAAGAACTCATGAATCAGGGACTGAAAGCCATCTCTCTTTAGCAGTTAACACAGTCTTCAACTGCCTGCCAGCCAGGAAATAGAATCTTGGTCCTACAGCAACATGGCACTGAATTTCACAAACAGTTTGAATGAGTAAAGAAATTAATTCACCCCTAAAGCTCAGAAAGGATCGGAGCTCTGCCAAAATCTAAATTTTAGACTGGTGACAACCATACACAGATAGTCACCTACAGAACTGTGATGCAATACTCTTGTGATGTTGAAGTGGTGGTTTGTGGTAATTTGTCCATCACAGTAATAGGAAAAACAACATATATATATATATATATATATATATATATATATATATATATATATATGCTGTTTTCAGATCACTTTTAGTAAATCATTTGTTACTTGTACATAATGAATTGTATTTTTATTATATCTTTTACTATATATATTTTTACTATTTACTATATATTATAGTGAAAGTGTCTACTCTGAGAGTAACAGAAACTTTTTAATAGAATCATTGAAGAAGTACTTTCCTCAGAAGAAAAACATTAATCACATTGCATTTAGGGTTACAGAGAAGCTATCATAAATTATCTAACACTTGACCTCCTCTCATAATTTCCTTTCTCAAAGAAATATGACTTCAGCAAATGAGCTTCTTATCTTCAATTAACTAAATTGCTTCACATTTTTTGCTTCCTAGAGAGGTACATTGTTAAGGGAGGCATATTTACAAAACGATTGTAGAAAGAATAAATTTCCTGAGTTGGTCAAAAATATCACAAGAAAAAATTTCACTATATGAACAAGCGATTTTTGAAAACAAATTTTTTCATCATGGTGTATAATTGTGTTTTATCTTAATTTATTTGAAGATATTTGAAATCCATTTGTATCAACTTATTTTAATAAATATTAAAACTGTGTGATATTATTTCACTCAGAAGAAATAAAAGTGCAGGATTATAAACTGTAACTTAATCTTTCTGATAACTCCCCTATGTATCTTTTTAGAGGTATTTTCTTTTTATTATTACATAGAACTGGAAGACAAAAGGCCAGCAGCAATCCGTCACTAGTGTGAGAAAAATCCAGTAACAAGAGAACTGTAATAAAATCAATGCAGGAAAGTCTGAGAGCTTTATTATACAGAAATAAAAATTAAAAAATGGGCTAGGGAAAGATAAGAGTTATCTACTTTAGTAAGCAAAATATGGTCACAATTGACAAGTCAAGATATAAATCCACATGGAGAATTAACCTCAAATTTAACTAACAAATAGAGAATTGAAAAAGTTTACACAAGTGGAATAGATATTAAAAAAGCTTGTCTTCATTCTGAAGCAAAATAATAGCTGGTCTGCAATGCTTTCACAAAGAATATGTTTTTAAAGTGTCATCTTAAGTGACAGTTGGACAGCAAACATGCATATTCAAATTAACCCTTTTTAGAATGCATTCTTTCAATATACTTATATTTTTAATTAATTTTATGCATACCTTTATGTATGTTGAAGATGTTATCTCATATTTTGTCAAACAAATGGGTTTAAAAATGCACAGCTCACTTTTCATTTTGTTTTTTAAGGAGGAAGAAAACAGGCAGGAATCAAGGCAAGCAGGTAGGCCAAATAGAGAGAAGTAGAGGCAGCATATATTGATATACTTATTTGCTTATTTTGGTTGCTCCCTCTATCTTAGGACCCAAACCCTGGTCCTTGTGCTTATGTGGACTATGCTGGAGCCAGAGACTTAATGTCTAAGCCACCAGGCTATGCCATAAAATGCATAGTTGATTAAAAGGGTTATTTTTTTAAAATTTTTAATCTGAGTTTGACAAAATTTACAACTGTTATACAAGTATTAAATCCCTTAGTTTTAGATTACTTGCTTTAAAAATAATTGGAAAATGTCACATTTAAAGGAAACATTATAGTGTGCCTTTCCTTCATTTAACCAAAAAGGGTGAGTTTTTGTATATTTTCCCAAGGCCTTTCTAAGGACATATTTTAAAGTGAAAATAAAACTTTTTTCTGATAATGTATTTGATTTTTCATGAAATATTCTTTTTCTTCAGACTAAAAGAAGAAAAGTAACATAAAAGGTAAAAGGAACTTTTTGTCCTATTTATTAATATATTAATTTTATAATTAAAAACTTTTGTCCTAAATTATTAATGCAATTCCTCATCTACATTAAAATACTTCTGTAGGAAATAATTTTTGTAACTAACATCATATTGTTCTATGTTTGAATATAGTCAAAATGTCCTTTTAACAATCTGTTGTTCTGCACATATGAGATCAGAAAACAAAAAACTGATAAATCTAACTGCCAACAAACCAAAGCTAAGTTAGCTGTTGCATTAAGACTCAAGAAATTGTCATCCACTGTATAAATCAATCTTACAGGAGACATCATTATCCTATATTTAAAGACAATAGGTAATTTTGACCAGGAGAATAGAAATTTGCAGACATTCACAGTGGACTGATAAGAATTACTTTATTATTACATATGAAAACTAATGTATATCACTGAATTCTTAAGTATTTAAAAAATATAGTTTTCATATACCATGTCATTATTCTTTAAAAATTATTATTATTATGGTTACTATTCCAACCTATGAAGTCAGGAATGTGATCCATTAATGTTTTTCTTCTAAGCTGTCACTCTCCCTCAAAAATCCACTAGGTCATACTTGCCAAATCATAATACAGTGACATGGTGTTATGTGAAAAGACTTCTCCATATATTTCAACAATGAAAGCTCATTATGTCATACAGTAATTTGGTAAACAAAACAAAAATTTTGGTAAAAACACAATAAATCCTCACTTCTTCTCTTTTATTTCCACAGATCACTTTAACCACTCTATTTTGGTACCCAAGGTGTCAATTCACTTATATTTAATGCCTCTTAAAACATTATTTTATATATCTTCTTCATTATATTCCTCTATTCATGTTCCTTATTTAAGACCTATTTTCAGTAAGTTCAAAATAAGAGCAATTATATTTCACTAATTAAAATGACCTGGCTCCAAGTTATCTTTATTTCCTATTGAATTTATAAGGATGCTTTCCAAATATAACTAGAACTAGTTATTTCAGTCTGCTATAGTATCTTCCTAGATCTGAGTTTACATTTGAATAAATTGTATTCAATTAATTAAACAATGTTTTAATTATTTAGATAACACTATCAGAATGTATGTTCAAGCAACCAAGTTTGGCAGAGTCACAAGTAGTAGTATAATACCCAAAATAATAAGTACAGAAATAGAGATCAAAGTCACAAGAACGCTAACAAAATTCATATAAAATTTAAATTTGTCTAATGTTGCTCTGATAAAAGAATTCTCTCGAGGAAAAATACTTGCATTTCTAGTTATCGTGATTTCAAACTCCAATATTCTATATGCTACAACTGGAGTTCCCCTTCTATCCCAATGTGTATGTGTATGTGTATATATATAGATATATATATAGATATATATATCTATATATATATAGATATATATATAGATACATATATATCTATTATATATAGATATATATATCTATATATATATCTATATATATAATAGAAAAGAATATCTAGCATTTTGGAAAGCATTCAAATGCAAGAATATTCATGAATTTACCTTCATGTATTATAGAGTCAGTTTTATCTTGTTTATTAAATTGTGTTCCATAGTATATAAATTACAAAGTTCAATGATTTCATGCTCATCTTTTTTAACCTAAAAATTGGGTCATCACAATTTTGTAGTATTTCAGTAATTAATACTTTCTATCATCAAGTGTTTTAATATGAATTAGAATATGACAGTGCAAATTACAAAATGTCAAAATTTAAAAATTCACAATATAAAATAGACCAGTATGTCATAATATTCCCAGATGTTATAAAAATTAAATTTTTTCTACTTTTTTTCTACTTTCCTACCATGGTTTCTTAACTTTAGTCAGACCAACCCACTTATCAACTGTTTCACATATTTTGGAGAACATGTTGATATACTGTTTTGTAACTGTTTCTTTTATTTAATATATTTGAAAGAGTCTTATATCCAAGTGTCATGCAAAAGAAAAATATATCAATTCATCTGTCTTTCAAAATGTGTAAGTCTAACCAATTTAGCATTTACTGGGCTATTTCCACTGCAGATTAGGAAATTGCAGTAAACACAATAAAATATTCTGAGAAACTTACATTCAGAGTTTATCAAAAAATGAGTGCTCAGTGACAACATATAATGAATTATATTCTACATTTTCTCTTCGAATGAAATTGAGCAGAGGCTTCTTGGAAGAAAGAATTGGTTTCCTCATAGTTTTACACACTAATAATCATTGAAAATTTAGTTATCATATACTTTATGGGGAGCTTACTCATGGGGTTAAGGGGCCTAAATAATCCAAGAATAAGATTGCCTAAAGTTGCATTCGTGGAATATAATCAACAATGTTGGGCTTATGACGTTAGATAGTGAGTCTATCCAATAGTCAAGAAAAAGTCAAATATTTCACTTCAGTGGTCAAAATTCAGAATTATTAGAAAAATTCTTAAATGTCATAACATGTGTGCCATTGATAGAATAATGCCAAGATTATATTTAATGCAGGCTCATTTCCACTTTAATATATACACATATCAAAACATATTGTAGAATAATAACAAAAATAAGAAAAAAAGAAAAGAAAAGCTATAAATACTGAAATCTAATAGGTCTTGGCTCAAATCACAAATCTGGTGTATAAATTCGTGACCTGGACAAGTTGTTGATGCTTAACTAGCTTAAATTTTCTCCCTAATAGTTACAGTAACTGTCTCACAACACATTTGTGAACATGAAAATAAATGTCCTGTCTATAGAGTCTATTATATAAGCACACAGTCAAAAAATTAATACCCATTGACTCTTTATCTAGTTAAGTATTTTCTGACTTCCCTCTCATTTCTGAGCAAGTTCTCATTTATTTTTATTATGGCATAATTGACATCAGGTCAGGGTCACTGGTAGTTTCTCTTTCCCTTGGTCTCACAACATTGTTCTGAGAGACAGTAAGGGAAGCAGTATAAACAAACACAGGAACTCGAAGGTCTGGATTAAAATCCTGCCTTTATAATTACTGACAAGTAATTAAACTCTATGGACCATAGTTTGTCATCTGCTTCATGATTTATGAAATAAGTAAATAAGTACAAACTATATATAATACTACTAATAGTACTTGTACTTGGTAAGTGTGTGATAAAAGCAGCTGTATAAAATAAAGACTGAAGTTTTGTTTTCATGACACCTGAGCTCCTAATACGCTAAGATACAATGTTTATAAAGTTGAGGGTTTTAAATTAAATTTCAATATCAACACTCACTGTAATTCATGACCCCCTTTGTACATAGTTCTTTTTTCTCTTTTCTCTCTTAAATATGCTTAAATTTTCCCTCTCTATTGGGTCCTTCTTTTGTTGTAAAAATATGCCCACATTATTGACATTAAAAAATAAGATAACAGGGAATGTTTTAAATCATTCCTTTTTCTCTCTCCCTTTTTTAAACGGCTAATTAGACAGTCATAATCAAGGGACCCTGGAGGTTTCTAACTTACCTGAGCATTCAAAAGTAAGCAAGGTTTTGATGAACACTACAAAACCAAGGGAATTTGCAAACGTGACCCATGTCCAGAAAAACAATTGGAGAATGCAAACTTGGGCAGATGCCCACAGATGAAATAAAGTTTTTAGACATCCAGTCTACCTGAGGGGAGATTTCAGGATGCCATGGGACTGAGTTTGTTATAGGTATAGGAGACGGCGGAGCTAATCAGAGCTGCTCACTTCCCCATGGTAGCATTACAAGGTGTGAAAATGGCAATGGCAGTGGCAACTTCACAGCAGAAAAGATTGAATCAGGAAACCTGTCCCATAATGAAAGCAGTGACTGACTACATGGGAGATAGGAAAAAGAGAAGGAAGCATATAAATAATATTAAAGGAAATGGAAATTAAGCAAGTAGATTTTTCTTCAGGACTTCAACAGAAAGTCTGCCCACAGCCTCTAAGAGTCCTCACTCAAGAATTGCCCCACTAGATTGACAGACAACTCAAAAGCCCAAGTGCTAACCCTACATACCTCCATTACCCACTTTGCTTCCTACTACTCATGCATGCCCCCTGGTACATCCACAAGAACATGTTTGTAGACAAGGAGCATGGTTAGGTACAATGGAGAAATCACAAAACTGAGTCTAGTGTTACCTTCTAGAATACAAATGAAAGATTTTTAAATAGTCAGACTGGTGAATTATTATAAGAACCAAAGAGAAACAAAACCTTATTTAAGGATGTATCTGATACTATAAATGTGAAAGCTAAAAAATTATGAAAAAAAAGTCAAGGAAATACAGAATCACTAAAAGAAAATTCTAACTGGTCAACAACAAAACTCAAAAAAACACATTATTTTAATTAAGAATTCACAAAAGCTGTTAGGTTTCAAGGAGTTACAAGAAAACTTGGAAAAACAATTCAATGAAATCTGGAAAAATGTTAATGAACAGAAGGAGTTCTTTAACAAAGAGATTGAAATTTATATATTTATATAATATTTATATATTATAAAAGTTATATATCTATATGTATGCATTTCAGCTAAAGAATTCAATGAGCGAAATAAAGAAGGCACTGGAGATCATCCAGAATAAGGAAGACTAGATAAGAAAGAGAAAAAAGTCACTTGGAGGATAGGAATATAGAAACAACACAATCAGGAAGAGAGAAGAGGAAACTAAGATTTAAAAATAGGGAAGAAAGTCTTTGAGAGCAAATAAATTTCATCGCAAACATCAGAATAACTGAGTTTCCAGAAGAAGAGAAGTGTATAGAAAAGAGTATATTTAAAGAAATAATAATGGATAACTTAGCAAACAAGTCATGAAAATAATAGTATACACTATATTATATCAAGCTAAAATAACTTTTCCAAGATATATTTTAATGAAAATTCTAAAAAAAATCAATTACAAAGAATCTTAAAGACTACTTGGGGGAAAAAAAGAATAACTCACAAAGGAAATCTAATTAGCAAATTTCTTACCAGATACTCTACAATCAGGGGTAAGTAGAATAAAATAATCAAAAGATTAAGATATAAATCTTGTCAGCCAAGAATATTTGTCCAGTAATTAATTATTCAGATATGAAAGAGAAATAAAGAACTCTTGCAGACAAATAAAAGAGGGAGTTTACCGCCGTTCACCACCTACCTTGCAAGAAATACTGGAAGGAGTTTTTCAAGCTGAAATTAAAAGATGCTAAACTATAATATGAAAATCCAAATACAGTGACAAAGCCAAAAACAGAATTAGAGAACTCTAACTTTGTATTAAGTTGGTGTGTTAAGCAACCAACTATAGTATAAAAGCTAAAGGAAAATGTATTGAAAATATAGCTATAAATTACTATAATTTTTTAAAGGATACAGGCATAAAAGAGGTAAATTGTGATACAAAATATGAAAAAGAAGGAGCAAAAGGTGTAGCCTTATAGGCAGACAAAGACAATTCTACTACCATAAAAGGGACTGGTTTATATGAGAAGCTAATCCTCTTGGGCACTGCATATCAAAAATCTGTAGCAGATTCAAGAAATATTTTAAAAAAGAGAAAAA
Source organism: Solenodon paradoxus (assembly GCA_004363575.1). Classification (NCBI taxonomy): domain Eukaryota; kingdom Metazoa; phylum Chordata; class Mammalia; order Eulipotyphla; family Solenodontidae; genus Solenodon; species Solenodon paradoxus. Next base: position 637,497 of record RJWH01000040.1, on the reverse strand, counting down.
GAGTATATCATTATGGAAAATCACCAATTTAGAGAAGTAGGCAGAAATAGAAAAAAAAAAGAAACAATGGAAATATAAAGAAACATGTAAGCAATTAGTAAGATGGCAGTAGTACATTTTCACATAATGAGATTATTTCTAAATGTAAATGAACTTAATTTAGCAATCAAAAGGCAAATAGTGACTAGATTGAGTTAAAAACCAAGAACCAACTACATATTCTTTACCGGAGAATCATTTTAGCTCTAAATAAACACGTTGGCTCAAAGTGACAGAATGAAAGACGAGTCCAAAGGAAAACCAAAACAAAGCAAGGAAAGCCATACTTATATCAAACAAAAGACATTAAGCCAAAAAGAATTAAGGAGACCAAGAAAATCATTACATGATGATGATGTGTGGGTCAATACATCAATAAGATATAACAATTATAAATAATGTATCCAACACAGGAACACCTAAATATATTAAGCAAATAAAATAGATCAGAGGAGAGATTTGTTATAAACTATACAATAATAGTAAGGGACTTCAGTACTACACTCTCAGCAATGGATAGAAAATGCAGAAAAATAATTGACAAGGAAATTTGGAATTGGACTTTAAATGAAATGGGCTCAACAGATATATACAGACATTTCATCTTATAGGAGCTGAATACATATTCTTTCCAAGTACACAATGACATTCTCCTACACAAATCATATGATAGGATGCAAAAGAAGTTTTAACAAATTTAAGAGAATTGAATTAATATAAACTCTCTTTTCTGACCATCATGAAATTAAGCTAGAAATAAAAAAAACAGGAAGAAAACTAAAAAGTCTACAAACATTTAGAAACCAGAAAACACACTCTAAACAATAAATTGACCAAAGAAATATATCTAAAAAAAAAAAAGAAAAAGAAAGTGAAAACAACATACCAAGTATTATGGAAAGCTGCAAAACAAGCTGATAAAAAGAAGTCTAAAGCAATAAATACACATTAAAGAATTAGAAAGATTTCAGATAAACAATCTAATTTTATCCCTCAAAGAATAATAAAGAGAAGAAAAACACAGAAAAAGAAAGGAAATAATAAAGATTAGAGTGCAAATCAATGAGGGACCAGAAAATTAGAAATAGTAAATGAAAATTAAGACTAGATTTTTGAAAAAAAAAAAAAAATGAAATTGACCAAATGTTAGCTAGGCTAAGAAATGACTCAAATATATAAAATGAGAAATCAAAGAAAAGACATTACAAATGATAGTAAAAAAATGCATAAGTTCATAAAGGACTTCTATGAACAACTGCATACCAACATATTAGATAACTTAGAAGAAATGTATAAATTTCTAAAAACACATTATCTGTGAAGACTAAATTAGGGAGAAATAAAATTTTGAACAGTCCAATAATAGCTAAAGCAATTTTATCAGTAATCTACAAACTCTCAACATAGAAAATTCAGCAATAGATGGCTTCACTGTTGAATTCTACAGAACATTTACAGAATTAATGCCAGTTCTTCTCAAACTCTTCCAAAAATGTAAAGAGTAGGAAGCATTTCCAAATGCATTCTGGGACAGCTTTATCCTGATATAAGAACACTACAAAAGAAGAAAACCATAGACCAAATCCCTAATAAATACAGATGCAAAATTCTCAACCAAATACTCATAAAATGAATTTAAGAGCACATTAAAAGAGTATGTGGCCATGCCCATGGCATGGTTTTTAAGGAAAAACCCACATGGTGAGGAAAGGGGATAAAGAGAGGGTCAGCAGACCAGGTTTCAGTTCCTGATTGGGCAAGGCAACATTGTCCTTTGAAGTTATTGGTGGTCTTCTTCAACCTGTGTCATTCCTTTGTTTCTTAGTGGAGGGTCCATCCTGGTTACATATCATGCATGAGACACATCTCACATGTCAGACTCATCCATCAGCTTTCCTTATGGATCTGGATGATTGCACTCATTCTACCACTGGGTGGTGGCCCCAGAGACAATTCACTGTCCTGATATTTGAATTTTAATCCCTGGTCTAAGGTTTGCTCTTGTGGGGGTTCAGATAGTGTATATAGCATGACCAAGTGGAATTTATTCTTGGGATGCAAGTATGGTTCAACGAATGTAATAAATTAATGAAAAAAGATTTTTAAAAATCATAGGATCGTCACAGTAGATACTCAAAAGCATTCGACAAAACACATAAAATAACAAACACCTTTAAAAGACTATATAGAAAAATCACATCTCAATGTTACAAAGACCATACATAATGCATGTCATTATTAAAAATAAAGAAATGTGAACTTTAAAATCACTGATATTTATAAAACTTACTATTTTATATCTAATACTGTTTTCCTTGTTCCCCTAACTTTCCATACCATTATTTTAATATAAGAATATTTATTGACTAGCTCAGACTTAAGCCTTGGGTAAAGTATGTGTGAAATTCAATACCATATGCACCCATACCTCTAAATAAGATTAAAATAGTAACAAAATAATCTGGAAACTATCATTATCAAAAATTCAAGAGCACTTAAGGCATCTATTTTGATACATCTTCAAATTGTGTGCAGAGCCTAAGAGCTCTGTGGAAAAGAGTTGAGTTAAAAAACCCAGGAGATCAACAAAAACAGAGATTCCAGTACAATATACGATCACCTGACTTGCCACAGGCTTACTACTCTTTCCCAACAATTTAGTATTCTTATCCAATGTCTATATTCCTGGCAAGGAGACTGGTTGTGGGATATTAGGGAAACAGAGACATAACGTCAGTTAGATTCACATGAACTCGAAACTACTAGGGACTTTCAACCAAAATTTGATCCTTTCGGTATTTCATACTATATCTGATCCAGATATAATATTATTTGTGAAAGGTTTTGCAAATTCCCTTTTCTCCCCCATCTATTTAAATTATCAACAACTTTGTTCAGGACAATTACAAAATCCTTTGTCTGTCTTACATTCAATCCCACCTCAGAGTTGTCTCCTTGAAAAACTGTGATTAAAATAAAGCCTGACTTCTACTGTTTATAGAAACGCAAATGTTTTCAGAGTCTGTAGAATAAAATAAGAAACATTCCATTAAGACATAGAAACCAGCACTTCATTTCATTTATATTCTATAAATTAAAACATCCATTAATCCCTCCCAGATTTAAAGAGAAGGGGAACAGATATTATTTCTTTATGGGAAGAATATCTAAGTTCATGCTCTGTATGGAGTATAAGATCAGTTGAAATGCACAAGTTAGGGAGACAAAGATTTGCTACTTACTAAATGGGAGGTTTTAGAGAGTCATTATATAGCAATTCTTAGTTTTGTAATAATCTCATAAAATGAAGGTAAATATTACATGAGATTACGCATGCAAAAACACTTAGTCAATGTCTTGCCAGAGAAGGCACTCATAAAAAGTTACTTATTATAGTGTATATTTCAGCACAATTCCTCATTTACTTTTCACTTTAGTCCAGTGTTTGACAACTGGGAAGAATTTCAACTCCCACCCCCAGGGCACATCTGGCAATATCTGCAGATATTTATGGGTGACAAATGTGGTTTGGGTGCTACAACTGGAGATCCTGGAGGTTGCTAAACTTCCTAAAATACACAAGACAGCACACACCAAACAAATGACACAAAATGACAATAGAAACAAAATTTTTACTAAGAGTGAAGATGGACTAGTCTAATACATCTTCTAAGTTTTCCTCTTTTATTGTTTCAAAATATTCATTCTGTGTAAAAAATTCCATTTAACACTACTAGAAATATGAGAGGTGTGATTCAATTGAATTTTATCAATGAAACCTTCACTTTTCTTTTAATCAGAAGCATTCTTTCCATTCTCCATACTCTCAAAGTATTTGATAGATAAGCTGATGGCAATTCTCCCCAACATTATGTTTGTATTTATTTATACTACTGCTGGCATTATTTTCCTTTGTTATTAATTTAGAAAGACTTTTAGGCTAAAAGCATGTCTAAATTATCTTCACTTATTTTTCATAGTTTAATAAAAATATGGGTAGAGATAATGAAATATGGAGAAATTGTTTGAAAATTTTAAGTACACAGAGAACATTATATTAGATAATTCACTACTGTTATAAAATCATAGCTTATTACAATTTCAGTTTTGGGATACTTCAGCTTTCTCTATATATTTATGAACACAATCGAAATCAATGAGAATCCAATACTTAAAATAGCTTTCTAGCTACTCAGAAAAATTAAAAAATGCTTTATTTGAACTTCTAGAATATTTCATATGGAGTAATTTAATTTATAAATTCTGTTTATTAGATATATAAATATTAGAATCAAACGGGGAAAGATTGATGATAATTATTAAATTTAATTTTACTAATGCATAAATGGAATATTTAAGTGAAAATAACAAGTTTTACAATCATTGAATCAATTTTTGGAGATCTAAAGTGATAAAGAAAGCAATATTCAGTATGTTTTCAAATATATTTTATATAAGCAGAAACTTAAATGAGATTTAAAAATAACCTAGTAAAAGATATATTAATAACTGAAAAATGTAACTACTACACACATTTTTTTCAAAAGTACAGTAGTTTAGAATAATATACAGATTATTTTCTCCTTCAAAGGTACAGAATGCATCATAAAACAACACAAGAATGTCATTTTTTATTCATCATATTATTTATACCTAATTATTGTGAATGTGACAAACAAAGAAATTCACATTTAATTACTCTGGAAAGCAGCTCAATCAGAAATATTTAAATATCCTTTTTTCAATTTTTTTTTTTTTAAAGAAAGATGCAGGCAGGAATGAAGGCAAGTGAGGCAAACAGGAAGGCAGGAAGACAAAGGAGGGAAAAGTATTTTATTTTTATTTCAATTTAGTTGTTCACTCTAATTGTTTACCCTCCAGACCTGGGACTTGAACCCAGGTTATGTGGTCTATGCTCCTTCAGAGACAATTGGCCTAACTGCTATTTCACCATGGCACACCTAAATGTTTTCTCATCAAAAAGTTATTTCATATCTTATTTTCTCATGCATTTATTTATAACTATGTTGTAACTTACTTCTACATTTTACTATCTATACTTGTTATTCTCAATTTGAATCTACCCTTCACAATTCATGTTATCATCCATAGTTATGCTATTTTATTAGAATTAACTTTAAAAATCCCTTTCTTTTGTTCATCCTACTCTTAAAGACTTCACGCTTTTTTCTTTCCACATTAGTTTAATTTCCAAGTTTTATTAAAGTAACATAACATATAGGCATCAAGTGTGCATCATTGTAAATCAAATATGCACATACATATTAATGCTCACAAACAGTTCAATTCCATTCTTCACTGTAACATTTTTATGATGTTTATAAATTAATATTACTATCTATTGTTATACTTAAATATATGGAAAATAAAATGCTTAACTCAAGAATAATCCAATTAAAGCATATTTATAAAAATGAATATAAAATATTTCACACTAAAAATATGTAAGTTAGGTAAGCAATGGGAATATTTTTTCAACAGCTTAGAAGTTAAATATTGGCACTGGTTGTGTGGAGGTGATGAGGAGATAAAGAATTTCTTACTATCATGCATGTATTTGAAGTTCTCAATAGCCCTCCATAGTTAGAGTTCTATGAACATGTAATTAGTATAGGAAAATTATTTGCATATAAACTACTATAGTATAAAATATTTAGTGATTAGATACATGAAATAGATCCATTTAGAAACGCATAATATAAAAACTTGAGTACAAAATATTGTTTACAGTGTTTACCCATTGTTGCACACTTAATGATATTGACTTTAGACACAAATGGCAAAATTATCATCAGATTAAAGTTCACGCATAAAGAAAAACTTGAGGAAAAATAAAAAACATTGTGCCATGGCAGTATGAAACCAAGAAACTAACTGATTATTCCTATGACATACAAAAAAAAATGACATATTTCCACATTCATGTTTTTCTATATTATGTATTATAAAAATATTTTATACTTACTGGATAGTAACTGTTTATAAAAGTCATGTTTCTTAGACTAACAAATAAATACCATCTTGAATGCTTTGTGGAAATGTGACCTAGAATACACACATATCATTTTTACATGAAGGGTAGAAATTTAAAAAAATCTAACACAAATTATGAATTATAAGTGGTTAGTAAAATAGTTGTCTATACTATAACAGCAAATAAAATAAAAGATCATTTTTAGAAATTGACAGGGCAGACTAATATTTTTGATATAAAATATAGACATACTGATAAAAATATTAATGAACATAGAAAATGCTCAGAAATTTTTGTAACTTCCGTGTGATAAAAAGGATAACATGATTCAACTTTCATCCCCATTTGGTCCTGTTACACTTCAAATCTTTCTGAATCTGGAGGATGATAGGAAAATTACTAGGGGTTTCTTTAGATTTTCTAAAGAATGGAGACCTCACAAATTCAAAGATAAGTGAAGAATCCGAGTGGAGCGAATATTAAATGTTAGGCTTTCTGGTAAAAGATGTTTAGACACATATACTTATATGCACATATATAAATTTAAATATAGGATATATATTTAAATATGCATTGTATATGTAGGTATATGCATGTGTATATATACATGTGTATATACACACGTATATCAGACCTAGAAAACAGTAATGTCCTGAAGTGTTGCGATAACTTATTCAGACAATTTATGTAATATATAAAGCAGATGGGAACATACTAATAAAAGAGAGGTAGAGTTTTTGACATCCCATTTAGAAATGTTAATTGAATTGGGGAAATTGTTTAAAAATCTTAAGTATACAAAGAACTTTATATTATCAAATTCACTTCTGTTATAAACTCACGGCTTATCACTTCATTTGGAGGATATTTTAGCTTGCTCTATATCTGGGCACAAAATTGAAATCAATGAGAATCTGATACTTGAAATAACTTTCTAGTTACTCAGAAAAATAAAAATTGCTCTACCTGAACTTCTAGATTATCTCAAATTTACTTTTAGAAAGATAGGATAGGCAGTTTGCAATAATAAAATTGACATAATGAAGCGTGTCTTCATTCAATTTGAGAATACTAATGTGTGTATATATTGCCATGTTTTAACATTAAAAACCTTTAAGACTAATGAGAGACAACCCCTCCAGAGACTAGATACAGCATAGGATCCAGTCTGGAGATGCTTCTGATAAGTAAACTAACCAACCTAGAGCCACACCCCCTCTGTCTAGTCCAGGTACCCCCAAGACACTATAACCCTCTGCAGTAATCTTCCCAGGATCATATTCCAGGCAACTAGAAATAACCGCCATAGTTTAGAGCTTGTCAAAATTCAAAATAAACATATCTTAAATTGTTTATCCTACCTTTTATTCCTCTTTCACCTCCTTCCAGTCTTTGGTCTCCAGACCACCCACCCTAGTACTTTGCCTTGAGGTTCTACATGCTGTGCCTTGCCTCTGGCCTCTAGGACTTGCATTTTTAACTTCCTTTCTTGAGCTTGTTATCTGTTTCTCCAGCATGGCCACACCTGGTTAACCATCTCAGTGGTATACAAAACAGCTGAGGATAATGGAAAAATGTATCAAGTTTCCTAAAGAAAGATAGATTTTATCTATTTTATTCTACCTATGGAGAGAATAAAGAGAGAAAGTTTGACACAGGAGATGAGGTTACGGACAAGTAAATTTGATTATCATTAACAGATTTGTCATGTGGCATGGAATACAGCACAGATGTGCCAAACTCAAGTAAACTTCTATCACTAGTCGGTAATATATCCAGTTTGAAAGTAGTTGTAATGAAGAGATTATGATTTGTAAAAACAACTGGAATGTTTTATTAGCAATAAACAGAGTAGTAAATAAATAATAAGGTAAATTTTGGTGAGCATTCTGGTCAAAAAATAAGACAAAATATCTTCCACATTTTAAAGGAAAAATTCACTATTTGAGTATTTGTAAAGATGGGTATTTCAAATTAATGGAAAAGAAATGGGCTAGTAAATAAACATCTTAGGGATGACTGGGTATTTAACAGAAAGATAAAGTTATGAAGTCACAATTTTATATTGCTCTAATAAAAAAATCAACATAAATTACTAATGTTACAATTAAACAGTAACAAAAATTCCAAAATAAATCTAAGAAAGTACAGAAAAAAATTAGAAAATTCTTTATGATCCAGAATCACCACCTCAACAACATACATTGTTATCTACACAATCCTATATGCTTTTTACTTTGTATTCACACCCAAATATTTTTGATTTAATGCTTTTATAAGAGTTAGTTTTAAAGAGTTTATACAACTTTTATCTTGGGATATTTTAAATATTATAATAAAAATAATTCAATTAAACTCACAGATTATCTTTAAAATCCCCTTTTAAAATATCTGTACTGACCATAATTTTAGAGAATATTGAAATGGTTAAAAGGAAAATCTGGAAATTTATATCTGAACAGTAAGACCAACTAAAAGCTTTGATTGTAAACTGGAGAAAAAGGTACCTTCTAATATGTTTACTTTTCTTGAATAATTTATTTCATTCTTTAAGAGTGTACCTCCATAAAATTAAGACAAATGCTAACAGAAGCTGGAAATCTGCTTGAAAATAATTTAAATCTAAGCAGCGCAAGTAAAGGGTGAACTATGTGAAGCCCCCAAACTAGAAAATGCACAATAGGCTCTGATTATAAACACTGCAGTTTAATATGCTCAAATCATAAAAAGTGACCTCTCTTTTGTCCTGATCCCTTCTCTGCTTTCTTCTGCATTGGATTCATTTTTAAATAAATTCATTAAAATGTACCAAAATGACTCTCTTCAATTATATGTTCTTAGAGCTATGATCCCATAGATAAACTGAAATTCTTTTCCCCTCTCCTCCAAGAACTCATATTTTTTCTCTAGGGAAACAAAAAACTTTAACTTCAGTTTTGTTTCATTTTTGGAGAATAAAGTCAGCTGATTAATGAACAAACAAAAAGATAAATCACATATAACCTAAGGACAAGCAAACCAAAAGAAACAAAATATCCTTGGTAATTATGTAAAAGGAGAAAAATAAACAGGAGTCTTTAATTTAAGGGAAAATAAGTGATTATTGAAGAAGGCAAAGGAATAGAAATGAGTGGAAAGAATATCCCCATTTATTATTATCGCTATTTTGAAAAGTGCTCTACAATAAATGTGTGCTAATGTTACTACTGCAACTCATATTAAAAACTATAAGTATGAATGCATGACGATAAGACCAAGATTGTAGCTAGGAGTCCCTGGCCTGTCTCACAGCGAATGAACTCGTGTACCAAAGAGGCTAGAGAATGAGGAGGAAAAAGTTTTTGGAGAAAACACAGACTCCCTTGATGGCATGGGTCCCAAGCAAGGTTGCTGTGGTGGCTAGGGGCTTTTATCTTCTTTTACAGTTTTGTTTGGGTTTTGAATTGGTGCAATCCTAAACCTACTATGTTAATGAAGCATTCAGGAGTCCCACTGGTCCCTTCTTATGCTAATAAGAGATTTTGGAACTGCACTTCTGATTGGCTATTTACTCAGCCGGGCAACAACTCCCTTTGTCCTTGTCTCAGGGTCTTTACAGCTAGATGGTGGGCTTACTTTAGTAACTAGTAAGCCTCACTCTTTGTCAGATACACACTTCCTCATTCTGTGTCCCCCCTACCCTAACTTCCTAAGGTCCAGCTAAACTCCTCTCAAAAGCATTTATCTATCTCTTTACCATCTGAGAGTTCTGATGGAGTAAGAGAGGAAAGACAATTCCCTACCCCTTTTCTTTGAGTATTTACTTTAGAAACACCTTGCCATTGTAAAAGCAGTCTCTGCCCTTTGAAATGTACGTAAACCCTTTTCAAAAGCAAAGCGAGTTCTCTGTCAACTTTACAAAACAGGATTTTTTTTAAGGGTCTGGGAACCATCTTTTTGCTATTTGATCATCAAAGAAGATCCCACTGCTGTCTTTATCCCGATGTGCATGGGAGGTAAGTGTTCACCTCAGTTGGTGCGGGCTCCTTGTTCCAAACCTGCTCTCTATTCTAAAGCATGAGAATTTTATTTTTCCTTAAGATGAAGGTATTGGCAAACACAGGTGTCAATCATGATTACCGAGATAATTCAGCATCCATGCGGGGGATGGGGGTGGGGGAAGGTGGCTGACTACAGACTGAGGGACTGAAGCCCACATCTGGAATCACAGGACCAATCGCCAATCGCGAAGTAGGAAGCTCACGAAATTCTTTTGCTTAAAGAGCACGCTTCCCTTTGTTCAGGCATGACATCCCCAGCCCCCGGTTCTGTAGACCGAAGAACCTCCCCCGGGTGCGCAAACCCCAATAAAGCCCTGGCTATCCGACTTTTTGTTTGATTGACTTTCTTTCCTCGTGGAGCCCAGAAAAAACCTTTCAATGTCTACCAATAAAAACAACAATAATAAAACTGTTTTCTTTCTTTCCTGTATTTGAAGAGAGAGTAAGCAAGAGATTTTGTTCTTAATTACATTTCCCCAACAGAATGTTATTCATAAAACAAGCTAATAAGGATGTAGCGACATTAGAATAATAAAATTATAATGCTAGTCACAAATGTAATTTAAATTTTTCCAGTAGTCAGATTAAAAAGAGTAAAGAACAAGATTGAAATCTGGTCTATATTTTACATTTATAGCACTTCTCAAATGAAATGTTAAATTTTCCTGGAAAATAATCAACTACTGAGATTTTTTAAATGTACAAGAAAAAAGTCATTCATATAACTATCTTGGTCCAACCATACTTGAAAGTTTTCTAATAACTCATTCAAAGATTAGTTTTAAAAATTAAAAGCTCAAATATCAATTTTTCCCACAATAGCCCTATTTCAAAGGTTCAATATCCATTTATAGCTGATTGGTGATAGCAAATAAGCTAAAACAGATCACCTCAGGTCTCTTAGAATTGGTCTTCAGAGCAAGGACAACAGAGGACATTCCAGAAACAAAGAAGAAACTCCTGAATTTCTCCTATCTTTGGCTCTTTCATTTATCAAAGAAGCCATTACCTAAATTCCCTAAACCTCTACCTTCACTAAAAGAGAAGTGGTCAATGTAAAAAGGGAAGTTAAATCTTTTTTTATTTTCAGAGTAAAGATGAGTTATTCCTCTTTACCTTCTGAAAACTCCATTTCCTCCTTAACACCTTAAAACTCAGCATAGGAAATAAATCTTTGGTTGGCCTCAGTTATCTCAGAATTTATCATCATGCAAATTTACCATATGTATGTTATTAATTTTGGGACTTTCTCTTACTAATAGCTTTTAATGTAAATTTGTTTTCCCATCTGTGAAGAACCTCAGAGAAATAGAGGAAATTTTCCTTGACCCCCACAGCAATGTGAATGAAATTACTTTGGGGACATCCTCTCCTCATGAAGAAAAATCTGATTAGATTAAAGTCAGAACAAAGTTTCCTCAGTTCTGTTAAGAAACCATGCAGGAACAGGCTGACTGGAAAAGTAGTCACACTTTACTCCACCTGCCAAGTGAAAACTTTTGGTTCCAAGGAAGGCATTCTTTAAGGTAAATAAAAACTGCAACTGTCCTGTGTTTGCCTTTCTTGATCTACAGATAAGATTCAGAACTACAGGTTGAGAACACGACATATTTTGTGACATAGATGCAAATCAGATCATTTAATCAAGGACCTTTGTTCAAATTGAAATGAATTAACCATGTCTTTCTCCCATCCTTGCAAGTACCCTAACAAGGAAAAAATGTATAAAAAGATCCTCCAGGAGTGTAATAGCAAATGGTCCTTACAGAACAATTTGTCCAGGGTTAAAACCCTCAGTTTAATTAATAAACTATTAAATTCATAACCTGGCATTTTTTATTCCAGTTCTCAAGTGTTTCAAAATTTCAGTAAATAGTACTAGTCATAGAAAATAGTACAGACAGCAGAGTCTAAAACCAGGCAATCAGCAGCTTTACAAGACAATAGACAAGCAAAAGCAATAGTTCTAGAGTATTCATTGTTTATTAACAGCAAAAATAGCACATTTGAAATTGTTGATGAAGAGACATAACCCAGTAAACTGCAGAGGCGGAATATAGAAATGCTATGTATAAGATCTAAAATGAGATTTTGGAGCACATAAAATGTGCTCTCTTTAATATTCCTGGCACTAATTTGCAAAAATTAGGAGAATCTCTTCAGAGAATTCCGAATATGTCTTTTTGAAATAGGGCTTCTATAAAATGTTCTTTTTCTGTCACTTTGTATTCAAAGCAGTGCAGTGTAAATGACATAATGTTAAAAGAATATTTCTTTGAGTGAGAACTAATAGAAACTGTGGGGGCGTCTAAACTAAGAAAATAATACATGCACATTCATTTCATCTTTCAAATAAATGTTAACATTAATAGTCCTGTGATGAGCTTACCATGTGCTTTTCTGAAAACAATTATTATCCTGAATATGCTACACTTATAAAAAGTACTTTAATAATCTGGAAGAATGATGCCATTTAGTAGTTTAGCAGCTGATAAGTAAGTATAAAGCTGTTTGAACTATAATGAATGCAAAGATTAAAACATAAAGAAGTAACTTTGTAGTGCCTATATTCCAATGAATGAGTTCAGGAAAAGTGGCACAATTAAGTTCAAACATGTTAGGCTCAAAACAGTGATTTAATGTTCTCCTATACATAGAGAAGAGAGACTTACCTCATGTGTCCTACCAATGATCATCTTGAACTCAATTAAACTAAAGCAACAGTCAGCTTCTTCCTTATATTATATGGGTCTAGCCAATAATCATTAAAACAGCATATAAAACAAAATTTTTCTGAAGAATTACACTAATAATATTCAGGTGATCTGCTTATGTCCACACAGCATAGAATATCTCCGCAAGCAGCCCCATTTCTGACTTCAGCATCTGTAACTCTATTCCAGGACTCTCTTGGTCCACAATGAACATTGTAAATGTCTGAGATTTCAAGCCTCCACTGACTGACCATGAGAGAACACAGAGTTCCACAGAGGGATCAGTCTTCTTGGCACAGTCTTTGTTGGCTTCCTTCCCTTCTAACTGTCTCAGTCTCCTACAGTATTCCCCAATAAACAACTTGCATTCAAATCCTTTTCTCAAAATCTACTTCATGAAGGATATAAACTAAGGTAGGGATATATTCAGAGACCCAGGAAGTTCATATTTAGAATATATTTCTCTGGTCAATGAACTGTCTTTATTAAACTTCAAAGAATAAGGATCAGTGAAAAGGATAAAACCAAGTACTTAATCAGTTAAACAAAGTTACTTTTGTTTAATAAATATCATATGTCAGCTATTATTGCCATGAAATTTTATAATTTCTCACAGTAAAAGCTTTTAATAAATTTCTGTATTAGTTGATCAAGTGATAGCTGATAAATAATATACTGTAGATGTTATTTGAATAATTAAAACATGTTTAAGTTTATGTGTGTAACACAGTTATTAGTCAAAGAGAGCTTCTGCTAAGAGTATTAACAGAAATTGAAGAAAGAAGGCACTTCAGTGGTCAAAGGTTTAGTATTTAGAAAGAGAAAAGATTCAGTATAAAAGTGGGATTGACTATAGGAGCTGGTAAACTTTTTAATGTAGATATGCTATTCTAACAGAAGCAAAAATAATTTTATTAAATTTAATCTTTTCCAAATTAAACATTAAGGTAGTAATAGTCATACAAGAAATAATAGGTACGAGATAATGAGAAAAATCCCATTTTAAAATATATATACATATATTCATGTATAAATATAGAAAAACCTTAAGTAGTAATGATAAACCATATATTATTGTGAAATGAATATCACATCATTATCAAGTGAATATTGTGGCACTTTTGATGACACAAATACATCAGATTCTGAAATGTGTGTAGGAGAAAACACTTAGGTCAAATTTAATGCTAAATAAAAATAAACATAAAAAATAACTAAAAAGTTAAAATGTTAAATATATATTCTGTCAAGAAGTAAAGAAAATTTGAGCAATTTGTAGCTTAAAGAAAAATAAGAAATTCACATAGAATAAAAGTGTGTATATTTATACACATGTATACCTATGTAAACATATATTCATATATATATATAACTAGTTATATATTTTAGTTGCAAAATCATTAGGGCAGTATTACGAATGAGAAATTGGCAATATTCTTTAATTATAAGGCAAATTTAACATTTAGAGTATCAATAATTATGATATTCAAATGTGTTTACAAACTTTTGATGAGCTGAAATAAATAATGTATAAATAACTACTGAAAGTCATGCTCTTGAAACATTTCTAAAGGTCTAGACTAATGAGGTGATAAATTACAAAAGATAATCAACAGTTATGATTATAATTTTAGTGAACAGAGTGACGTATATACCAAAATCTTAGAGAAATTGTTATTGCTAATAGATTAGTTAAAAATCATTTTATGCACTTGTTTATATCTTTATTTTATAATTTTCTGCAGTTCTGTTTATTTGTTTTTAACATCAGAAAAAAAACCAGAACTACTTCAGCATCAAAAACACTGGACCCAGAAATGGTATCTCTGATAGATGTAATTTATTTTGCAATTTGTGTCCTGGAGGTAGGGTGGATAATCCTCTTTGAGGTTATATTTTTAGAAGGAACAATGAACTTCATATTTGTGTTTGAAATTTGTATCCTGTAATAGTGAAAATTCTTGAAGTTTAAGGTATTGTTAAGTAAAATAAAAATAATTGACAGATTCTAGAAAAGTTACATTATTTTAATTGAGTGAGAGTACACTTAAATAAGCATTTTCATACCCTATTAATGAGTTTTACTAGTAGAAATTTTCTAAAAACAATCTCATAATACATACCAAATATAACAAGTTTTCCTACAGTTCTTTCTATTAATTCTAATTGAATAATAAGAGATAAGCAATTAAATTATTTACAAACACCATAATTACAGTTTTATGAGAGGAAAGCTAAGACCCAGGATTGAGAGAATAGTTAAGCAAATTTTAGTACCTATAAAAATAACAGCTTTATTCATTCACTTTTGCTGGATGCTTTATTATATTTATAATCAAATTCATGCATATATATGATTATAATGTTTAATCCACTAACTGAAATATAAAACTGCACATGTTTCCTTTCTTACTGACCCAAACAATATTTTGTTTTAAAGTAAGAAAAGCCCATTCCTGTTTCTTAAATTTTGCCAAACATACTACATGGATTCTCCTTTTCTGCACACATAATTTATAAGCTCACCATCACTTGATTTTCCAAAGTGCCAGCAGATTTTATTTTGACTGTCTGATACCCTACATAGAATCAGAAAAAATGACTTGTTGGGTGATGTATTGTCAATTTCCTGGGCTCTAGGGATAGATGGACACAAACATGTAAATGCTGTAGTGAAAGAATCCGTAATTGTTTTGCTAATGCTTTTAGAGAAACAAGTGCAATCATGCTGACAGCCTATAGAGTTGATGGAGAATTGCAGAATCAATCTTCTTGTCTGAGAGACCACTCTTCTGAGTTCTTTTGCACACTCCAGGAACTTACACTCTCAGCAGGAATGCCATTATCAGTCTGGAAATGTTTCAGTTTTTATAATTCTTTCTTGGTACATTCATTCAAGGCTGAGTGAAACATTGCTCTTTTTCTCTTTGCTTTTGAAAGATTAATCCTTCTCTTACCTCACCAGAAATAATATTTCTCTCTCTAAAAGACAGCTCCCAATGACACAATGTAGCCAAGACAAAGTTCAGTTCATTAGTCTGCCTTTATGTCAAGGAATACATATACCTAGGTCAAGTAAAACCTATTGAACACTGTGATTTGTCAAAAATTTTGAACATGCCAGTTCTGGGCCTCAAACTTCGTTTCAAACTTAATTGCTTCAGGTTTCCTGGTCCTTAATAATTGTGTGCTAATTTCTATCTAAAATTATATTATGAGATGCTCATCACACACACACACCCATACCCGCCCACCCACACACACATCAAGATGTATTGAGACAATTTCCAGCGAAATTAACTAAAAGCAAAGACCATAGTCATATAAAAAATTGAAACAAACCTTTATACTTCGTTGTGTTTTTAAGCTTTAAGCACCAATTTTCTCCTCCAAACAAGCAAATGTGAGACATAAAGCAATGCAGAAGCACTGTACTTGAGGGAAAATGAAACTAGAAAAATTTTAATTTGCCACACATATTATCTCCAAATCATTTTATTTCAGGTTTTTCCAGTTTGAGTTGGATTACCTTATGGACATGACAACTTCTGTCTATTTTTCTTCAAAATGGGTGAAAATATCTGCACATTCTGTCTCAAAAATCATTATGGCAAAAAGAATGTGAACCTTTCCAGTACATGATATGCACACAATGAAAAGACAGTAAGAAGTTATAGATATTTTGTACAATTTTTTTCCTAAAAATACTGCATAGAAACTGATTGGTTTACCTGCCTTCTAAAAAGGTTATTAATCATAATTTAAGCTTTTAATGGTATGCAACCACACTGCAAAATTTTGATATTCCCATTGATCCATTGATGACTACTTGTCTTTAAAACACCAATTTACTTATGTTTTTCTATTTTTCCTCCTCTCCTCAATTTATATCACAAATTTGTTTTTCACATTCTATTACTGTTATCCTGCTTTTGATGACATTTCTTCCCCTTCTATTATTATACTTTGAAAAAAAAAACTAACTACACTCATTAAACTATTATGCAAAGAAGAAAAATTGGCAGCTTCAAGTAACAGCATTAAGTCCTCCATACCTTAAATTAAAATGCATAGACTACAATTACATATATATGTATATGCACATATACATATTTAGATATACATGTATCTATATATATGCAATTGTCACCATTTTCCTATTTTATGATGGTAATGTTAGTTGACATTTGAATGGTTACTCAGTTTTCTCTAATAGCAACATCTTGTAATAGTAAGAAAATATTAAAACTAGAAAATATAGATACAATTAATCAAACATTAAGATTTCACCAGTTTAACAAACATTAATGCGCCCATGTGTGTATGTGTCAATTGACTCTGACCTATCACAAGTGATTTGCTAATAACATTGTTTTTCGTAGGTACCACTTTACTGCTCCTCATTCCTGGTTTCAAAAGCGAGTAATTTTGGAGTGTTGATTTTTATAGTTGGAAAAAAGTGTGCATACATACACACACACATACACACACACACACACACACACATATATGTTGCTTTGATAAGCAACCTAATATCTTGGCATGGTTATATAGGATTATTATTCCTGATGACCTGCAAAATTTCCTTATCCAAAGTCAATAACCAGGGAATTAGCATAACTTCAATTATCTTTTAGTCATTTCATAAACTTTTAAAAGGGTTACCCTACTATATAATGATTAGAAGACAGAAATAGTAAAAGTCAATCTTACAAATTTTTCTGTTAGTAAACTTTAAGATTAATGTTATTTTCCAGAGTAAGTAAAATGTTTAATTTATAATTTGTTATTTCAAAGCTAATAGAGCACATCTAGGTTTTGTTAGTTGTAATATAGCTGCCATCATTGAGATTAAATACTTGAATAGGCTATTCAAATAGATATGACACAATTAGATGGAATATATGACATTTACTTGGTAGACTTAAAGCTAATTTTAAATAATGCTTAAATTAATAATTAATTTGTTTTTATATTTGTAAGGCATTATGTTAATATATTATCTTTATTGCTTACTACATAATTATATATTTTTGATAAAATAAAAGAATCTAGAATCTATGCAATACTTATGTTGAATTTTCTCAAAATAATAAAAGAATGTTGAAATGCACTTAAAAAAAACAAGCATGGTACCTAATCTGACAAGGACATTCTGAAAAATATAGGTAAATGTCATTCATGAACAATAGATGCAAAAATCCTAAAAAAGTTCAGCAAGCTTATTCAGTACTATGTAAAAGGGACCGGATTGTGTTAATTCTAGTAGGAAAGAGTAAAAAAGCATCAGTTATTCAGCAGCTAGCCAGTCACTATCATCTAGGACCTCATGTTGCTAAGAGTTATCTTTGTAATAACAGCTGGGTATTGGTTTTCTCCTGTTAAACATGCATCATTTCAAAGTGTGTCAAAATCAGACAAGGCCACACTGTGATCATGATGAATCAAGACAAGAAAAAGGAAGATCATTCCCTTATCTTGCTTGACAGAGTTATCTTCAAATATATACAAATTTTGGCATACAGTATATGTCAATCAGACCTCAGTAAGTGGTTTATAAAAAAAAAATAATATTGTCCATACCACAGAATAGCCAATCATTTACCTAGATTGGTTAAAAAAAAGACAGTCATTCATACTAACTAACCATGACTTTACCCTTGCTTCATTCCTTTTACTCCATAGATAATTATCTACAATATTTATCAGAATATCAGATTAAAATTGACTTCATGTCCTGAAAGCATCCAATACAGAGCAAAGTCCAGATTCCTTGAACAGTGTTTAAAAACATCTAACAGTCTCTTTAAAACGCCTCTTACAGACACATCGTATTCTCTATGGTGTATGTTCTCCCTTGCTATAAAATCAAATAAACACAATTTGTTAAAATATAGATGCCACCACAGAGGTCTTTGGCTCAGGAGCATTGACACTGGATATGCAATGATGACTTCACAGCCAAAAAGCAACAGGACAACTCCATACATATATATAAGGAGATAAATTATGTGATATTCTTAGTACACGTAAAAAGAGAATTTGGCAAAAGTCAATCTATTCATGAATATATTAAAGTCTTAGTAAATCAATGCTGATTATTATTACATATACTTTATAAAATAGGAAAACAAAATTTATTTAATCTTACAATCTTCACATATAAAAACCACCATGACTACCACTATCTATAGTAAACATATATAATGATGAAAGGTTGAAAACTCGACTCTGAGTCAAGTACCAAGCAAGGAAGGATCACAATAATCACTTTTATACATATTATGTTAAAAGGCCTATCCAGGATGATTGAAATAATTGCTCATTACTCTATATGGTTCATGTTGCAGTTTGCTATGATTATTTTGGAGTTTTTTAACTGTATTATTAAGCCAAATGAGACCTAGTTGTTCAAGGGTCATGAAAAATCCTATTACATACAAACCATATAGAAATTCTATGAGATTCATGATATATCCCCAAGAAGAGAAGAAACATTTAAAAATCATATTATTTTAGATATTTTATTTCATTTTGGGCATACATCAGCAAGTAATATTTGTTAATATTTAATAAGTTATTAGTATATATTTAACTTTATTTTTGAAGAATTATAGCTCTTAAGATACCAATTCAAAACCATCCTGCAAAATTTTTAAGTAAAAGAAAGAGAAACGTTCCTATTGACTAGGAAAAAAATGTATTTGTACCATCTATTCTTGGTGAAAAGAAAACAAAAGATAAGATATTGTTGGAATAAAATATATTTTATTCTTTCTTTAGCACAATAAAACTTGCATTTGTATTTTCAGCTGTATTTTCAAAATGGGTAGAATATATTTTCATTGAATGGATACAGGATGAGATTCTAATTTTGAAACAACTCCAGATTTCCTTGTATTGGATAATGATTCAAGTTTCCACGACTTCCCCTTGCTCAGGAGTCCTTAAGATTTAAATTATTAAGTTGTATAATGGTGTTCTGAAACTTTTTATTTGGAAAAATTCTCTTAAGAGTTCACAAAGGTTGGATTTTAAGGAAATGAAGTGATGTTCTTAAAATGACATTTTGGGGACTTTAGGTCTAAGTTATTGATAATTTTAGTAGGACCATTCTTCTAGTTTCTTCTCTGATTTGTTTAACTATATCTCCATTTAGCTCCTTTGATTTCTACTTATTAAAGTGTCACTAATTTTATATATAGGAATTCATAAATATATTACAATTTAAAATCAAAGTATGTAACATTATAGGATGCCTTTATTTCTCATTTAAGAAATGTTACTGCTTTCATTGTACAGTACTAGGTGTCATTTGATGCCAGGATAAGAACAGTATTGTTCTCAGAAACTTGATACCATGAACAGTTAATTTCTCATTTATGAGAAGTTTGTATTCTGCTTTCTGATTTTCTTTCAAACATACTCTAGTGATTCAATGGTATTTCCTTCTTCAGAGTCATATTTTTCAACCAGCCTTGTCAAATATTTTTTAATAGAAATGTTCAGTTTCCTGAAAGTAATTGAAAACTTCAAGGCACATATTTTCAGATATTGAAGGAGTCATCCTCTACATCTACAGCAGGCAGAAGTTATAATTCATTACACTGGGTGGTTGCAGGCTGATTTCCTACAGCTGACCTTTTCTAGTTACTTTTCTTTGAGGCAAAGCTGAAATATAATAAACACATTTATTTCAAAGTTTTTGCTTTTACAAAAAGTCTTAAAACAATGCTGGGATAATAGACTTCACTCTAAAACACAAGTTTTAACATCAGTTTTAATTCACAGTGACAAGGACTTTAAATTATAAATGTCATCCAAGGAAATTAAATCAATTGACTTTTCTCTTAATAAATATATTTAGTACCTAAGGCAAAAATTTTGGGAACTTCATGAAAAAGTCAAAGATTACAAACATTCAAGAAAAAGTCAAAGCTTTTCATGGATATTTCTTTCTTTAAATTGACAAATTTTCTCATTCTTTCAAAAAGCTCACTTTAAGTGCTTTTCCTATCGACTCAACTTTTGATAAAAGTATGTTTGTGCTTGTGTGTGTGTATGTGTGTGTGTCTGTGCATTTTTAGTTTCATATGCTACCTCTGGGGCATAATATAAAAATAAGTGAGGCAAAGATTAATTCTACAAAACAGCACAACAGACCAACTGTTTTGTAACATTGAAATAACATCCCTAGACACCTGGCCCAAGATGGCAGAGGAGTAAGATCCCAAGCCCATCTCCTCTCCCGAAAACACAACAAAATTGCAACTGTTGGGTACAACTGTATCTAAAATGTGGGATCATTAGAGGATTGCAGAACCAATGTCTCTGGAAAAGAGACAGAATATTGCAAAGTGTGGGAAAAACCAGGAGTCAGTCTTGTCAAGAACTCTATTGAGACCTAAGGCTGAGAGAGACTGTAGTAAAGTAGAGACTCTCCCTGAGGACTATAGAGCTCAATCTCCTATCAGGTTTCCCAGCATCTGGGAGCTGCATTAGAGATGGAATGTACACATCCTTGGTGGAAAACAGTGGTTGGCAATACTAGCCCACAACTCCAGGGCATAGGCAGCTGGAACTTGTGCCTTTGTTAAGAGGAAGTAGCTGGGAACACAACACAATACATCTGCAGCACCCTCTAGGATATTTTAATGTAACATCTACTTCAATAAAAAGGACAGAAATTATCAATCACTTCAATAGATGCAGAGAAAACATCTGATCAGATCCAAAACAAATTAATGACAAAAACTCAATAAATTGTGGTAGAAGGAAATATACCTCAACATAATAATATTAAATATATGATAAAACTACAGTCAACATTGTATTCAATATTACAATACAGAAACCTTTCTTCTAAAATTAGGAATAAGACTGTGTTGCCCACTTTTGCTATTATTAGTTAATATAGTATTGGATGTTGTAGACAGAACGATCACAGAGGAAGAAAAGAAATTGAAATCGGAAAAGATGTGAAAACATTACTATTCACAAATGAAATAATAATATGCATAGAAAACCCAAAACACATCACGAAACAACTATTAGAAAAGATAAACTAGTGCAGTAAAATAGCTACAAAAATAATCTATATAAATCTTTTGCATTTTTATATTCAAACAAGCTGGACTAGGAATCTAAAATAACAATCACATTTATAATCACTTCAAAAGGAATCAATATCTAGGAATAAATTTTAAAAATGGGGTGAGACAATGCAAATTAAAAGGTATCAATAAAAGAAATAGACAACACCAAGTAATGGAAGAGTATACCATACTCATGAACAGGATGGATTAACAGTGTCAAAATGAACATCTTACCTAAAGTAATAAACAGTTATAACACAATTTTGATAAAATTCCAGTGACAGTTTTCAAGACATTGGAACAAATAATATTAAAATTTGTATGGAACCAAGAAGTCACAATTAACTAGAGCAATTCTAAGAAAAAAAATGAAAACAAAAACAGAAACTGAAAGTATTGCACTCAATTTCAAAATAATCTACTCTAAAGTAACTGCAATGAAAACAATACAGCTATGGAATTAAAAGAGATACATAGATCAATGGAAGAAGCATATTTTATTTTTATTTAGTTTTTCACATTTTGTTGTCCCCCCATCCCCCCAGATCTGAAACTCAGACTCGGAACTGTGGGGTATACATGTATTTCACTTGTCAGGTGGTGGATGACCTAACCACTACTACACCAGGATACACCCAAGGATCAATGGAATAGAACTGAGATCGCTGAACTAAGTCCACACATAAATTATGAAAAAGGTGCCATGGTCATGCAATGGAGAAAAGAAATTCTTTTTAACAACTGATGTTAGGAAAATTGGTCAGCCATATGGAAAAGAATGAAAACGAATTACTTACTAAGACCATACATAGATAATTAATTCAAAATATATTAGATATCTAGATGCAAAACTAAAAAGAATAAAATATACAGAAGAATACAACTGTCATACACCTTTCCTCCCACCTACCTCCATAGTGCACCACTCTCTTCCAATTACTGTCCCTTTCACTCAAGTTCAGTTTAGATTTGTTGGCACCTTTGAATGCTCTGCAGTGTGCTAAGTATATATGTTTAATTTTGATATGGGCAAATTTGCCTCCCTTCAGGACTCAGGCAGGGTTTGTGGATATGGGATCCACTCAGTTTAGGACCTCAAATTTGCCTCCCTCTGACATGTCACAGGTTTGTATAAAAAGTATGAGTCAATGATATGTGCCCGTTTGGCAGTGTATTTGGTATACCTGGGAAGATTTGAGTCTGTAGTGGCCACTGAAAAACAGAGATATGATTAGAAAACCTTTTTCCACCTTTGGTCAAAAGTATAACTGAAAGAACTCTTGCCCAGAAAGTGAGTGAACAATCTCACTCTGGTTGTATTAGAGAATAGATCTGCTTTGTATTATCTGTTAGCAAGGAGAAATATGCACTGTAACTAACATTCCCTATTGTACTTGGATAAACTCCTCAGGAGGAGCAGAAGTTCCATAAAAGAATCAGTCAAAATATTCAATGGCAATCGGAAATGAGAAAAAAATGATCCTCTGAATAATTTGCTTATTTGGTTGCCAGAGAACATATGTTCATAGTTTATAAAAACTCTGCAGACTGGACCCCTACTAATATTAATGCCCTTGGCATAATTGTATTGATTAAACTTATATTCTGTTGTACTTCTAAACTATTGCTATGTCAGAATTGTGCTTAACAGGTGTCAATGAAGAGCCTCTATCATTGTTAAAGCAGAGATATCAATATCTAATAATACCTAATAATGTCTTAAAATATATAATAAGCCTACATGGACTCCCAGGAAGAGACTGGGCTTTTCATTTGGAGAGAGCCATGGGCAATGGCTAGATTGGTGGTCGAAAAGACTTTGCCTTTTCATGATAAAAATGTAGGAAAAGAGGAAATGTAGAACCTACTTTAAATCAAATAGACTATTTTCTCTCTGACTACCATGTTGAGAATTCTGGATGAGTTGCTTAGTGCAGCCTGATACTACTTCCTATCTTCTTACTGGCAAGTGTGAATGAGCACCAGCTCTCTGTAGTCTCCTTATCAATGACTACTAAAGAACAACTTCCTATTCTCTCTTTGTCAGCAATTAGCTAAAAAGACAAATGACTTTGTTAGCAAAAAACCCTCATACTATATAGTCTTCTGACCATTGTTAATCAATCCAAAAATTTCAAAACAAATGATCTGAACTTCGATGGATTCTCTACTTGATACTTTAAAACCCCACTATGTCCCGACTGTAGTGAAACACAGCTTGGTTGTGGACCAGAGTCATGACACCTATTCTCACATGAATGATCTCTCATTATACTATAGTCTCATTTTTCCTCAGGTCCACAATATGAATATATATAATTTTAATGTTCAGGTTGGTTAATGTCATTATCTATCACTCCTATTTCTATTGTCTTTTTCTTCCTTGGATTTTGCTAGTGTTTTCTTACCATATGCTTGATTATCTTTTATTAAGTGCCAGAAAGGATTTACTTTTGATCACATCAGACCATTAGGCTATATGCAAAAGCAATACAGGCCTTTAAATCTGTATGACAGTGACATTTATGCTATAACAATTCTGGTAAATTCGTCTTCTCATTATATAATCTAGTTCTATTTACTATGAACATAAAAGCATTTGAATTATTTATAGCTAACATTTCTTTGTCAACAATGTGTCTATTATTTTTGTTCATTATGCTCTAATTTTGACTTTTTTGAAAAATTGAAAATTTTCTGCCACTATTTTTCTCTATTAACTTTACCCACATTTTAATTTTACTGATTGCACCAGATATGATAGCCTTATTATGTTTAATTAATGCATTTTCAAAATAATATATAAGGAGCAAAGAACGTTTAATTCTCTTTATTTTTCTCTGCCTTAAATGTTATTGTTTGAATCTATTTATTTTAATTTATTTTAAGCTACAAAACACAGTATCATCACTGTCCTGTTAGGTGATATTCATTTGTATGTACCTAAAAACTAATGCTTTCTGTTGCTCTGCCTTTAAAAAAATAATGGGTTTTGATATACAGACCACATTTATTCTGCCTGAAAAATAGTTTTTAGAATTATTTTTAGTAAAAGCATGGCAGTATAGAATTAACTCAGTTTTTGTTCTGCAATTTGTTTTTGGTCTATTTTATTAGGATATTTTAATGGGTATAAGCTTATAGATGGATGTTAAAATCCCTCTGCATTTTAAAGATGACCTTCAATTGTTTTCTTGTATCCATAGTTTGTTTTAAAAAATAGCTCGTGTGCTCTAGTCGAGTAGAGGTTTAGTCAACTGTTTCCAGCTGAAGTGCTGTCCAGATACATCCCACAGACCCGGGTTTGCACCCCAGGCCAGGGAAAGCAGCAAGCGGTACAAGTAAATAAAAATAAAATAAAATGCTTCTTCCTTTTCTGCTTTCCTGCCTACTCGCCTTTATTCCTATTGCACCTTTCCTTTTAAAGAAAAATAGCTCAGAAGTCAAGGTTGTACCTTTATAAGTTATTCCTTTTATACTAGAATATTTGAAGATAAAAGATTGTCTTTATCTTTTGTTTTTAAAAGTTTTACTTTCCTGTGGCTAAGATTTTTGTTGTTTTATTGGTAGATGTAGTTGCCTGGGTTTCCTTGTATGTATTGAAAATCTGGCTTCATGGTTCCTTGTTTGTGAAGCTTTTGGGCCATTAATGTCTTCAAATATTACTTTAAATTTTTGTTATATCTTCTATTTTGAAACCCATAGATTTATAATATAATTTCTTATTAGGACTCTATATCTATACATATATTTTATTATCTTTGGCTCTATAAAATATAGTCAAAATTGTATTTGAGCAAGATGCTCTTAGATATTTTTTATATTGGTTCATGGACTTCTCAATGTTTATATAGAAGTTCTTCCTTATGCGCAATATTTCTTCCTATAGTTTCAGTTACCTGCAGTTAACTTCATCCTTAAAAAGTCATGTGCAATAATATGTTTTAAGAAAGACTATATTAGATTACTTTTATTACAATAGATTGTTATAATTTTGTTTTACTATTAGTTTATAGTTGTTATTCTGACATAATCTATACATTTACTATACATGTATTGGTATATACATATATATATATACATATACAAACATATATTTGTAAATATGTATGCACACAGAGACATAAAATTTGATATTTTTGGCGGTTTGGAATGTATTCCCTATGGATAAAAGAGAACTACTGTATATATAGATTCCTGATTTATGATAAATTGCCATTAATTTATCTTTCTGATAATTCTTATAACATTTAATGTGTTGATCTGTTTATATTTCATCTTAGTTCCAAACTCCTATCACCAATCAGCCTCAAAAGTGACTTTGTAGTTCTTTTCGCAAGAAGTTGAGCATACACTCTCACTCCACGAATACAAAGCTTAGCCATCTTCTTTACTTTGTCTAATAGAATACTAAAAGTAGTGACTGTGGATTTTGGATCTAGGCCTTAAGATATCACATATATTCACTTACTTCTCTGGGAATTTCTGAATATTATTATGGAAAGGAAAATCCTCTTTTAACAGAATAAAGGGCACATGAAGCTTATATAGACCCAATCTCCAGCTTAAAACCCAGCCATTAAATCAGCAAAACTTTAAGTTTGCTAGTTAAACAGTATTATGGAAGCACAAACTGACAAAGACTGAAATTAATACCTAGAAGGTAAACCGGAAGAAGAAGAAGAAATAAAAAAAAATCACATTATAATATGTGGCAGGGATTTTAGGACCAGGAAGTAACAGAAGGAAAAAAAAAATCCAGAAATCTATACTTAGAATTTGGGGGAGAATATGTTATAAGGAAATAGTTATAGATGGCTAGAATATCTGATGATCTCTATTGTGTTGTATCAAATATTTGGTACAATTGTTACTGGTAATGATTTGGAAATCTGAAAATATGCCTAATTAGTTTAGAAGGTGAGAGGATTTGAGGGTAGAATATTGACTCTAAGAGTTGAACGTTACTAGTTGCATTTTACAAGAAATAATAAGAAACAGTGAAGTAAAAGAAAAAAAGTAGTAAGATTGTAATTAATTTAGAAGGAATAAACAGTGTTCGGAAAATGCACTGGAAAACTGTTTCTCACCAAATTAAAGTACTGACAATGTCACTTGAGTGGGGAGGGAATCCAAGGCTTTCTCGGAAAAAAATTGTTTTCAGAGTAAATAGTAAGTATTTAATTAATTCTATAAAGTCCTTTGTTAATACCTTTGAGAAAATTAAGTGGTTAGAATAGTTTTTCTAAAGAAACTGTTCTCCAAATGGCAAAGATGTGATCAATACAATTATTATGTGACCATAATATTCACAGATAGATCGAGAAATAGATCTAGATCTAGAAATTTTGTCCGGATTGACAAAAATTGTTTGTGGTTTTGATAACTGTAGTTAATTGAAAACTTGTGGACAAATTTTGTATTTTATATTAGCAGTGTCTAAATGAAAAAAACATGCTTTTTGAGATAAAGAGTCCTTTGGAACCCTCCCTTTTTACAGGAAGACAGCCGATTGACAGTTGCTTCGGTACTAAGCAGGACATATTTTTCCATGACATCTTCATAGGTAACCAAGGAAGATGGTGGAAAAGGAAAATGGATACAGCAGAGATATAGAACAATAAAATGGAGAACCACTTACAAGGAGGAAAAGGAGGTCTACTTTTTAACTCTAAACTTGGGAATCAGGAAGTAGTTTTCCAATAAAAGTTAAGAATTTCTATGGACCAATAACTTTGTATTATATGCTTCATTTTTCTCTTAGAAATTGAGTATTTATTGTGATTATCCTTTTCCTGTTCCAGAATCTGTTTTTTGAGGAGTTTATAAGGATAGTGAATAGCGTGATAGTCAACTAGCTCTCTAGATAGAGATATCTTCTCCAGAGCTGATAAAAGTTACAATGTTCTGGACTTCAAGCATGAGAACAATGATTGAATGAGATTTTTGAGAATTTAGGGATGAATTTCAATTTTTATTGTGGTAGGTGTGGTAATAAGTATAACCAAAGTGGTAGATCCTGGTAGATGGCATTGTTTTCCTAATTATTTGCATTCCATATTCACACCTTTAGTCATTTGACTTTACAGTTACTCCCTCTCCATATGCTGTACACTTCCCCACTCACAGATTATAGGCTTACTTTATGACTCTCTGTAACTATATATTATGAGTACAAGTGTGTTAATAGTACTTTAGCCTAAAATTAAATGGTCATCCCTGATCATTTACTCTTAGTTCTCTGGTAACTTTCTACCTCTTCCATGATAAAAACTTCCTTCTTGCAGGCAATATTCACTTATCATAAGTTCTAGAAAGAAAAAAAAAAAAAGCAAATCATATGATGTAAAGTTGTTCTCTCCAACACTCAGACTGGAACAAGTCTGCCCCCATTAAGACAGAAATAAATGAAGAAAAGATAAATTATTATTGTGGTAGAATATGAGTTTGAGGCTGGTTTCTAATCTAGTATTTTGTGAATTTTTTAAATTAAGTATTAGAAACTAAATAAAACAAATTATAAAGTTTCCAAGTGATATTACCTTCTTCTAGAGTAATTTCACAAATCCTTAGGTAGATTATAGAACTGAAAGCAGATCACCTAATCTAGTCTGATAATGAGCTGTCTGATGATTAATTTTACATCTTTGTAAGGCTCCATATCTTTTGTTGGTTCCCACTCAGCTAGGGAAACCACATAGAGACTGAAGAGCATCACAGGGTCTCTCCAATTATCTGATTCCCTAAATTCAAATTGTATCCATAATAGCAGAATAATGTAGAAAATATGCTTGGCTTTTCAGACTTTTTGTGCTTAGCTTCTTACATTGATAACTCATGCTGCTTTGAGGCAAAATAGTCAATTCAAACTTACTTCTAAGTTCCTCTTTTTCTCTCTGGGGTCATAGGCCCTGAGGTCCTATTGGCACTGTCAGTCACAAATTCCAATTCTTGTTTGCCTAACCTCTTGAGATTGTTAAAAAACTCTGTTTCTTTCTTTGTTACTTGGCAGTGGTCCTCTTACCCAGTTCCAAGGATCAGCGGATTCTGGCCCATGAAATGGCATAAAGAGGAAAGTGACAGTTAAGAATATTAGCTCATATTTCACAAGTTCCCTTCTCTTCATTATGTCTGCCCGTGAGGTTCTATCTAGATTGGCATGTTTTTGGTGTCTTGAAGCAGATAATTTTTGGTACTTCAGTTTTTCTAATTGTTCTCAGAAAGAGAACTAATGTAAGCAATTCTATCTAAGCCAAAGATGACATGCTAAAGTGTTATCTTTTATATTCATGTTTTTATTTTGGATTTTCTCTATGTTTTCATAGGGAAATATACCTTTACCTAGATACTAAGAAGTCATTTATTTTCATATTTAATTAAAACATTTGGTAAAAATGATGCTAAAATTTTAATTTATTCTTTAAGAAAATGTATTACACCATGTTTAAGTGTTCAAGAGTAGTTACAAAGTTTGTTTAGCTTTCCTCAGCTCTTGTTTCTAAGAGGTGGCTTGTCATTACATATAACTAAGGAATGCAATATAAACTAAGTTCCAGTCTACCAGATGGTAAGAATTCTTACTCATTTTAAAATATATCTGCACACGTGTTTTCTTTTCAACTTAGAATATACTAAAATATAAAAAAGCTACTATAATAGAATCTATTAAGCTGTTAAAATCTAAATTCCGCTTTCTTGTTTGATGTAAAAAGTTGTGAAATGCTTTTCATTATTTTCTTAGTATATAAGTAAGTGAAAATATGTCAAGGTTATTGTATAGCAGAGGATTTTTCTTCCTTTTTTCCTCTCCTTTTGTGGCAATTAATATATACAGACAATAATTTAGATTTTCCCTCAGAAAATATGGATTGTTCATTATATAAAGACTATCAATGAGTATTTATAGGATGTGATTCTACATGCTGTCATTTAACAAATGTAAGGTTTTTGTACCATATTCTTTAGTATTATATGCATATATTACTTTATAGAAACCTCTATATCTATACTGAAAGTATTATAATGTTCAATTTAAATTTAATTTAATGAGAAACTGCTTTCTCAGTTTCACTTCATTTCAAATCAAATTCAGTGTTTCTTGAATAGGATAAATACAGAATCAGTTTTTATTAGAAATGGTGAAATATATTTTTATATTGAGCATGTGTAATTTCTTTTTCAATTTTATTCAAAAGATATTAGATTGATAACCACAGTTTCAAATACTTGGTTATCTAATTTTATACTTTACTCACAAACTACAGTCATGTGTCACTTAACAATAAGGATATGTTCTGAGAATTGTGTTGATAGGCAATATTGTCTTTGTACAAATGGCAAAGAGTATATATTATTCTTCAAACAGTAATTCTTAATTTTTACTGGGATAACAATTCAGAAGGCTATCTTAGAAGAGGCCCTGGGTGATCCATGACTTCTTATTACTCCTGGGATATCCTAGCAGTGTGTGTTATTGGTAAGTTTGAAAATCGTGGGGTTCTCCCTGTGTCAGATCACAGTTTTAATTTGTAACCTACAACATTGTCCCCAAGTGAGACTATTATCTTATCCTTAAAAGTCTTGAAATCTAGATTGACTCGACCTTATTTTGGATAAAAATTCTTTCAGCCATCCATTTCCAGAACAGCACATCATTCATATGAAGAGTTGCTCTTTAGGTAATTTTTCTTCACAGTCAGCTTATCTAGAGTTTTCAAAAAATTTTCAACTGCTTTTACATGACTACTTGCAGACTCATCACTAACTTTCACATTTGTATAATGAATAATGATGCTTGAATTATTTAAACCATTCAGAGATAGCAGTAAATACGACATCTTAGTTGAGTTCAGCTTTTTATTTCAACATCGCAGACTTTTTTTTGGCTTTGATCCTGGTTGTCATGGTACTAAGAGAAGAATGCTTTTGTTTCTGGTCTTCAATACAGGTCATTAGAATTTTCTACATACCCTATATAGGTCCTTCTCATGTTTTTCAGTCTCTTTGCTTCATTGAAGTATATCATTTAACAGTTTTCATCACTTCATTCTTGTTCTTCAAGATCATAGTTATGTTGGTATGGCACATGTCTGAATGGTAAGAAATAATGGCGCTTGAATTTTTATTTTAATAGCCTTTCATTACTTTTAATTGTATTTCCAGGTCAATGACTTGATGTCATCTCTTAGTCACAACTTAGCATGGAATTATATGCTTAGGGGCCATGATGAACAAAATAACATGAGGTTAAAACAAATGCACACATACACAGATGCACACACACACAAAGATACTATCAAGAGATGCAGTGAACATAAAAAATACTAAGCCACTACATGCATAAAATGTGAAAGGATGTTATAATGACTCCATCACTAGGATATAGGAATTTGGGAGTTACCATCATATATTTCGTTTGTCATTAATTGAAACATTATGAGACATTTGACTTTATTGTTTAAATGTATCTTCTGACCTAATATATACATAATTAAAATTGAAAGTACTGTAGTAATATCTGAAATTACTATACACTGTTTTTCTTGTTAACTCAAATCATAAGCATACAGAGAATTTTTAAAGTTTTTTTTATGTTACCTTGCTCATTGATTCATTAAAATCTTGACAGAGCTCTAAGTATATATGCATGTTTCAAAATAATCAAGATGAAAATTGTGTATTCATTGTGCTTATAATCTATAATTTATAATTGAAGAAAAGCATTATAAATAACTGTAATTAATGTTCATCATTCACTGTATTCTACTTAGCGTATTTTCACTCGATGTTAGTCTGGAGAAAAATGGGGGAATGATCTCAAAACTTCTAAAGTCAATCAGTTTAAAATATGTACATTTTATCCTCTCAAGTCTACAAGAATACCATGCCAGTACTTACATTGTATTTCTATAACTACCTTTTTAGTTTATAGTTTGGCAAAAATATAGAAATATGATGTCATTAAAGCCTTATTTGTGGGAGATTACATAAATTTAAACACTCTCCAAATATGTTCAAAGTATTAGACCTTTTGATAGTTGAGCATATCTCCTCCAAAGTTGCAGTTTTGGGGACTGATATCATCAAAGCAGCAGAATAGAATACTGCTAGGATATTACAGGCGTAATAAGAAGTCATGGATCGCCCAGGGCCTCTTCCAAGACAGTCTTCTGAATTGTTATCCCAGCAAAATTAAGAATTACTGTTGGAGAATAATATATACTCTATGCCATTTGTATAAGGAAAATATTGCCTAGCAACACATTTCTCAGAATGTATGCTCATTGTTAAGTGACACATCACACATCAGAATAGGCTCTCTTTTACCCTACAGACATATTGATTAAACAACAATATAAATCGCTTTGTGAGAAATACAGAAATAATTTGGAGTCTCTGGCATCTTGAGAAACCGTTAAACTAGCCACGTTAATATGTGTACATAATTCAAGACACCTTTTTATTTTAGAAAACCCCGTCTTTTCGCACGTGCTCTGCAATTGGGAAGAACTCACATTTCCAGCTTTTCCCTGAGAAGAGAGAGAGTTGAACTGTAGGTCCCGTTTTCAAGCTTCTCCAAGGTTGTCTGAGAAGGGTTTTCTACATTTCCTGATGAGATACTATATACTCGATATTTGAATAGCATTGAGACCAAAGATGACAGTTAAAACTAGCCAGCAAGCAGTCATAACCCATTCACCCAATCTGGACAGAATATATAGATGAAAATCCTTGTATCTCAGTTTTTGTCTGGGAAAGGGAAGAGTTGAACCATATGTTCAATATTTCAACTTTTCCAAGGACTTTCCAAGGAATGGATTCCTATATTTATGGACTCAGAGTCCTATGGTATAGGGCATACTTGATACTCTTAGTGTCTGTAAAGAATAATCGCAATGGGTTACACTAGTATAATGATTTAAGACACTCCCACAGTCTCTGGATAGGATAACTTCTGCAGAAGTTCACTCTGTGAAGAGTGGGAGAGGTAGTTGTTTTTGCTTATGCACAGATACCAACATATAGAATCAAAAAATAAATATATAGAAAAATATGTCCCCAGCAAAGGAACAAGATAAACCAACTCTAATTAAACATCGACAAATGATTTACTGAGCAGAAAAATAGCTGTCATAAAAAGTCCAATAAAATCAGTAAAAAAATATGTGATATAACAAAATTTAGAACAAAAAAACAGAAAATATTAAAAAGTACCTGAAACTTCAAAATATAGCATTGAACTGAAAAATTTACTGAAAGGACATCAGACTAGATCAAGAAGTAATAAACAGTGAACTTGAAAACATGCAAATAAAAACCAGTCAGAGAAGCAAAAAAAAAAAAAAAAGAATGCAAAAGAGTTATAGGACTTAGTATACTATCAAGTAGACTATATATAGACAGAAAGAATTTCATTTAATCAGTCCTCTGACAAAACTATTGAGGAGTCTAAATTACAGCTTATGACATTCTTGTTAAAAAGCAGTTATATGTTTGCTATATCATTCCCAGTAGCTATCTGGTTTCAAATGTTCTATTGTCTATAGTGCATTGAACCACATGCCTTAATTTATAATATATAAAATGTGGCTAAAATTAGCTATTTGTATTTCCTGGACCCTTATAATTCAATGTAGATTTTAGTTCAGTACTATCAAGTAGGTAAGAAATAGGGAGATTTTGATGTTCAAAAAAAAAAAAAAAAAAGCATGGAGTTTTTATTATTATATTCACCATTTGGGTTTCTTTTCTTGTGTATTTGAAATTACAAAGATTATTTTATTTCCTAGGAAATACTCCTCTGTAAATAATAAGACAAGATTATAAAAAAATCCTAATGAATTATAAAATGTTAGAAAAACATCAAATATATATCTATAGATAATTCATACTAAATCACACATAAGAAAAATATTTGTTTCTTATTTTTAATTAGAGAAAGTTATACTATATCTAATATTGTTTCTGTTTTGAAGTGATTACCTTTGAAAACCCAAAACACTAATATTAAATTATTTATACATTTAAACCATGTCATATTTCAGCCAGATTAAGATATGACATAGTATGATACTTGTGGAGTATTGAATTGGGAAAAATTCACATTATTTTAATATTGTTAGTTTCCTACAGTAGAATGATCATTTTTTTTAGAGAGGCAGCAATTCATCTTTGAGCCTTGCCCTCTAATAAAATATGAAGAACAGTATATGAAAATCTAAAATAGTAATCATAATTTAAATGTCACAATAAAAATCCACAACCTATGTATTTTATGGTTCAAAATGTGTACTAACACTGGGAACATTCATATAGTTGAAATAAAATGATCAGAATTTAAACCCCACCGTTCTTAAAGAATAGAAATATATGCCATGAAGAGGGAGCAGTAAGAAATATTTCTTCCATCATTACTTGTATAGAATGGAGCTGTCATGGTTGGGGTGATCATTAACTAGATACATTTGTTGAAGAAGTGGTTTTAAAATAAATTATCAAAGATCACCAAAGAATTTGACTGGATAGCTAATGATAACTATAGATTTGTCTACAAACAAATCTAGTTTCATTGAAGAGTAAAATTTCTCATGTTGGTTAATTACACTATCATGCATTTTATTACACAAGTCGTGAATCTAGATTCTAGATTTCAACTAATTCTCCATTTTCCATAATCCATAATGTGCATAACCAATTGCTTACCAAATCCAACATTGCCACTGACTACAGATATTTTGGAGTTTTTGTTGCTGTGTGTGTGCACGCGCGCACGTGTGTGTGTGTGTGTGTGTGTGTGTGTGTGTGTGTGTAGTGGAATATGTAGAGGGGGTTCCTTATCATTGAACATAGGCTCTGTATTAAGCTGAATATTGGACTGAAAGATAACTAGGTCTTAATACCTGGAGCCTGAGGGTGATACTTTACATAGCAATCGGATTTTGCAGATATTACTTTACAGATTTTGAGATGGGAAAATTATTCTGGAATATCTGAGTGCACCATTAATATAATCACAAATTTCCTTATATGCAAGTGGCAAGGGAGATTTGAGGTAGAACAAGAAATTATGAACAGAGATTGGAGTATGCGTGTTGAAGAAAGGGACACAAACCAAGCAGCAGGGGTGGCCCCTAGAAGCTGAAAAGGACAGGAAATGGAGTCTCTTGTCAGAAACCTCAGAAGTTGCTAATGCCTTGGTTTTAGCTTAGAGAAACTAATATTGCATTTCTCACCTCCAGTGCTCTAAAATAATACACTATAAAATAATACATTTATTTTATTTTCAGTCAGTAAATTTTGATAATTTATTATGGAATATATATCATTGGTAATCTATTACAGCAGAAATGCAAATATGGGTGTCCTATCTTAATTTTTAACTTATGATCACTCTAAAATGAAAATCTTACCATTTAATGGCTCTGAAACACCTAACAGGGAAAACATATAAAGTTCATCAAAATACGAATCCATTCTCCAAATAGAATACCATGCCTATAGTTCCTTGCATTCTACCATCTAAAAATATTAACTGTTGAGTCTTTAAAATGTTATGTACCTTCTGAAATCTTTTAGAAAATATTTCTCTCTTCTATAACATTGCTTACATATATTTATTACCACACTTAAATACTTTTAGAGTTCTTTATTTTCAATTGGGTTTTTCCTCTAAAACTATAAACTCATTGAGCGCACCCTAGCACCTAGATCAATGCTTAACACACAATTAGAACTATATTCATGTTTCCTATATACAAGAATGCTAAATCCTTAAAACTATCCATTCAATATCCAATGCATAGGTATTATCCAGTCATTTATCTTACTGTATCAGCTGTGGACTGTAGTTACTGATATTGATGATACAACTTTCTCCATGATTCTACAACAATCTTCCTCTAATAATCTTATAGTTAAAAAAAAAAAAGCTACAAACATATCAAATATCTCAGAAATTCACTAGGATAGGTGTTCGAATGAATTCAAATGAATCAAAGTAAAAATATATTTTAACTCTTCAGAATTATGTGATCTGATCTCCACTCTTTCTTTCAGGGTCTCTTAATTTCAAATGTTACAGAATCCCTACAACCACTGCTAAATTTTCACTTCTTTCTTCCTGGACTGAGTAACTGTTGTCTCTTCAAAACTGTAATTGGTCAATAGACACAGTCTAATGAATGGTTGCCAATCACCTCGCAAGTGTGAAATGGCCTCTGCTCAGAAGTTTCCACAGGAGAACTGCTTGCACTCTAAAGCATATGGGACATTTTCAGAGTCCCTAGAGTCCTTTGTCAAGAACACATGCTCATCTTGATGTGTCATTTGGGATTGGCTATTTAAGTGACATTCTTCTGCAAGATTTCAGACCCTACTACTCAATTAA
Source organism: Solenodon paradoxus (assembly GCA_004363575.1). Taxonomy (NCBI): domain Eukaryota; kingdom Metazoa; phylum Chordata; class Mammalia; order Eulipotyphla; family Solenodontidae; genus Solenodon; species Solenodon paradoxus. The sequence goes on along the minus strand of RJWH01000040.1, from coordinate 601,228 downwards.
TCTCACTATTCTTTATTCATTCACTCATTCATTCAAAACTTAATTCAAATATTTCATTTTTTAATAATTCTGTATAACCCAGAGTGACAAGTCATTTAAAAAAATTGAGACTATTGATAATATTGCAGTACACATGGGAAGACACTTACAAAAAGTAGTTTTTTCTTAAGCTTTTCTATCATACTGTTTTATTTGCACTAAAGGATAGGTTCCAGAATTTCACTAGAGGTGTGACTTTTTAAAAATGCTTTTACCAAAAGTACACTTCTTTGACATATTTTGTAAATAGCTAAAGTGTTTCTTATATATCACATTAATCCTAATGTAATTAGGAGGTGGTTATTGTCCTCATTTTGCAAAAAGAAGAGGACAGGGGTTAAGAGACTTGACACAGAACCAGCAGAAAAAACAGGAATAGAAATGAGGTCACTGGAGATACTCTAAATGTGAGTATATTTTTCTTTTGGCTTTTCTTATGCACATGAACATTATGGTTAGAGAAAATCCTAAGACTTTTCTTAATGAATATCATGAAACATGCAGAGACACAGATAAAAGACTTATGCTATGTCCTAATTTTAATAACTTATTTATTTTATGGCTTATCAGTCTGAAATATTTTAAAGGACCCAGTGAGAGAGATTATTTTAATCACCATAAGAGTTGGATGCAGTATTACATATTTAGCATATTAGACATTTTCTTTTGATTATAAACAAAGGCAATTCATGGTATTAAAGCTGTAACAATGTTTTCATCTGTGCTACTTGAACTTGTTGTAAGGTAGTAATAAATAGGTGTAATATAATCCTGTAATTGAATATATATCCCCACCCCCCAAAAAATCCAGATAGGTTAGACTTATAGAGGTTCATCTGACTTAAAGAAATAAAGATAATTTATCATCCAGATGAAATTTCAAAACTGCAAAACATGTCATTTCAGAGGAACATAAGTAGATAATCATTAATGTCCCATTAAATATGAAATGAGAAGGTAAGAATAAAGAAACCCCACTTTATGACTTAGCATTTTTGATGAGTGGATAGAATATGAGGATTTGAAAGAAGTATTAAAACCCTTTCCATCTCTTGTTTAATCAGGTCTGTTTTTTAATGCCAGAGTTCCAAGTAACACATTAATTCTCACTAAATGAATGATAAGATTAGAGCAGCTAAGAAGCTGAGAATAAATTAAGGAATTTGGGTAAAGAATATGGAGACAGCTTATGTGTTTGAAGTCAGTCAGATTTTTATACCTCTCTTTTACATTTTATCTTGTCATGTTTAAAATTAGGCCCATGATATTTATCCTCGCACAGTATATTGAATGCAAAAGTGATTAACAAACCCAAGTTTCATTACTAGAAATGGGATAAGACTTAGGGGTTTGATTCCAAGAAATAAGTCCTTAGTCTAACCACTAAGGTGAGGAACACATCTGAAAGCAAATCAGAAGAAATCATTGAGCCTGAAGCCAATGGCCTCTTTAATTTCCTCTGAATAGGAGAAACATTAATCCCTGAAATTCAGTTGACATTAAGTCTTTAAGAAGGAGGATCTGTTTTGTCCCCAGTGTTCAATAATGGAATGTGGATGCTAGACAGGGTCATATTTTTTGTAACAGAAAAAGAAGTAGACATAGGATAGGATTCCTGGATTGCAATCTATCATTTACTTGCTGTTTTGTCTTAGAAAAAAGTTACCTGATTGTTGTGAATATCAGTTTACTCATCTGTAAAACAGGCAATATAATGACTGTACTTGTCATTAAATTTGACAGGAAGTAGTTAAAACTTAAACCACCCTTGATGTGTTGCTGACAGGGGGAAGTTTTTAATGCCAAGAAATGAGAAGCCACAACCAAAAAAGCAATCTGACTTCAACTCAGATTCCAAACAAGAAATGATTAGTTCCCCCCAAGGGAGTGTTTAAAATGCCACTCTCATTCCCCTAGCACACAGAACTCTAATTGTAGCACAGAATGGAATTGGCAGAAGGACACTTTTGAGAACAGGAAATATTTAGGTTAGGAGCAAAGGACCTAATCCCCACTATGAGCAAGTAAATCATATTACTGAAAATTAAAATTTTATCATTTACACTAATGTGAAAGTTACAGAAAGTGTTGTGAGGACTTGACTTGGATATATAGTGTTTGTGTGTATGTGTGGTGTCTACGTGTATTATTCCTTAAAATAAGGCCAAGCCAACTTTTATTGCATGTGCCAAGGCAATGTTTTATAAAATCGAAACATTACAGAGTACATTGAATGGAGAAAGAGTCTGCATAGGATGTGCATTTTAGTCATTTTAATGATTTCCAAATATAAATATTTAGCATTCAGGAATAAAAGAAAAGTGGAAAGTGGGTATCTAAACATAGATTTTATGGATCATAGGAAACACAGCTATGGAAGTGTTGAAAATATTCTATCAATCCCACTAAATAAAAGTATTACTGGCAATTCCTTGATAAAGAGGAAAGAGATAGTCAGAATCCACAGTACATCACTGGCACAACAGGCAGTTTGCATGCATATGTGAAATATTTCTTATGTTAGAATATGGTCTAAATTAGATCTACCAGTATTCTTGCTCTAATCACATATAAATTCCATTTTTAAAAACTTAAGAGTTTTTTCCATCTATAACTATATAGTTATTTGCTCTGAACTACACTAAGTCCACAATGAGTGAAACTGAGTTATTCAAAGAAAGTATAAGCTGCTCTTTTTTGTTGTTATTAAAATGCAAGATCTCAAGTCTGAATTTTATTTAGTAGGCAACTGAAAACCTGTATTTGAATGTGCCCATCTGTTAATTTTAGAATCAAGGGTGGGGAAAGAGTGCGCCTTGACCATGACTTGGTTATTTATAAATAAGTGACTAGATTGGTCGACCTTATGAAATAGAATCTTATTGGTCTGTTAAATGAAGTTGTGATTAATATTTATTGTCATGAAAATATGTGTGTATTTTACTGCCACGCATTAAAGCAGCTGGTTACCAAACAGTAGTCTAAGCTTTGCCCTTTGTTAAAATATGTGTTTGTGTGTCTGCATGTGAATTGTATTATATAGATTTAATGTTATATACACATACTAGATGCAATAATTCTATTGTAAATAACTTTAATGATTAAAATAGCATACAATTTGACTTTTTTGTATACATACATTTTCTAAAATTTAACAAAAACTTCAAATAAAACCATCTAGACTGATATTTACCTATTTTGACAATCTTATTCACTAATGTCTTGAAATCTCTATTAGTGTATATTTACCATATTTAAATAGACTATCAGCCCTATTACAATAGATTAAATTTCTAAAAATTTATTTTTCTAAGTATCTAAAATTATTTTTCACTTGAGATCAAGTTGTAACATAATCATGTTTAAGTGAAATATAACATTTTAGTATAGTATATAGTATTTTCCATTTTCTAGTGATATTACATTTTCATTAATATCTGCATATATCAAATAAGTATCTACTCACATGTCAAGCGTTATTAGTGGCAACTTAAAAGCATATTTAGAATATTGTGATACATCATTTAAATCTGAAATTAAAAAATACATATGTTCATTTATGTGTATGCATGTTTATCTGTGATTTCTGTGCATGTAAAAAATATAAGAAAAGAAAATGTAGATATGTCATTATTACAAGACACTGTTAAAAATCCAAAACGCTAATAAAATGAAACAATTCAATCTAATAATACAAAATTATTTGCATTATCTAAACTGTCACAAAAAAACCATGCAACAATTTATTATTTTATTTTCTTTGTATTAAATTAGTTTCAAATTCTTAATCTTAACAGACAAGTTTAAATGAAAAATACTCTTAAAATAAATAAGCATTTACATAAACACTTTACTTGAAAAATATGTCATACCTTATTCCCTTAATAATAGAACAAATATAGTCATATACTTTATCAATTTACTGAGAATATGTAAACTCTCTTATTTTGTTTTCTCTAAGAAAATAAGTTCTGATGTGTAAAGAAAATGTGAAATAGTTAATAATTAAACATTTTGTTGAACCAATATTGACTTAGAATATATGTATGATGTATAGATTTATTAATCAATGACTTCACATACATTATGTTTACCCCTGAAAGTTCGATATCTGCCTTTTTATCCAATTTGACCTCTTTTTACCAATTTTACCCCTTTCCTCTTTTCTTTCTTCCCTTTTACCCAATTTATCCTTTTTTAGCCCAATCTACCAACTTTACCTCTTTCTTCTCTTCTGGTAACCACTATTTTGTTTTTATAGTCTAAGATCTTGTTTCTATTTTATTTATTAATTTAGTTTTTTTATCTTCCACCTATATATTTTTAAATAAAAAGAACTTTTTTGAGAGTTTCATTAGAATTAGTTACCATGAAATAAATTATTTTTTTAGAAAAGTCACTGCTATTTATAACTGAATTATTTAAGTTATCTCCTTACTGACATCAGGTTAAAATTCAAACACCTTCATTAATAAATAGTTAACAGTCTGTATTTGATTTCCCTCCTGCTTCATTTTTTTATATTTCTTTTCTCCTTTCTACTTTAGACCCCAGAATCATTGAGCTTTCACTGTTTATTAATGTTCAGATACTCTGCCAACATCCCTTAGCCGAGAGGTTGGAGCATGCATGAAAACCTCATTTTCACCCGACTGATTCCTTTACCTTTTCATTTCTTGTCATTAAAAGATATTTTTCTACCAATATTCAGAGTACACACTATTAAGATAATATGGATTCTTTCTATTCTCCTTCATAAAACAATAGATCCTTGGTCACAGGATCTCTGAGTTTCATCCCCAGTGTATGGTGCAGCGTCCTATGTTAGGTACTCAATAAATCTTTGATCAATGTAAATGGTACATATTAATTCTGGTGTATGGCTCAAAGGTATTCACTGCCAATCCGAAACTTGAATTAAGCCTTCCATTCAGATTCCTGTTACGACATTTATCTTTTGATAGCTTAAATTAAACTAACTGAATAGCATATAGCTGCAAATATGAAATATTTTATTAAAGAAAATATTTTGGGTTCAAGAAATCTCACTATATAATTCTAGAACACAGAAAACTCAAGGTTCTGGTCTCCCTCACAGTTGGTGGGACCATAAAATAGATTTGTAGTGAAGAATGTGAGCAAAAGTGATACATGGCGCTTGCAGGTCTAACTTCTCACACCTCCCCTCTGGTCTTCCACAACCTGTCCATGCTTGTGTTTTTGCCATATGGAAGCAAAGTGTCTGCTTATATTAATAACCATGTAGGGTCCCCCATCACTCACAGAAATTTGTATTGGATGGTGATTCAAACAAGGAATATAAATGTGTGTACTTAGTTATAGAGATTTTGACTTGACTTGTTATAAGAATTAGTATCACCTGGTTGAGATTATCAACAGTTTGTAAATTTTTCTTTAAGACAGTAGATTATCCTCACAACACTGTCAGGGAAATTTTGATACTTTAAAAGGATGCCATCAAGAGGGTTTACACTACAAGATCCCTTTAAATCATAGCTTCAACAAAAATTAGAGATGTGAAATACATTAAAATTTTAGAGAAAATAACAGATATGTTATCCCAGTGTTCCCCTTCTACAGTGTTTTCCTTCAGAAAATTATAAACATACAAAATGGAAAATAATATGATGAACCCATATACTTTTAGCCAAATTCAACAATTCTTAACCATTTCTGGATACTGCATAATTTATCTCGTCCTTTTATGGTTGAATCACCTCAGTAAATCTAATACACCATACTAGTTCATTAGTAAGTACCGAATAATCAACACGTTGACATTTATGAATCATATTTTAACCATTTCACAGCTAAGATTTTTAATTAAATTCCTTATTACCATCTAAAACATAATCACCATCACATTTTCCTAATTGTCACACAACTATTTTTTTATAGTCAGATTGTTTGCCATCTAGAGTTATGTTGCTAGTGTTTATTCTGTTTAGTTTTGTTTTCCATGCCACTAAATTTTTGGAGATGCGAATACTGCCTTATAAGCTAATCTGTGAAGTAAACTTTTTTTTCTGTGACTATTCCACCAACGATAGTCATAATTTAGATCATTTAACTGAATGACAATATTGCCTCTGATATGGGCCATGTGATTATTTTGGAGAGGGTTATAATAAACGCTACACTAGAAAACATGAAAAATTCATATGAAAAGGTAATCATCAGGTAAGGGAAAGAAACAGGAAAAAGCTTATTCCTTCTTTCTCCTCCAGCATTTTAGTCATGCATCGCTATTGACAAAGCAATTCAAGAGGGAGTCAAAAGGAAGAGAAAACACATGATTTTAAGGTACACAGCCAGATTGCTGAGAATCAATAGATCAGCAACAAACACAGCAAAATATTTTATAAAACTTTTGAGATATTTAAAATGAAAGTAATTGATATGTATCTAGATGTAAAAATTCCAAAGAAAGCATAAACCTTAAATATAATTGAGAAATAAAACTAAGCTAAACATGATGGTTTTTATAGTAAAATTAATGTCAAAAATTCACTTGTTTTAGGTGTACAGCTTGCTGACTTTGACAAATGAGTATAATCACATAACCAATATTACATTTAAGATATATAATATATCCTTTATCCCTGAAGATCTCACTGCATTCTCTCTCTCCCTCTCCTTCTCTCTCCCTGTCTCTCTCTCTCTCACTCTCCCCCTCTCTCCCTCTCCCTCTCTCTCCCTGTCTCTCTCTCTCTCTCTCTGTCTCTCTCTCTCTC